>CATKUY010000198.1:0-600000 GCA_949802685.1 Dicyrtomina minuta
AGGCAGACAGACCGACAGACAGATCGACAGACAGATCGAGAGACAGACCGACAGACAGACATACAGACAGATAAACAGACAGACAGATCGACAGACAGATCGACAGACAGACCGACAAACAGACATACAGACAGATAAACAGACAGACAGAGAGACAGACCGACAGACGGATAGACTGACAGACAGGGAGATATTTGACACTGATTTATAAGGCCTGCGAGTGTATATAGCTACCAGTCCGTGTGCTGATATCATTAGACTTAGACACTGGAAAATATAAGCCTTAATATCCTCTTTACGTTAACCTAAATACCTATGGAGATCTAGTCTTAATTACGAGGGTCTTTGTCGTGCAATGGTGGGTGGCAGCTTCAGATATGGTGGCGATGGAAAACGCATGTAGCAACAGACGAAAGACAAATTATGTCGGTCGATTGATTAGTTACTGCTCCTGCCACTCCTTAACTTCCTTCCACCAACCACACGCACCCCTAACGCTTTTCCTTTCTACTTTATCCACAGCACGAGACTACACAGTAGGGGGCCTCCCTGTGATTACTCGTGTTGGATAGGCTTGTATAAAGTATAATATACTTTTACATATATTTTATATCCATTTTCTTCATTATGTCATGTGAACCGTACACCCCGAGACCCCGAAGTACTTCTTTGAAGGAACATTTAACATGTAACAACCCTGTTCTTTATGTTTAAATGAATATACGCACATTTATTTTTCCCTGGAATTTAAGCAACACACTCTTTAGCTTTATATCAATTTAACTCAAGCGTTTGTAAACTTTTTATGCCTAACGGAATCGAGTTTTTACTCCCGACATTCAAAATGGATATGTATTATAATATACTTGTTCCATATTTGTGCGTTTATTATTTATATCATATTGAAACTCTGCATTGTTGTCTCGAATATAAAAAGTATGACTCGTTTTTAACAGAATAGGTCAGAATAGCCCGCCAAATGAAAAAAACATCATATTTAAATACTTTTCCGCAATTTGTCTTATTTTTTTCTCTATTTCTCATCAGATATCTGTAGTATTGACATTTTTAGGCTGGTTTCTAAAAAAGCAGGTTTTTAAATGTTGGAAGCAGGATTGTTCTGAAAACCGCCGCTTTATTAGTGTTGTATTTTTTCATGCAAAACTAAATTATATGAAAACTAAAACTTTATAAAAACTGAACAAGTCACAACCTACAAGGCAGCAAAGTATTGTAACTTTATTGTTATTAAACTTTGGCGGACCACTGCGTTCTGACTAGACAACACAAAATGCAGTTAAGTTACTTTGCACCTGTTGTGTTGAAAACTTGCACATTTTCTTAGAATACCTTTTTTGAAAAGGGTTGTACCAATTAGAAAATCTCTGTTGCAAAACGAACAATCATAACGAGAATCTACACTAATCTACAGCATGGCATATGCTTAAATTAAAATTATTATTTTTATTTATTAGTTTTGTAATTGAGTTATTTAATTATTATGACTGCAGGTACTGCATTGGTTCAATATTTGTGCAATCCTTTTCGTTATGACATTCAAATCGAAAATAAAAGTATCGAAAACATTGTTGAAGGCGGGAGCGAATTTATTTTACATAAACCGTTTTTAAAGAGATTCGAGTTCAAGACAACAAATCCAAGTAAGCTATAAGTATTAGTTCAGATTTTCCATTAAATACTACTACTATCCGTACTCGTACTGGTTTTATTAGTACAACACTGATTTGTTGAGCGTTGAACTGATTGATTCCTAAAGTTAATGAATACACCCAAAAGTAATGATTTAAGAATAGTGTACTGAACATTTGCTAGTTTTTTGAAAATTTGAGCTCAATTAACCTCAAAAAATAACCACGGTAAAACGAGATGTTTTAAAATTTTGTTTTATATTATTACGTCTAAAGCAACCCACAAACTATTACTACGGGGGTTTTGATGGTTATGGTGGAATTTGTGGTTGTAGTGGTTGTGGTACCCGAGAGCATTGGCTGGGACAGCCTGGGCCATGACTGGGACTTGGGCGTATTGTGAGATGTGAGACTAAGACGACAGAAAACCTTGCTAAGCATATGGACATTTTAATACATTGTAATATAACGAGGAAGAATGGACATGAATTGAAACGACAGATAACCTTGCTAAGCATATGGTAATTGTAGTTAAATGTAGTGCATTGTAGTGTATTGGGTAAGAATGGAGAAGACAAGAGACGACGCTGAAGTGTTTGGACTGCGTCCCAATGGCGACCGTACGGTATGGTATGGCATGGTATATTAAACAGCTGAGCTGCGACTGACAGTGCATAATATATATATTCATTATGGAGTAATGCATCGATATGGGAGCTGTATTGTGAGGATACGACTGTGTGAACAAAATTGAAATAATTAAAATTAAATCAAGCGGGTTTTTAAATGTTTGAAATTGATCACTATGGTAACGGTGTGATCAAAAAAAGAAAGAGCGAAACGGTAAAAGTTGTAATGTGCATCAATAAGGGGTGAGCAAAGCGCTCGTCTGAATAAAAACATATAGGGAAGCATGATATCACATATGAGCACAGGATACACAGATGCTTGAAAAATGGGGAATGAGAAATGGAGAATGATTGAGGTGCGGAATGCCGTATCCTTAATACAGGCAGCATGACGAAGAGCTGAGCGTACTAGAGGAGAGGAACTCTGCTGGGCCGTTTGGCCTGGAACTGGAAAGCATGATATTGAATGTAGATTCATATTCTGGAAAAATGGGGAATGAGAAATGGAGAATGACTGAGGTGCGGAATGCCGTATCCTTTATACAGGCAGTATGATGACGGGCTGAGGAACAGGAAATCTGCTGGTTTTCTTGGACTCGAACAGAAATTAATCACGAATGTAAGAGAATGCAATTGAAGAATTATGTACCTGTCATTAACGACTGACGCATGATTGCTTCCAATTAGTTATTACATACTTTCTCTCAATTCTTCACTTTACGTAAATCACGGGCTGACGCCCAACAACTATTATGAAGTGCTATTTATAATCGTTTTACCCGTCAGCACAGACGGAAACAATCCTAAAACATGAACCTTTGGACGTCATGTCCATCTATTTCGAGGAATCACCGTACGCGGTTTCCTTTCTTTCTCTTGGCGCATTTTCGCCGCTTTACCACAAATCAAATACATTATTATTTCCTAATGATTATTGATGATGTAAAATGTTCTATTTCTAATAAATTGACGTTCACTATGTACGTCAATGCAGTAAAATTCCAATTTCAATGTACGTCAACATAGTTAAAATTAATCACAATTTACCGCAGATTTGCGTTTTGTTAAATTACTGCGTCAATTGTATCTACTATAAAACACGAAGAAATATTCTATTATGTATTCAGTTATGATTCTGTGTTTATTGTGACATAAAACTATCTAAAATCTTACTCCTCTCTCGTCAGTCTGAGACTCTTTCAGTTTCAATCTTTATTTGTTTACCTACTAAGAGTTGATTTTCACTCTTTGACATTTAAAATATTTGAAGAAAATATTTTAGAAACCATTCGAGGAATTTACAAAAGGCAGATACGATCTACCGTATTTCTGTTCATGGCTCTACCGAGAAGAATCGAACTCTAAGTGAATTTTAAAAGTTTTACTCTGTAAAAAATTAAAATTTAAAAGTGAGTGAATTGCGACTTTTTCGAAACCCGCGTATACTACATCAACGTCTATGAGGAAAACGCGCTGAATTTCTTCCTCTGTATATACCGTGTATATACTATCGTATTTGTATTCGTATCCGTATCTGTATTGTCTCGCCATGGTAGATGCGTTCCCTACTACCTGGCCTTTATCGTCTCGTTCCGTTTACGTGTGTATAGTAGATGCGATTCCTACTACCTGGCCTTTCTCGTTTCGTTCCGTTTACGTGTGTCCGTGCTACACTTCTCTCATCTCCAGTCGCGTAAAAAGTTCGTTCTTCGCCTGTGTTATACGTATCCGTATGTGCTACTCAATCATCCGTGCATTTATCGACTGTTTGCTGCACATTTCTCGATTCTGTGTCAATGCAACAAGAAACCTCTGTCTCTTCATCCTCCGCCGTGTCGGAACTTGTGGATATTCTTGCGATCATTTTACGAGATCCCAGTTTAGTAAAACAATTACATATTATTCGTGAGCAAGCCGTCCGCGCTGCTCTCATCATCGACAGTGTTGAGCAATTACCTACCTTGACAGACGACTGTCATTTTGTGCCCTTTGACGTTCACGCTCCCAGTGATACAGTGCTTAAAACCCATTACGGCCTTGTCCGTCAATATTTAGTGGACCACATTGACTTGTGCCCGCACGATTTTGTGAAATCGTTCTCCGGTACCGACTACAGGAAACTGAGCGCAACGCTAAACAGAACGCGATCGCCGTTCAGCTTGCTGAAGCCCGCCGTACGGCAGAACAGGCCCGCCTAGATTCTGAACAACGCATTCATGAAGCTGAGCTTTCTAAAGCGTATAAAGCCAACTTGTGCAAACGTGTGCCTCATTTACAGAAACGCTTGTATTATCCTTGTATAAAAATCAAAAAACTTAAATTCTATTGGAATGTGATTAAAAATGTAGCTTAGAGACACATTTGAAGACCTAAATAGTCATTTAAATAAAGCGTCGATTTAATTAACATACGCAATTTAATGTTTTCAAAAAATCTTTCAGCGAGCAAAGATGCCCATACGACACCAGTTTCTAAGCCATTCTTAATTTTTTGACGTGCTCTTTTCGGGAAAAAATACGAGGTGCAAATTTGAACTTATAGGTTGTGACCATTTCCTGGTTAGTATATTGGTACATGCCCCTATTTACAAAACCAAACGCCCTCAAAAGTGATACCTTAGTGCTACGTTAATATCACCATGGAACATGCAACCTAGTGCACCCTACCCCCCACCAAACGTAAGTATTAGCCGCTGCATTAGAATATCAAAAACGCTTTCGCAGACCAATGGTGCCAGCAAGTGGACAATTGAACAAACTTAAATTTAACTAATTGGTCAGTAAAGTTAGAGGCCATTTCAACGCTGACTTTGTAGCCGTTCCTTACCAAGGACACGAACCCGAAAGTGTAGTGCTACAAGCATTCTCAGCTCATAACCCCTCTACACAGACTTCACTACAACGATCCAACGAGTACCTTCTCTTCCGGGAAGAATTTCTCGAACAATTCAACACATCCCAATTGTCTAAAGCATATACTTCTTTGAACGACACTGTTTTAGAGAACCCCATTACTCCCCCTAAAAACAGCAAGGATAACGACCCTGCCTCTTAACGTAAACCCGATACACCACGTCTAACACAATTTGAACAATCTCCTCTCTCCAGACCGGAACCACCTACTAGTAGCAGTACCCCTGTGCGCGAAAATAGGTCATTCGTACCGTATTCAGGATACCTCTCAAATTTACATATCCAATCCATTCCCAGTTACCAGACAAGCGAGTCCGACACTTTAATCGGTGATCAAAACACGCTTAATGGGGACGATTTCGAAGAAACGTTCACACTCGAAGTAGCCCAAACGGATAGTAACGACTCTTCTGAACCCTCTACTTCAAACACAACCGAACACAATACCAATACCAACGATAGTGATCCACCTCCTCCCCCTAACGAAGAGCACAGGAACGAGGATCGCAGTTCCCCACCGGAACCCAACGACGAGCAAAAGGACGAGGAACCAGGTCCCCCGCCAGTTTCACACAACAGTGGAAACATCTTCAATATCACGATGTCAACCACCAAAGCTGATCACGTTGCCCTTCGGCAATCATTACTTACTCGCCTTGAAACGTACCAAGAGAAGTTAGATGCACATTTTGCAACGCCCTCTACTCCTCTGGCTCCTGTAAAAGTTGAACTCTTCATACAGGACTTCAAGGATATGGCGCCTGATATTGCTGATCAACATCTTGACTGTTATCGATTATATACCAATGCTACTACAGGATCTGAAGCTAAAAAAACCGCACAGACCACAGCATTGACTGCCCACAAACCTCTGGAAGACGCTTACAACAAGACCAGATCAAAAATGTGGACTATAGCCAAGATATATCAGGCCCAGTTAGCCGCGACTCCTACCAGTAAGCTGGAAACGCCAAAAATCAGTTTGCCTAAATTTAACGGAATGCACAACCAATGGCAAACGTTTAAAGCACAATTTAATGCCATCGTGGTGACCGCCACTAATTATTCTCCAGTTGATAAAATGCGCTTCTGGCTGATGCGCTTCGTGACGGCCCAGCCATCTCAACTATTGCTGATCTTCGAATAACAGAAAATAATTAGAGTATCGCCTGGGAACGCATGAAACAACGATACGACAGCGCTATGGAGGCTTGTCAACAGGCCATCCGTCCCTTAATACAATTTAAAAGTCTTCAAATGCAGAACCCTAATGGTCTACGAGCTCTAATTAATACGATCCGAACAACTAGAGCTCAAATACAAGAAATTGACCTCGGTAACGTAACAGAGGCTAAAGTCTTGTATCTACACTTCGCCCTGGCCAAACTAGACTCTCGCACTATCGCTAAATTTAATCATTTCCTGCCTGACTCGAAAGTACCCAAACTTGACGTGATTCTTACGTACCTAGAAAAGCAGGCCAAAACCTTGGGCGTAACTCAAGGCATTCAAGAAAGCAGTTCAACTTTAGCCACGAGCTATCATTCTCGTCATTCTCGCGAACGAAGCGATAAACGCGTCGTTTTTAACATCGGCTCTGGAAGTGAAACCGATGGGTACTCGCAAGCCAGTTACACGTCTCAAGGTTCTGCCACATTTTGGAAAGAAACGCCTCGAAAGAAACGGCCCTCTGTGAAAACTAAACCAAAATTAGTAAATACAGTTACTTAACGCAATTCTAGCCGATCCAAGTCACTAGCAAAACCATTAATGCGAACACGAAGCAAGTCACGCAGAGCCCGATCTTATTCCCCTAATAAGGCATGGGCTACCTTCACTTGCGCATTTTGCAATCAAAATGGCCATGGACTGTTCCAATGCTCTTTGTGGGACAAAGTAGCCGTTCATGAACGCAAGAAGTGGGTGTATACGAATAAGCGATGCACCAATTGCCTCGGGGGCCATCCTACCAAACAACGCAAAAGTACGAAAACCTGCCGCATCTGCGATCAGCATCATCATTCCAGTCTTCATTTGAATTCCGCTGTCAACTTAGTTGTCGCCACAGTGCAAGACAACACTATCACCACTTGTGCTGAACATTCTTAAGGATTACTACTAACTGCAGTAGATAATATTCTCTATAACGGAAAGAAAACTGTAGCCCGTTGCCTCATTGACACTGGCAGTAACAGCTCGTTTATATCCGAAGAGTTAGCTAATCGAATGGAACTACCATTAATGCCCACATCTCAAGAATTCACTGTTGCTGGGGGAGAAGCGCTGCCCCGCATTGGGAAAAACGCAGGTCACGTTACAATCACAAATCAAGGATAAACCCATGATGCATGTGGAGGTATTTGTGATTGCCGAGATAAACGCGGAGATTCCTAGTTCCCCGATGAAACCGGCTGACTGGGCACACCTTAGCCAGCTTTTACCTAGCAGATCCTGAATTTAATCTGCCATCTAAGATTGACATGCTGTTAGGGGCCTCTGTAATCGAAGAAATTCTAGAATCCAGAGCCTGTAAAACTACTGGACAACCCGGGACACCCAGTGCCTTGGAAACTAAACTTGTATTTTTGGTGCTTGGCAAAACTACTGCGTGTCCTACCAATCGAAGCCGAGTCAACGTCGTCCAAGACGTCCCATTTAATTTTTAAAAATTCTGGGAAGTCGAAGTACTTCCATTTACAAATATGTGGACGCCTGAAGAAACCCAGTGTGAAGAGCACTACAAAAAACATACTATTCGGCTACCTAACGGGCAATACCAAGTTCGACTTCCATTCCGAGAGAACTATCCTTCTCTGAGAGATTTCGCCATGCTCGCCATTAAACGATGGAAATCAGTTGAACGAAAATTAGCAAAACAACCTGAAGCCCGCAAGATATATCATCAACAGCTTCAAGAATACATTAATAACGACGAGATGCGCGAAGTTACAGAAATCCTTCTTGATGCGCAACCATTTTATATGATACCTCATCATGACATTTAGAAAACAACAAGCACGACGACTAAGTTAAGAGTCGTATAGGATGCCTCCGCCAAAACGAAAACACGAACATCATTAAATGACACCCTTATGGTCGGCCCGACGATTCAAACGGACCTTTTCACTCAGTTGGTAAAGTTCCGACTGCGTAAAATCGGACTCATATAAGATATTAAACAGATGTACAGACAAATACTGATACATCCTGATGACCAGGCTTACTTATGGATTGTGTACAGGGAAAGTTTTTCTCATCCGCTGCGTTATTTTCGTTTGCGTGTAGTCCCGTTCGGTGTATCCTCCTCTCCGTTTCTGGCGATTCGTACCCTTAAACAGGTTGCTGAAGACAAAAAAGACAAGTTTCCTATAGGAGCGCAAGCGAAGTTGGACGACTTTTACGTAGACGATACCATAAATTCCCTGGATGACGTCAAGTCTGCTAAAGAAGTCCAATTTCAACTAACCGAGATATTAGAAGGTGCCCACATGCATATTACTAAGTGGGGTTGCAATTCGCCCAAAGTATTGGAAGCCATTCCACCTGAAGATCATAAAACACAGTTACCATTTAATTTTGACGACGACGACACCCTCAAAACCCTTGGTTGACGATGGAATCCTGCCACCGATACGTTTTGCTTCAAGGTTAACATTGATCTGGAATGAAAACATACGAAACGAACTATTTTGTTTGACATCTCAAAGATCTTTGACCCTGTCGGCTTTCAAGGAAGCACTATCATTCAAGCAAAAATCCTCATGCAACAGATTTGGCAAGAGGAAATCGGTTGGGATGACACACTTTCCGAAGCCATTATGAAAACATGGATATAATATGCCTCCGCATTAAAGGGACTTAAGAAAATTACGATTCCACGATCTTTGATGTACTCTAACGAAGGTTATTGGCAATTACACGGTTTTGCAGATGCTAGCGCCAAAGCGTATGCGGCGTGTATATATCTTTGCGGATGTCAAGGCGACACAATAACATGCCGACTTGTAGTCCTTAAAACTCGTGTATCACCTTTGAAGTTGGTGACAATACCGAGGTTGAAATTATTGGCTGCAGTTCTCTTAGCCAAACTTGTCAAACTGGTCAAACGAGCATGAAAACTCCCGGATATTGCCACCTATTATTGAACGAATTTCACCGTATGCCTGAACTGGATTCATAGCAGCCCTAACCAGTGGAAATTATTCGTGGCGAATCGAGTTACTCAGATTTACGCTGCCTCTCCATTCAAATCATGGCGGCATGTTAGAACAGAAGATAACTCGGCTGACTGTGCATCACGAGGCCTCCATCCTAGTGAGCTGTAAGATCATCTATTGTGGTGGACTGGTCCATCATGGCTGTCCGAACCTTCTTACGAATTAATTGACTTTAATCCCAATCCTGTTGTTCACGACGAAGAAAAGAAAAACGTCGTGACTGTAATCCGATCTCTAGCCAAAGAAGACAAGTCTATTTCTACTAATCTATGCCGCCTGTCGTCATGGAAAAAAGCTCTGGTAATCATGGCTCTTAGTCAACGGATATACGTCAATAATTAATTTAAAGGTCAAGCTGCACCATTTTACTCCGCTGTTGAAATCGCTGACGCGGAATCCTGCGTCATTACGTGAATACAACATGACGCTTACGCCCAAGAAATTTGAGATATCAAACAATGGAAAATACGTTCTGGGCGTCGTTTTCAATCCTTGTGTCTCTTCTTAGACGCCAAACAGCGTCTCAGGGTTGGCGGAAGATTGGAAAACGCAGATTTCGCATACGGAACCAAACATCCGTTGATTATTCCCGGAGAACATCCACTCATACGGGCAATGATTCAACATATTCACTATCGACTAGGTCATGCCGGCAGACAAACCATTCACAACCATATTCAACAAGTTTATTGGATGCATAATGCCACGAGATATATCAAGTTCATTATCGATAAATGCTTAATATGCTTTTGATACCGTGCTAAACCTGAAAACCAATTAATGGGACAGTTACCTGCGGCTCGCGTTTGCCCTTCGCGACCATTCCTTCACACCGGAGTCGATTACGCATGACCATATCTGATTTGCAACTTTTCGGGTCGAGGATTAGCCAAATTTAAAGTTTGGATTAGCCTATTTACATGCCTCAGCACACGCGCTATCCATCTGAAATTAGTATTAAACCTGTCTACTAAAAAATTCCTACTTGCCTTCCGCCGATTCCTCAGTCGAAGAGGGAGACCATTAGACATGTACTCGGACAATGGAACTAATTTCATTGGAGTAAACAATACATTGGTTGCTAGTGAAGAAGAAATCGCTCGGCTCCAGAAATATACTGAAAAAATTCTACCGGATATGTCTATGGAACATATTACCTGGCATTTTAACGCTCCAGCCAACCCTCATGCCGGAAGCGTTTGGGAAATTTGTGTCCGATTAGTAAAAAACTATTTAAATCGGATCTTGTTTCATGACAGCTACAACTGGAAAGAACTCAAAACAGTCCTCTCCTTTACAGAAGCAATAGGTAATTCTAGACCCATTATGCCAGTATCCAATGATCCTTATGATATGGAACCACTGACCCCTGGACATTTGCTAATAGGAACGCCTTTGTCCGTCATCCCGGAACCAGACTTAGGACATCTTCCGTTAAACCGTCTTAAACAGTTCAAGCTAATACAGCGTCGAACACAAGACCTCTGGAAACGATGGCAGACGGAGTACATTACTGCCCTACAAACACGAGAAAAATGGCAGCATCCATCTACTAATCTTCAACCGGGAGATCTAGTCTTAATGATGGAAGACAATCTTCAACCTCTGCAATGGAAAACTGTGAGAGTAAAAGCTACGCCACCTGGCAAAGATGGTTTAGTACGAGTTGTGACACTCGACACCAGAGAGAGGTCCACTAACAAAACAGGAATCGCCAAGATCAGGACAAAGGAATTTATTCAACCAATCACCAAGGTCGCTAAATTACCTATCGAAAACGCTGATGATGTCAACTCTAGGCCCTATCTGGCGAAGGATCAGGGAAAAGACAGAAATATTGTCTATCACATAGATTCGACTCCGTCTGGAGTTTCTCTCTGGAATTGGATCTTAACGAATTTGATATTATTTGCTGCGTTCAGTCCCAAGGTTCACGCTACGTTACAACATGATGTTGATCTCATCAGCAACGTCACGTACCCACCCTTGGCCACCAAAGATTTAACCCATCACTCCACGCAAGCCATCATCGGAGCCTTTGCAATCGTATGCGCCATTCGCGGATTTATTGGAAATTTGGCATCCGTCATTGCGCTTGGAACCAGTCATGATCTGCAAGGAAATCCTACGACTTGGCTAATTGTTAATCTACATATCGCCGATATAGCTACAAGTGCTTTCTACATCCCTGTCAACGCCGTACGATACATCAATCCATGGATTATCAAAGAACCTACGATATGCTGCATGTATCCCTTTATTCACTATGGAATCACCTTAGTCGCTCTAATGACGATCCTGATGATAACCATGAATCGTTACATACGAGTAGTACACACGGCAATATATAAAAGTATATATACTCTCCGATCTACTTTCATGATGATCCTTGGAGCTTGGATAATCTGTTTTGGGTTGTTATCCCTTCCTCTATTCGGAATTTGGGGTAACATCGGACACCGTAATTCCCCCACCTCCACGTGTACAATCATTCAAGAAAGCGCAAGTCGCTCTTCAAAGACATTATACCTGTTGATCATCTTACTTCCAATCATCACCATGATTTATTGCTACGCTCATATTTTCACACACGCTAAACAATCTCAACAACGAGTCCACGCGATAGGAACTTCTACTGTACCTCCAAACGATCTGACCAAAACCATTAGTCAGATCTGTGTGAGTTACCTCCTGTGCTACTGCCCGGTCATGATACTGAAAACTTTCGACACCAATAAAACTCTTCCCAAAGTTATACACATTTTGGCCACGCTACCTATCTAGATATCGCCATGTGTTAATTAAGCAATATATGCTATCCATAATCAGAAATCCTGACAAGCGTATATGAAAACATATCGACTTTAGCGCCAGAAAGCGAAGAAACCAAATTCGTTTCGACAAACGACCAGCAGTTGGAAGCGTACAACGGCTACGATGCTGCTTCTTATAAGTGTTACCGTTGCGGCAACCACCCTTGAACCAGACGATCCGTTTGATGATGAACCAGGGACTCACGATCCAAATCCTGACTACCGCAAATTATTTCCTGACTGTCTGCAACCTGGGCCTATACATCATAAAATTTCTGTCTGTCACAGGAGCGTTCATTGGCTTCAAATCACAAATGGCACAGTGTGTGCGCGACATAAATTTTGCAGTAGGCAAATGATATCAGCAGATGGGCAGAATTGTATCGAAAGAGCACCTACATGCCCGGACCAGCTATTGACAGCCAACTTGGACGAGATCAAATGTCAGTCCCTTGAAGAGGTCATCGATACTACACAGTATAATCATCTTGGGACCCTGTCGCACCTTTGTGCAATCAATGGCTACACGTTAGCCGGATTTCGACACTTTTCAGAACAACTAAAACACGTTCCGGTAGCTATACACGATTATCAATTATATCCCTTGGACGCTCTCAACGTATATCAAGACAAGCAACCAAAACGATTCAGCTCGTACACCTGTGTTGGAGATTGTACCAGACTCCAATGCCTTCAACAAAAATGCACTGGCGACGCCAGTTTCTGTCTTCACATAGGATGTGCTAAATCCGCGGAATTCTTAACTAATCCTACATGCAATTGTACTTATAATCCTTTCATGGTCAAGCACCGCCTTTGATTGAAGGATGGGTATATAACACCACAGTGCTGGGGCCATCAACTCATGATGGTGAAAAAACCGTGATCTTAGCCGAACTCAAGCCTTGCACATTTGTTCCAACTGCGAATTCAACTGCACCACCCGAGGAATTAGTGTCAAAACCCCAAACCATATTCCAAGATATGTTCGAGCCCAACGCAATCCTGGATTTATATCCCTAATTCCCACTGCCAGTTTCACTGAATTGACTTTCACCAATCAGATGTTAGCAAGTCCTAGTAATACGTCCGTCAAAGTGTGGTTTACAGATTTTGACTAACCGATCACCGCCACTCTATCTTGTCCACGCAAATTGATTTGCGCCCTTATACGTTGTCACCTATGTCTGGAGAGATGGGGAAACTAGAGGTGTTATGGATATTACTAATGGATATTGCTGTCGATCCTAGAAATTGTATTAACCACCATTATTGTGTTTTTCTTGTATATATCACGTCTGGTATATTGCATTTCTTAGTGGATCAGTTTTCCGTTTCGAAAACTTTTTAAAACCATCATACACCGTTATCGACAACGCCAGAAGACACGACAACAAACTAAGGACCAAGAAATTGGGATGCCCTTACTTAACTCTAAAGCTTCTCCATTTCCACGCTGTAGTGTCAACACCAGGTCATCGCGTTCCCGACGCCTGCTGTTTTTACCCAGAACTCAAGTGACGCTACTACTCGTCATCAGTTGCATATCGTCCAGCTACGTCTGCAGTAACAGCGCCAGCATGGCCGCTGCTACTCAAGAATGCCACACGATAGGCGATATGACTACGTGCGCCGTGCGTCTCAATACCAGATTAGCACTGTCCCCAATCGGCCAGAGCAGTTGTTTTAAGATCGACAATCAACATGGAATGTTGCTTGGAACCATTACTATCGAAACCAAATCAGTTGCTCTACAATTCGAAAAACAGTTACTCTATTATGTACCCAAGCCTGTCGCTAAATGCATCGACTCTTTGCAATGCTGGAACCCAGACTCCTCTGCCCCCTGTCATGGCGACAAATGTCAAGAATTTGGTGTCAACGATACGCTGAAACAATTTAAATCGTCCGACACGCATAAGGGATGGGCAGACTGCCAATACTTAAAAGCGCCGTATTGCTACTAGCCCTTTGTTGAAGACTGTCATTTCATCAAAATGTATCTTGACAATCCCATTAGTGAAACCTACGCCGTCTATAATTGTCCCAGCTGGAAATTTTCGGTTGAAGTAACCATCACCTCTCACTTGGGCAACGCAACATATACTCACACTACCCGCCTACGAGCTGCAGTTCCTCTACACCTACACAGAATTGATTTTAATCTGATTTCGGTATCCACACCCCCAATGCCTATACTAAACGAATGTATTATCACTAAAGGGAATCATTCAGCTTTGACACCCTGCAACGATCGCGGTAATGATAGCCTCAATAGGATTGGAGAAATCACGTGTGACCTGGAAAGGACGCTCGAACCATTACTCCGAATTGTCATTTCAACAATGACATCATTCGAGCTATTGTCGATATCAACGGCATTAAATGTATCGACTTACTTGTCAACCCAGACAAGGTGATGAAACTCAAACCGTTACCTCTGCATCTCAAGACCGGCGTCCTTGTACCTCAGGCAGACGCCATTGTCTTCAAAACATCGAGCAGCGATCTATTTGAAATTCAACTTTCATAGGAAAACCTCAAATTAGTGAAGGAAGTGCAAGATAACACTTGCATCGCTGAATTTATCAAATTGACCGGTTGCTATCTTTGTGTTGTTTCGGCAACCACTTTCCTTCAAGGACAGGTTGACACAGGATCTAGTGTCACTATTATTCAATGCGATCATTCTTTTCTTCCTGTCCATCCCACCGAAAACCGTACCACCTTACAACTTCACGTCAACTTTGATGTGCCCGAAGTAGACATGATGTGCACTCTAAAATGTGCCCAAAACGAAGTGCCCATCCATTTACAAGGGCACCTGGATTACCTCGCTAATAAAACTTTCAAAAATCTTACTCCTCTTTCGTCAGTCTGAGACTCTCTTAGTTTCAATCTTTATTTGTTTACCTACAAAAATTCGATTTTCACTCTGTGACATTTAAAATATTTGAAGAAAATATTTTATAAACCATTCGAGGAATTTACAAAAGGCAGATACGATCTATTGTATTTCTGTTCATGGCTCTACCGAGAAGGATCGAACTCTAAGTGAATTTTAAAAAATTTACTCTGTGAAAAATTAAAATTTAAAAGTGAGGGAATTGCGACTTTTTCAAAACCCTATCAAAATACTATCGTATTTGTATTCGTTTCCGTATCTGTATTGTCTCGCCATGGTAGATGCGTTCCCTACTACCTGGCCTTTATCGTCTCGTTCCGTTTACGTGTGTATAGTAGATGCGTTTCCTACTACCTGGCCTTTCTCGTCTCGTTCCGTTTACGTGTGTCCGTGCTACACTTCTCTCATCTCCAGTCGCGTAAAAAGTTCGTTCTTCGCCTGTGTTATACGTATCCGTATGTGCTACTCAATCATCCGTGCATTTATCGACTGTTTGCTGCACATTTCTCGATTCTGTGTCAATGCAACAAGAAACCTCTGTCTCTTCATCCTCCGCCGTGTCGGAACTTGTGGATATTCTTGCGATCATTTTACGAGATCCCAGTTTAGTAAAACAATTACATATTATTCGTGAGCAAGCCGTCCGCGCTGCTCTCATCATCGACAGTGTTGAGCAATTACCTACCTTGACAGACGACTGTCATTTTGTGCCCTTTGACGTTCACGCTCCCAGTGATACAGTGCTTAAAACCCATTACGGCCTTGTCCGTCAATATTTAGTGGACCACATTGACTTGTGCCCGCACGATTTTGTGAAATCGTTTACTCGCCGTCTCCGGTACCGACTACAGGAAACTGAGCGCAACGCTGAACAGAACGCGATCGCCGTTCAGCTAGCTAAAGCCCGCCGTACGGCAGAACAGGCCCACCTAGATTCTGAACAACGCATTCACGAAGCTGAGCTTTCTAGAGCGTATAAAGCCAACTTGTGTAAAATACGCTGGTGGTTTATTGGCAGTATTAAAGTGGCAACTGTTGCCTTTTCACGGACATTTTTTGAATAGTAGTTCAACCTACGATGCCGCCTCAGGGTCAACTGCGGTTTTGTAATGCCGGGCCACTAGTTCTTGGACTTTGAAACCAGACTGTTATCTATGACCAACCCTTTTCCGACCAGCCACTCATAATCTGACTGAAAACGTTCTTTTATTTGCCTAGTGTTGTTTGCTAGGAACAGTTATACTACTACTAGGTAGTACTACTGAACAGTAGTACTACTGAACAGTAGTACTACTGAATAGTGGTGCTACTATTTAGTAGTACTGCTAAATGGTAGTACTTCTGAATAGTAGTACTACTAAATGGTAGTACCACTGAACAGTAGTACTACTAAATAGTGGTGCCACTGTATGGTAGTGTTGCTAAATAGTAGTACCTATGAATAGTAGTACTTCTCAATAGTAGTAGTACTAAACGGTGGTACCAGTAAATAGTAGTACTACTGAATAGAAGTACTACTAACTGGTATTACTACTGAATGGTAAGACTACTAAATCTTAGTGCTGGTGTATAGTAGTACTGCTGAAGGGTAGTACGACTAATTGGTAGTACTACTAAATGGTAGTAGTACTGAATGGTAGTACTGCTGAATGCTACTACCAATGAGTGGTAGTACTACTAAATAATTGTACTACTAAATGGTAGTGCTACTGAATGGTAGTACTATTAAAAGTGGTGCTACTGTATTGTAATACTGCTAAATAGTAATACTACTGAATGGTAAAACTACTAAATGGTAGTAGTACTGATTGGTATTGCTACTAAATGGTGGTACTGCTGCATAGAATTACTACTAAATTCGAGTACTGCTGAATAGTAGTACCACTGAATAGTAGTTATACTAAATAGTAGTACTACCGAACAGTAGTACTACTTATTGGTAGTACTCCTGAACAGTGGTGCTACTTAATGGTAGTACTACTGAATAGTGGTACTACTAAATGGTAGTATTACTGAATAGTAGTACTACTTAATAGTAGTAGTACTGCATAGTAGTACTAAATGGTTGTACTGCTCAATGGTAGTACTACTGATTAGTAGTACTAATTAAGTTTTGTGGATTACCGTTTCAAGCACGGGCTAGTCAGGTCAATATCAGCGGTATAAGTGCCATCAGTATTATTATTATCAGTGTTACAATAGGCAATTGTCGTTGTTAAACAACTTGTATTTGTGCTAGTGGCAGTGACACGTTCAGTTTTAGTTTTAATGATTTTTTCTTTATTTTTAAGATATTTTAAATTTATTTAATCATTAAATTTTTATTTGGTCAACTTGTCAATCCTATTTTATTATATTCAGATATAATATAGTCATAGTGGTACAGTAGAGGTATAATTAGTAATTCGTAGAATTAGATCAAATTGGATCACAATATCTAATATATATTAATTTATTCCAATTAGTAGAATTATATTGAATTGCAATACGAAATATAAATATATTATAATATATAATCCATAGTCTATAGTATTCATTAAAAGAATAAAGAATTGTGGAATAGTAATAAGTTAATAAACGTAATGGTAAGTAAATAGCGAGGCGAAAGTGCAAAAGTGGTATTTAGTATTTCCACGCATTTCTAGTTTCCAGTACTTTTCATTTTCATTGCTTGTCAACATAGTACATTTAATTACATAGGTACTCGAATTTGAATGCACAATTATCAAAAATATATTACTGGGCTCGCCAATGTTAAAAACATTTACCACCCGTAAAAACTTCTGGGGACCAAATCTCAATCGCGCTTCGTCGCGCTACACCAAGCTTCGTCGAGCTTGCCTGGAAAATGTTGAGCCCACTTTTCGCTTGGCCGAGCCACGACCAAAAAAACCTCATTGAACTTTTCTAGTTCACAAACTAAAGGCAAGTTAACTTGCGTTTGACGAACAGTGACATTAAGTGATGAAGTTAATATACCTTTTTCTTTTAAACAGGATACAACTAGAATTTCAGTATTGAAATATTCAAGATTAAGTCAATTAACTTGACATCAATTCCTGTTACTTACTATTTGGAAGATCTGACTGATAATAGTATTACTGGCGGATTTTATAAGGAAGAATTAAGCCGTGCCCAAATTCTCAAGATGAGTGAATCACCGTTTATTTCTTATCTTGCAAATACAATTAAACAGCACATATTGCAGAAGCAAAGAAGATTAGACCAACGCAGCTGCTTAGTGCTAGATCAAGACACGACAGGAACAGAGAATATATATATAACATTGACAAGTGACCAGCAAAACCACATTTACACAGACAATAGTCCATCAAATTTTGTATCTGTACTTTCAACCCCATAAGATCTTGACAACTATGACGTCGGGTTAGTCAGTTTGAGATACACAAGCAGCAAACAGCCTGCAGCCTAGTACAACTAGTTAGGAAAGTCTGTAATGCGAAACGCAATGGAATAGAATTACCACGAAAACTGTTTCCAAACTACGTGCCTACTAAAAAAACTGCATTTAGTTTTAAAAAGACAGAAACAATACCAGCCAAAACGTCTGCTTGTATCATGCAATATGGTTGAAAATCAACTGTACTCATCACATGCCCTGCCATTACTCCGATCAGTAGATATCTCGTTAGTTTACGATAAAGAGACTGTACATGTTTTTTCTCCGATATTGTATGTGCCACTTAAACCACAGGCACAGCAAATACTTCGAATAACTTTATTAAACGAGTATCGCAATCTCATTGAACTGTCAGAAAATTTTACAAATATTGTAGAACTACAGTTTAGACCACGCAAAATTTAGAAATGTGGAATAATTATAATATACACTGATCAATTCAAAAACGATTTTGTAGTATAATAAATTTAAGCGTTGAATTACAAAAACATATAAAACAAGTGCACTACCGCTGTACATACTTATTCCAAACTTAACATTCAAACAGCAACAACATCATTTTATTTACAGTGCTTCAAAATAAATACCAAACAAGAGTATTTGCAATAATAATAATTTAGATTAATATGTCACTAATGACTGACAATTATGCGTAAAAGGTTGTGTAAAAATATTGACGACTCTAACAATAGCGAAAATAATACTGATACAGTAGACGAAGAGCTCGTAAAAGACAGCCTATTAGGAGAATACTGTACGTTGGAACCAATTAATAAAACTGATAGTAACAACCAAATGGAATCAGGCGAAAATAATTTAAAAGGAACTGAAAACACAGTGAAAAATACATTAAAGGGTAAAATCTAGGTGACACACAGAATTTGATTTTGATTAAATCTAGAAAGCTATATAAACGACGTTCAGTTACTAAAAAGTGCCGTGTCACGCATTGCCGATTAGCCTGCAAAAAACGTACGTCATCTTCGGTACAACGACAATCCAATACACAGAGTGAAGGAGCTTGTGCAAACAAACAAAGAACGCAATCTGGCGGCTCTCAGCGCAGACGCGTACGTCGCCGACAACAAACATAGGGTGGCTTAAGCAAACACCAATATCTTATGGTAAACAACGAGGTTCAGGTAGTAGGGCTGGACAAGCTGGAGCATGACGAAGAAAGAATATGCACCGCCGACGATAACATTGTATGTATTTAATCAATAGTGCAAAGCATATAACGCCATTCATCGTCTAGACCTAAACGAAGCAATATCAAACATTTTTGTTTACAGCTCTAGTACAATATGGATACACAAGGATTTTATGATGAACCTACAGTGTACAAGGGATCCCAAAAGTCCTTTATAAGTAATCTGATCTTAGACAAACTCTTACCTACAAATGTCAGTGTTAAAGACTGCTAAATATTATCCCTATTATCCTGTCTTAAGCCCTCTAGACAATGAAAATCTTTTGATTTTTGACATCTTAAAATCCCATAGAAAATATGACAACTTTGGCGACTCCTACTTGAAAGTTACAACTCGACTATTGTTTAGTGACAATGCACCAGTAGTAGCTACAGATATAGTTGCGCCATCGTCGATGCTGTTCTACAGTTTATTCAGTAATCTTGAATTTTATTTAAATGGCACTCTGATTAGTGACAACTTCACTCACTATGCAATTAGTGCATACTCAAAGCAAATGTTGTCTTTAAATCCCATTGAAAAGAAAAACAGTATCCTAGATCAGTTATATTTGCCAAACTCAACGCCTGATGCATTTTCAAAAACTGACAGTGGATTTTTAGCGCGTTACAATATTGGAAAAGAATCAAAACCATTTACTATGGTTGGAAGACCTGAAGCTCTATTTTTTAACCAGAAACGAATGGTTTCAGGAGACAGTGACGTACGTATTATAATACGAAGGTTATTACCTGCATTTTGTATAGACACCGAGACTAAAACCAGGACAGGTTATTTTGGCTGCCTGTTTCGTATCGAAATTGTCAATGCTGTGTTGTATTTAAAAACACAGACAGTATCACCATTCGCAATTGAAAAGCATCGATCGAGTTTAAACAGCGGCATTATTTTAAAATATCCATGTCTGAATCCTGAGATCAAAAACTTTGTTATTCCAGCCGGCGTCAGTTTGCATTCACTAGACAATTGTATAAACAGACGATTGCCACCGACAATTGTAATTGGGCTAGTGGACAGCCAAGCGTATCTTGGTAAATTGACGAAGTCGTTCTGCAACTTTCAACACTTTAATCTAAGTGAAATTACTGTATCTATGAACCAAGAATCGATAGAGTACAAGACATTACCCTTGAGTTTCAAAGACTCTAATGGAAACGGAGAAGACAATTTTCTTCTTGCTCTGAATTCTTTAAAGAAAACAGCAGATAATCCAAGTTTAGGAAATAGGATAAATTCCTTCAACTTAACAAACGGAAATGTTCTATTTGCATTTAAACTTGTACTATCACAGTCCAATTTAATGAGCATATTGAAAACTGGACAGGTTCAGATCAATATTAAGTTCAGATCTGCATTGGCCAATTCTGTGACTGCCATTCTGTTCAGCCAGTACCAAAACGGGGTGGAAATTGACAAAAACAAACAAATATTGATTAATCGTCAAATGCAAAGTATCACGCTCACCATGAATACAGGTGAATTACAAAAATGACTCGGAATTTTACTTTGAGGAACCAAAACAAAGTACTTTGTGATAGCAGCAGATCAAATGAGATCTACTATGGAAGAATTAGAAAAAGAAAATCATGGAAACGTATCATTGCAATAATTTAAAACACAGACAAGATAAAAGACTCTGGGAAGCACTAGATCAGTTACTGGGTGATCTCAAAAGACAGCTTTGAATATTTCGACTCGTACGGAATGCTGATTTACCAATATTGTAACCTGCAGTGGCCTAGAACTAACATAATAACTGAAAACTGCACAGCACTTCAATGTGAAAGATCTACAGTTTGCGGATTATACTGTCTATATTACTTGTATTTACGCTCTTTAGGAATTAGTTTTAAAAACTTTAAAAAGTAGGAAAATTTGCAAGTATAATACCTTATGTAATATTATGTTTGTATTGTGCACCTAAACACTCACAGTCTAATACATTTAGTGTGGCATGTCCAGAGTTCTGTCATAGTTTCTTAACATATTACTATTACGGACATTTAAAGTAGTAGTTTGCACTTACAGTCGAACAGTATAGCAAAAAAATCAAAAATGAAAAAAAATGTAAAAAAACAAAATTAAATAAAAATTAGAAATGTATAAATAAGTGTGTACTGTATATTTTTTGGTCAGTATTATTTTGCATCTTATAATGTCAACATTAAATACAGTCGACTTTAAATTATTTCATTATTTTACGGCTATGATATGTGGCACTAGTTCATCTGGTAAAACTACTCTGTGCCTAGAAATTGACAAACAAAGGAAAGAAATAATCAATAATCAAATCTATAACGTTTACTATGTAAGTGTTCACACAGACTAAATAGCGTTTCTAAATCCAGATTTTACTAAACATAGCGACATTACATTAATTTCAGATCTTTTTTATATAGAATTAGTACTTGAGACTATACTTAGCCCGTTTCTTGTAGTTTTAGATGACCACCTTAAATGTATGGAATCAAATACAAAAGCAAGGCAGTTGGTTCAAAAAATATTCACGTAACTATCCCATCATATGAAATTTAGTGTCATACCTATTTTACAAAACGCGTTTTCAAAGGAATTAGGAACCACAAGTTTAAACACAAAGTATTTAATTTTGTTTGACGTTCCAAGAGACAGAAGTATAATTGGTCAGATTTTCAAACAAATCAGTCTTGGAAAACCAATTTTTCTTCAAAAAGCATACGAAAAAGCATGTTGTTCACGGCAACATAGCTACATTCTAATTGACTTGCATCCCCAGTGCCCGAACCCTTCAATGTTTGTGCAAAATAGTGTATTTCCTGTGAATGGAACTGATGTGAATATTCGCAAGTAGTGCAAAAAATATCAGTAAAGCAGAAAACTCAGTGCAGAGAAATTACGAGTTTTTGTCACACTTGACTTTTGTAAAAGCTAAAGTTTATAAACAATTAATTTAAACTGCAACAACAGAGCAATTGTATGCACTTGCAGATTGTATTTAATTTAAATAAGTTCTGTAAGATTCCATTGAGAGGATATAAAAACCAAATAATATTATTTAGTAACCGTTTGATTGGCAAAGATCCCACCAACCTTTGCAAATTGCTAATAAAATAACATAAATTAATACAAAAGATATTAGCAACTGCATATTATAAAGTATACAAGAGTGAAATTTGTCGTACTGCCTTGCTTTCTGAAGCAATTTCAAAAGATTACAATTAATAATCAAAAGTAATACTACTAAAAATGGCATTTATAATAAAAGTAATTGAACCCAAGTTGTATGCTGAGCTTATGCATATTCGCACAAAACGACAAGCAGCAAAAGTAGCTGCTCAAACCAAGAATATGACAGCAAAAAAGATCAAATAAACTATACTTGAGCAGAACGGGAGAAATGCGAACTACACACAGACAGATGCAATTTACAATGCATCTAAAGGAATAGAAAAACTAATTTAACTACACAGGAAAGAGTGGGTATCATATGAAAACATTGTTGCCAAACATAGAAGAAAAACCCGTAAAACTCATGCTAATTAGAAGCACACAGTAGTGAAACGCAAGCGTATGACGTCACGCAAAAATAAAACAGCAGCTAGAAAATGAACCCATATAAAGAGCAACGATATGTGGCCCTTCGGCAGTAGCTTGTGCAATGTCACGCTGGTCAATACAAATAATTAAAATGTATAAAGTACTTGCTGTTTTTGTTATAATATATGTATGGCACTTGCGAGATCGTGCAACACTGCATGTGCCCTAGACTTACAAGTAAATCAATATCAAGCCAAGTCTCTTCAAAATACTTATGCTGATAGTGTACCATATACTGCCTCAAAAAACTATGGAAAAGAGAAAATGGCATTGAACGAAATTGAGAAAAAGCTACAATGTAGTAGCTTAAACCCTACATTGCCAATGGATACAACAGCGCTACCAGTGGTACATACAAGTTCGTTCCAAAAAGTAATTCTGATGGCTTTAAAATACATGTTAGAGAATTTAAACACACAGAATTCCATTCTAATGGATTCATTATAATGGATGTGGTCGACAAGTATCAAAACAGCGAAACAAAACCTGTGCTTCACAACACATTTGACTATATAAGTTAGTGAATAATACATAATTGTTTACTTTACGTAAGTTATACATATAAACATGTAGAGTACCTAGGATGGTATGGTTAACAATGTATAGAAAGAAATAATACTAAATACTCAATTTTGTATCTATTTATAGCTATCTCCGTGTCCTTTGTATTGGTCTTAACACGTTTTACATTTAAGATGAAAAAACAGTACCATTAAAACAGACTACTTGCATCAAAAAAGGAGGTTGGGCAAGATTTAAAAGCGGACTTCATGACCATTTCACTCTCTGATTGATTAATTGATTGATTGATTGATCTTTACTGTGCCTAAAGGCTTTACACCCATCACACAAAGTTAACAAAATTATATTTACAATATCACATTATTTACATACGTAGAGGTCATTTGTTTATTATGAAGCTTCTTATTTTTAAAGCTGAGTCAATAAGGTAGTAAATATCCATGATCATTTCTTTCGAGTTGAATTTACAAAATGCTTTAAAGTTATCGGAATTTAGGTTTGTCAAATTATATTTATTTAAAAACTTTATTCTAGAGGCACGATAGTGAGGACAGTTCAGCAGGAAATGTTCAAATGTTTCTATTTCTTGTAAATTGCATATGCTGCAGTTCTTCCCATTACTGTCTTCAAGAACGTGGGTCTTTCTTCTGATTCTTATGGCGCATCGGTTTATGTTCATCATTCTGATTTGGCTCACGATTCGTATCTTATCTATTGAAATTCTTAATTTCAGGTAGTCTTCAGTATTGATGTTGTTCTTAATGTTTTTAAACATAGGAAAATTAGTTGAGGACATCATTTTAGGGATATCTTCTTCCCATAGCAGAGACTTGTACTTGTCGAGGATTTTGCTCATATTCTTGCTTAGAAGTTCGTAGTTCTGTGCCAGCCAAACATTTTCAAATCCAAATTTGGTTATAACGGTTTTGATTTGAGTTGCCCAATTAGGTTTCACATTATTACGTTTGTAGTTGTCCATGGATATAAGCTTAAGCAGGATGGTTTTCGGAATTCTGGAGTTATCCATTCTTAGTAACTTGTACCAGTATTTTATGGCGGCTTTAAATACATGGAAACTTAGGTGTACCCTTCCTACTTCGAGCCTGAGGATATGATGCGCTGTGTTTCAAGGTAGTGTAAGTAGTCTTTTGAAGAAGCTGGTTTGCACAGATTCTATGTCATTGCAATGCCTGAGACCCCAAATTGCTGCGCTGTAAAGTAAAGTTGGTAGTGCTATCGCGTCGAAGAGTTTCACCCTGGTTTCCCATGCGTCACATTTCCCTTTTTCAAGTATGCTCTAGACCGTTCCTATGGCAGCGTTGGCTTTACTTTTAAAGTTTGAGCATGCTTTGTTGAACAGGACTGAGGACGAAAATGTTACACCTAGGTAGGTGTATTGACTGACGTTTTCTAGAGGGTGCCCCTTGTAGGTGAATATCATGTCTCGACTGCTTCTACCGCATGTCGAAAATACCATGGATTTAGTTTAACTGGTATTGACTGTTAGTTTATTTAGATCGCAGTACTCTCCAAGAGCATTAAGTTTTTTCTGCAGGCTGCCAGGCGAGGTTGCTATGATTATCATATCATCGGCAAACATAAAAGTATAAATTCTTGTCTTGTCTGTGATGGATGTCTTATCCAGTCCCTTCTGCTGTAGAAATTCCTCAAAGTCTGATTTAAACAAGGCGAAGAGGATTGGAGATAGGATTTCCCCCTGCAGGACTCCTTCTGTTATGTTAATTTCTTTGGTATGACCATTAGAGGCTCTTACTTCTAGGACTGCAGAATTATAAAGATGTTGTAGGATCTTGATTATTTTACTGCTTATTCCCAACTTGCAGGGTTTCATCCACAACAATCTATGGTCCACTGAGTCGAACGCACGTTTAAAATCAACAAACGCTGCATATACTTTTCTTGGTTTGGTGGTATACGCTGGTGTCAGTTGATTAGCCAGGACCCCATATAAAGAAAATATTTGATCAGTACAGCTTCTTTTTTTCCTAAATCCAGCCTGACATTCTGGTAGTAAATTGTTTTTAGCTGCGTAATTGCTTAGTCGTTCATGGATAATTTGTGTGAATAATTTGACTAAATTGTTAATAAGCGAGATACCTCTGTAGTTTTCCGGGTTGTCCTTGTCTCCCTTCTTGAATAACGTTATTAACTCTATTTCTCCCTACTTGTCTGGTACTTTTTCTTGCTCTAGAATTTTATTAAAAGAAGTAACAAATTCTGTCCAATTGTCTGGAAGCAGTTTGAGGAATTCATTTCCGATGCCATCAAAGCCAGGTGATTTATTACTCTTGGGGTTTTTTATTGCATCTTCTAGCTCTTCTCTTGAGATTTCCTTGTCAAGCTCATCCACATTACAGTCAAGGTCTTCTTCTTCTATTACATGGGTGGTATTTTCTTGTGGCATAATATTTTTGTAAAACATTTCCCACCTGTGTTTTCTCAGTTTAACTCCGTTGGCTCCTTTGTAGTTTAATTTGCTAACCATGGATCAAAATTCTGAAGAAGATTTGCAATCTGCCAATTTATTTCTTATTTCGGTTTCGTATGTTCTTCTTTTAGTTAGTGTTGTTGCTTTGTACTCCTTTTTGAGCTTCAGATAACAGTCAACTTCAGTCTGTAAAGTAAGGCCGCAGTTAATTTTATATTTTAATTTCTTTATTTTTTTCTTTATGGTTCTACACTCGCGGTCATACCATGGCTTGTCCTTGAAGTGAGAGGTTGCTATTTTTTTAACTACCATTTGGTTTTTTTTGGCGCTTTCCGTTATTGCTTTCGTTAAAAAGAAGTAATCCTGGTCCACGATAGAGTTTTCTGGGTGAACTGCTAAGTCATACTCTTCAAGACTTTTTACAAATGTTTTTATTTTGTTCTGGTTTAATTTTAATTTCTTGTAATTTGTCTGAAAAGTAGTATTTACATTCCCATATGAGGTGTTTAGTGATAGCCTGATATGGTTATGGTCCGACTTAATTGAGTTCATCACTTCCAAGGAAGTTATCTATGGAATTGTAAAGGAATTTACAAATATTAAGTCAATAACACTGCAATTCACGGTATTGTTTTCACTAATATTATTTTGGTTGGTTTCATTAACTCTTACGTACGTAAATTTGCCTGGAATGTCTCCTGAAGTTCTTTCATTTAAGAGCGTTAGACCGAATTCGTCCATCACCTTGAGCAATAAATCTCCTTTTCGGTTTACTTCATTGTCACATGACCTTCGTTCTTCTTGTATATTAGTGTTTAGAATTAGATCAGCCATGAAAATTCCTTCATTTCCTGTTTTTGCGTTGCAATCACCTCCTATTATCAATTTACAATTCTGATTTAAATTAATTTGAATTTGTAAAATATCTGCCAACTCCAGTAATTAAGATTTGAAAAGGTTCTGGTGTGTACTAAGATAGCATGAGCACACTAAGTAATTTTCCTTGCTAGCTTTGTGGTGAGCTCTGACTAATATTAGAAATTCGTTTTGAACTAGCATGTCAACCTTTCCAAATGTTAATTTGCTTAGAAGAAGAATTATTTCTCCTTTTCCATGGCCATGGCATGAGTCCCTAGTTGCGTTTACTTGGAAATTGGAGAAATTTTAAAAATTATTGTCAAGATTTATGTCGCTGCACGACCATGATTCACTTATGCCGATAATATCGTTGTCAAGAAAAGTGTTTTGTCTGAAACACTTAATTTAAAGAAATTATAAAAACCATGGATGTTCCAGAACGTCAAATTTATCACTGAAGAGATTGATTTTGAGACTTTTGAATTTTGAATGTTGAAATTAGTGTTGTGTGATGGGGTAAGATCCTATTCGGATTTTTCTAGCTTCTTTCCTTCCATGGAAAAAAGCTCGTCGTTTACTAGGCACTTGTTGAATTCCTTGACTTTTACCGTTTTTCAATCGTCCTTCAGTTTTTTGATCAAGGTCATCATTTCCTTTTTTATTTCTCTCTTTTTTTGATAGGTTTTCATTTATGCTGTAGTCAAGACCGGCTAGTTTTTTTCCTTGCGAAAGGACTTCGATTGTTGCATATTTACTTGGAAGGTGGATGAGAGTTGGTGATTTTTCCCCGTTTTTACTCTTCAGTCTTTTTGCTGACAATATGCTTGTGTCTTTAATTCCCATGATGTGCTCGATTACTTCAATTGCTGCTGCTAGTGGACCGTTCGTTTCTTTTGCTCCGAATAGAACTAAGTAAAATTTATCTCACCCTAAGTTTTTGTCGATGTTGTTGAGTCGGCTCTCCACCCTCCCAATGCGTTTGTCAAATTCCATGGTTTTTTTCGTGACTTCAGTCATCAACAATTCCAATTTTTCAATTTTCAGATTTTGAGCGTTAACTTTTTCACCCACCGACTTTATTTCTTGTCTTAATTCTTTCTGCATAGTTCGACTATCTCTCCCTGCTTCCGAATAATTCTTTCGTATAGTCTCTGTTTGGATTGCAAGGAGTTGTTTTAATTCATTGTAATTCTTCCTCATTGTTTCGATATAATTTTTTTATTCAGTAATTGTATTTTTCCCGAGTGTTATAAAACATGCAGCTTGTCAGCTTTAGTTTCGTCGTTTAGGATCTCTGCTCTATGGGTGAGGTACTGTTTATTGATGTTTTATGGTGGAAGGTTGGTTTCTGGTTTTGTTGGTTGTGAGTTTTTGTGCACGAGGCTGGGAATGAGGGGTAGCCCGCTTTCGTTTCTTATACCCGTATTTAACAAACCTGGAGATTACACATTCTACTTTGATCTGGAGCTTGTAACCTAAAAAATTTTGGATAAACTACAATTTACTAGAATATTGTAGCTATTTTTTTCCTCCAGAAAATTTTATTTTTAATATTTCAATTTTTCCAGCCTAAAAGAGTTCCTGTTGTCTTTTTGAACGTTCGCGCCTTTCATTCAATTTCACTCTCTGTATTCAATTCACCTTCAGACTAGAACAAGCATTCAATCGCTCTTAGCAACAGTAACAACAACAGCCCATGCATCAAACTGCATTTTATCGTCTGCTAGTTTCCAAAGTACGCTATAAAGTAAATTTAAAGTAGTAAATTTTGTACTTATGTGTAGTATACATATATAGTGTAGTATATAAAGTGTATAGGAGTGCAAGCACCATGGATTCTACATCATCAACTGCTGCGGATCCATACTCAAAGCGTTGCCGTACAGCTTTATCGTCCTACAAACAGACTAGTTTCCTATCAGCCACTACCAACGGTAAAAAAGATCTTGTACGTGTCGTTTTTACACTGTGTTTTAACATTTAATTTGTATGTATCTCTAATATGGTTAGCGTTTTAATTTAGTTTAATTTGGCAGTATTTTGATATTTTGTGTTGTTGTACAGTACATGTGTATATGCAAAACAGTTATAATATTGTAAGGTATAATAAAACTTTTCATTTATTGATTTTACAGATGTTGTCGTGCTCTGTTCCAGGCTGCCGATTTACATGTAGAAGTCATGTCCCACACCAAGCTCACGTTAGGCATGTTCATTACTGTGTAGATTGCAATATTTACTGTTCAAGCAAGGCTGATCATCAATGCCTTCATCAAGGAGAAAGACTTGGCCATGTAGAAAATAGAAATCAAAATCTTGTCGAAGGTAATACAAATCGATCTGGGACTATCTACGGCGTTTTCAGCAACGCTTTTGCACAGCCTTCTGCTTCGATAAGTAAAGTTCGCTGGTCCTATCCTATTGATTTAGAGGTATTTGAAAAATCGTCACGTCTACATCTAGGCATGATGGTGACTTACAGTCATCAGCCTACTCAGACATTCCAAGATATTGAATCTCTTTTGACACAACTATACAAACCCTTCGTAAAGTTGTTAACCCAAAACATAATACTGCACAGTAGTATTAAAGCAAAATTAATTATAGGAGTCACTTTAAAATTAATTACAGAAGTGGAAAATAAACAAAATACAGTAGAGCGTAATTTACAGTTTTTTTTAAAGAGTTATGATATATTGAGTAGAAAGGAAATTGCAAAATTTATTTTTAACAGTGCCAGTGACATTATAAAAACAATTAATGAGTTCAATAAGAACGGAACTGGGTGGACTCTTCTTGAAATTGGGTCAATTTAAATAAAATCAGGAGTTTTAAATTTATTTGCAAATGCAAAAATCAAAGGGTTTATCAAATTTCCAGCTTTGAAACCTAGAAAAGTAGGATATCTTAATATTAAAAATAATTGCAGTGACTGGTTTAAGTTCTGTGTTACTGCAAACAGATATTGGTTAGAAATATTAGAAAAAAACAAACAGAAAACTAAACAGAAAGACAAATCTGCAAGTTGTTGTTGGATTTGACAAGGCATGCAACGTCCAGAGCAGTATTTGCCTTATTTTAATAAATTTGATTTCACGGATATTAACTGGCTTTTCCTTATTCACAAAGACTTGCCTAATTTAGACAAATTTGAAATTAAAAATAAACTAGGAATTAACATATAAAATCACCGCGGCTACAAAATCATCCCAATTCGTAGATGTCAAAATAATGATTTAACTGACAAGTGTAATTTATTTTTAATTTTCAAAGACAAGGCCGATGGTAGCAATGATAAGCAGACTTACTATTTAGTCCTGATTACAGACCTGGATAAAATGATGTGTCTTAGCAACAATAGAAAAGTCTACTGCTGCCAGTCATGTTATCGAAATTTTAATTTAGCTGATAAATTAACAAAACATCAAATATGCTGTCAAACTCTGCAGAAAAGGCAAATTGTTTTTCCTGAACTTTTAGAAAGAGTCAAATTTTCAGAATTGTGGCAATCCTTGCCTTACCCATATATTATTGTATATAAATTTTCTACATTCGTAAGTCCCAATAAAGATACTAGACCCCCAAGTAGCAATACAAGATTTCTGAATAAAATTATACCTGATGCGTATTCTTCGATTATTATTAGACAAATGAAAGACAGAAGTGAAGTAGTACATGCAGAATTTTATAATAGGAAGGATATTATAAAACATTTTTTTGAAAATATATTTTATTGGGCTGAGGCATTTTTATCTTACGTTCGAACTACTAATAATATGTTCAAACCAAGTAATAAAGTACGTGCACAGTTTGAAAGTGCTACCCATTGCCACATGTGTTGCCGTGAATTTGATGCTTCTGAGAATATTGTGCGCACTTTCCATCAAAATCATATTCACGGTCAGTTTGAGTTTGCTGCATGTAGCCGCTGTAATCTAAACATCAAGTACAAGCACGAAATACCAATAATATCACTGTACAGGGGTTGCTTTGATTATCACTTGCTAGTAAGTGCCATAAATACAGGTCAGTTTGAAGCTTAAGACATCCAAGTAGTAGCCAAGTCTGCAAAAGAATTTATTTCAATTTCAATTACAGCTGAAGACAAATGGCTGCCAAATTTAAATATTGAGTATCTACCCAAAGATAGAACAAATCATAAATACACTAGTAAAATGTTACATTCCAAAGTAAAAGTTTGATTCATGGATGCCAATTTATTTTTTGATTCCAATTTATTTGATCTTGTTGAGTCTTTAAATTCAAGAGATGAATTTAATTTTACTCTTGCGTCGCAATGTTTTTCAGATTTAATGTTGGTTAGCAACTAAATGGATGTGTGTCCTGAGTCGAAGCGACTTTCAGCATTGCAACTAAAATGATTACAGAAACCAGTTTACTTTCCATTTATGTCATTACCTAGTTCAGATGATTTGAATAACCCAATACCAGACCGATATAAATTTAGACAATCAGTTTTGGACGATGAGCCCATTCAAGATCACCAGTGGGATCTTGTCAAAAATGTTAGCACTGAATAAGAACTAACTACATTACGTGCCTACACACGTTTTACATGTGTAATAGATACGGTTTTACTTGCAGAGGTATGGCAAAATTTTTGCAAAGTTGGACTTCAAAATTACGAACAAGATCCGACTCACTCACTCACATTACCAGGTTACTCATAAGAATGTTTTTTAAATTACACAAAAGCAGAAATAAATTATATAAGAGACCCAAAAATATTAGAAATTGCAAAGCAAGTAATAAGCGGTGGGCAGTTAATTTGTACAGCCAAACACGTTATTGCAAACCATAACAGGTGCCCGGAGGGATTAGATCCATCAAAACCTCGTAATCAATTACTTTCACTAGACATCAACAGTTTATATGCACAAAGTATGAAGCAGCTGATGCCAGTCTCAGACTATCGGTATATGGAAACAAAGGATTTAGAGGGTATTGATTGGACTGACCCAACGTTAGGCACAACAAAAGGTAGCTATGGGTACGTTCTTGTTTGTGACCTAAAGTATCCTTTGGCTTTACACACCAGAGACGCAAACTTGCCACTTGCTATGGAACAGCGGTACTTAATATGCACGATATAACAGCACAGTATAATTTAAAAAAACATGCAATAAACTCAATTCAACACTATGTATCCCGCCCTCGGCTGATGCTAACATTGTATGATAAAACAAACTACACACTTCATTTTAAAGCATTAAAATACCATTTATTAAAAGGTTTGGTTCTTTCTAAAATTTATCGTGGGGTACGTTTTAAGCAACAGAGTTATTTTAAACCATACATTGAATCTAATTTAAAAAACAGAAAAAAAGCCAAAACTGCATTCGAAAATAAGCTATTAAAAAAAAGTTGCAATGTTTTATATGGCAAAGCACAAGTACTCGAATTTATCAATGCCCGATTATGCCCTAGTGCTGCGCAAGCTAAAAAATTACTTGCAAATGCTAACTGTAAAGATTTTGAAAGGTTTTCTAAAAATTTAAGCATAGTCATTCACCACCTTAAAAAATATAAAATAACTAACCTCCCTGTGACTGCTGTATCCATTTTGGATTTTGCAAAAGTACTTTTTTATGAAAAGTGGGATCTTTAGTGTAAGATATTTCATAATAGAGCCCATCTAGACTACTCTGATACTGATGGATATGAGATGCACACGCTTGACGCATTCAACACGTTTCGGGATGATATTATTAAAGCAAAATTTAAATTTGATTTGAGTAAAATTCCCTGAGACCATGAGTTTTTTAAAATTTATAAGAGTCAACACCCAAACTCACATTTAATAAATAGCAGTGAAAGTGGAAAACTTTAAATTCAGAGCTTGAATGTAAAAGAACTTATAGTATTAAGACTAAAAATGTATAGTATGTTATATAATAATAAATATGAATAACAAAAGTGTGCAGGTATTTTTGCAATTATGTTGTGACAGCGTAAACACAACAGATATAAGCAGATGTTGGAAACTAACAAACCATGTAAAATAGATGTTAATACAATAGAAAATGTTAACCATAAATTATTTATTATAAATCAAAGTAGGTTAGCTTTTAAAAGTTTAAATTTATCTAGAGTATTTCCAGGTCCCAGCAATTGTAATTTTAGCCTACCCTTGGGCCACACTGACATAGTTTATAAGATTAAATAAAAATCAAAAGTCTGTTACATAAGAAGTGTTAATTTATATTTGTAGTTGTGATTAAAGTTTAGGAAAAGAAAAAATATTTTAAAAAATAATTTTAGTTTAAAGTAATAATGCAAACATTATTCAAATAAATGTAACAATAAATAATTAGGTAGTGTTTTGTAGTAAAATAAGATGTACATATTTGAAAATAGTATTTTAATGATATTGTAAATGTCATTGTGTCTTGAGTTAAAATATGTAAATACATAATTTAATTATATTGTCGGCAGATTTTTTGCACACTTGTATATATTATATAAACTTGTAAATAATATGTTTAATAATTTATTGTTAATATGAATGTGTATGTTGTATTTAAAAATATATGTAAAACTATGAATGTGTGTTGTATTTGTAAATAATGTGTGTGAATATTTGTATGTATAAATTTGTGTGTGTAAAACAAAATTCAAAAAAAGTTAAAATTGTAAATATGTATATATGTAAACACTGCATTTCCATCGCCTTTAACTCTGCAATTGAAAACCTGCATACAATATCTGCATACTATTGAAAAATAACCTGCGTCTCGCTGCACTTGCTCACCTGTTCTACCTTGCATATAACACTTGCATCCACGCTCATCCTATAAATGCCTTTTGGTTTATAAACTATATACTAAAAACATGTAACAAACAACTAAAAATATATCTCATATACCTCATCACTACACCTGACTACAAGCACTAAAAAAACTTCTATCTTTCGCACAACCGGTTAATTTTAGCTTGTAATCCTGGCCCTGTGCTTTCAATTTTATATTTTGAATGGACCCTACAGAAACTGAGACCCAGCTTCAGTAGACGATAGATCAATATTAAATTAATATGCATATCACGCACATCATAAGTAACAAACTTCCGTCTTGCCTTGCCTACTGCAATGCTAAAGGTATGAAAGAGCACTTTATTCTGTTCAGTTGAGCTTCAATTAGGATTTAATATTATTTTGTTCCAGTGTTCTTACCCCAGCAAATGTATGAGTGCACAGTATACAGCATAACAGTCAATAAATATAAGGATATACTGCTATTTAAAGGCAGTGTATAGGTACACAGTAGTACATGTACATATATACATTTACATATATCTCATTGTCTGTATGTCTTGTCTATAGGTAGCACAAGTATTCAGCTCGGTACATGGAAAGTTGAAGTTCAGAGCTTGGTCAGTCCCAAAAGTTTGATTTCAGGAGTCAGTTCGGCCAAACCGAAGCTTCAGGCCAGCGTCAGTCGATGCGTCGAGTTAATCAGCTATTAATATGCATGTCACGCACATCTGCAGTAACACAGACACCCCAGCTCAGGGCCCGTTCCAGTGCTAAGGGCTGCAAGGTGCATCCAATTTTGCCCCGGTTCAATCAATAATACAGAATATTTCAGAATATTATTTAATCCTGACTCTAAATATCGACCTACTGCTATATACGTTACGCTACAGTGTGTGGATATGCTATATACTGGTACGTATATACATATATATATATAAATACATGGCAACCTACAACAGGTACACAAGTTTTTGATTTCACCTTAACCTATTTCAAAGTCTCAGGTAGATTTTTTTCTAACGGCCAATGGTTTTAATTTTAATCTCAATTAAATAAATTTAAATGTAGTTTAAATATTTAAATACCTTTAATTAGGTATGTACATTAAAATAATGCAACAAGTGCATTTAATTATACAAGACATTAAAATATGTATATAATATGTATATAATATATACGTTAATTGTATTTAATCTAGTCCCATTAGCACATATTACATACTTATTATTATGTACATACATGTATACATGCTTACGTGATAGGCACTATATATAAGCATGATAGTACTTGTTATTGCATTGTCTCACATTCGTGATTTATTTCTGCTCGAGTCCAAGAAAACCAGCAGATTTCGCGTTCCTCAGCCCTTCATCATACTGCCTGTATAAAGGATACGGCATTCCGCACCTCAGTCATTCTCCATTTCTCATTCCCCATTTTTCCAGAATATGAATCTACATTCAATATCATGCTTTCCAGTTCCAGGCCAAACGGCCCAGCAGAGTTCCTCTCCTCTAGTACGCTCAGCTCTTCGTCATGCTGCCTGTATTAAGGATACGGCATTCCGCACCTCAATCATTCTCCATTTCTCATTCCCCATTTTTCAAGCATCTGTGTATCCTGTGCTCATATGTGATATCATGCTTCCCTATATGTTTTTATTCAGACGAGCGCTTTGCTCACCCCTTATTGATGCACATTACAACTTTTACCGTTTCGCTCTTTCTTTTTTTGATCACACCGTTACCATAGTGATCAATTTCAAACATTTAAAAACCCGCTTGATTTAATTTTAATTATTTCAATTTTGTTCACACAGTCGTATCCTCACAATACAGCTCCCATATCGATGCATTACTCCATAATGAATATATATATTATGCACTGTCAGTCGCAGCTCAGCTGTTTAATATACCATGCCATACCATACCGTACGGTCGCCATTGGGACGCAGTCCAAACACTTCAGCGTCGTCTCTTGTCTTCTCCATTCTTACCCAATACACTATAATGCACTACATTTAACTACAATTACTATATGCTTAGCAAGGTTATCTGTCGTTTCAATTCATGTCCATTCTTCCTCATTACATTACAATGCATTTAAATGTCCATATGCTTAGCAAGGTTTTCAGTCGTCTCAGTCTCACATCTCACAATACGCCCAAGTCCCAGTCATGTTTCAGGCTGTTCCAGCCAATGCTCTCGGGTACCACAACCACTGCAACCACAAATTCCACCATAACCATCAAAACCACCGTAGTACTATTGCCTATTGCATAGTACACTTCTAGACATTGAGAACGGCTACCATCTGTACTCATATTTTCAGTTCTTTACTGATTCGGAGACCGGTGTACAGATTGATTTCGAAAGTTAATCAGTACATCAAAAAGTATTATTTGAGAATAGTGTACTAAACATTTACCTGTTTTTAAAAATGTAGGCTCATTAAAGCTCAAAACAATAAACGGAGAAACGCGAGATATTTTTAAATGCTATATTTTCTACTGTTGCATCTAAAACAATGCAAAAACTATTCAATAGCATAGTTCACATACCGTATATCCTATAATAGTACGCCCCGCGTACTATTCAAATTTGGAACTCTCAGACCCGCGTAATAAACAAAACGTAGATATTCCCAGTTTATGGAAATTATTTTATTCAGTCTTCGTCTTGCAAACAACAAAATGATCAAAACAGATATTTTATTTCTAAATAGATTTTAACAAAAAAGTTAAATAATTTAAATTAGAATTTCTCAGTTGCATGACTTTCGGAAAATTCACACTGGTTTCAAAGTATTTATTTTGTGTTAAAGCTTTAAATATTTAAGCTACGTGTGTATTAAAATAACTGATTATTGTTACAATATCTAATTTTCAAAATGACTAAATTTTTTATGTACACATAATTATTTTCAAAATTTTAAAGTTTAGGGCACAAATATAAATTGCAAATATTTATAAGATAATGCATTATTTACTCACACAAATTTCCTAGAACCCTTGTTTTCATTGTAATATTTATGCTATACAGCTAATTTTAAAACAACATACCTAACTAGCAAGTACCTGTGCTTGGAAATATAAATTAATACATTTTGACATATGCCTATACAAAAGTATCGCTACCATATTTTGAAAACTCAAAATCAGTACATATAATATAAAAAATAATTACTGAAAAAAAAGGTTTAAAAATTATTTTATGCAAACACTTACTATAGTTACTTAACCAAAACATCATAGAAAATGAATGTGAACTAAGAAGTAGGTTTCAACTGGTTATATTTTGAGGTTCCTATGATAAAAGCTGGTGAGGTCGGAATGTAATAGCCAACTTTAGTAAATGTTGCCACACTCGACTTCAATACTTTAGTAAGTGCTGCCACACTCGACTTTAATACTTTGGTAAGTGCTGCCACACTGGACGTAATTACTTAAGTAAGTGCTGTCACACTCGACCTTAATACTTTTGCATTTACAACTAGTTGTTTACTACTATAAAATAAATTTTTTTTTAGTGTACAGCAGCAAGGAAAAAATTAGTAGATTAAATTATTTGTGTGATCTCTGCCGCCAAAAGTAGAGATCTGTTTTTAGGCAGCTCAAGGAGCCTGATTTGGTTTTACTACGGCAAAATAGTTACCAAATGCTATTGTGCAATGAGCTAGTTTTATTTAAAATCGTGTTTTGGAACTTTTTGTTGGCAGTACGTACTAAATTCAAACTGGTTAGCACTTACTAAAGGCGAATTGGCCAACACTTACCAAAGAACCGCATATGTTTTTAGAGCCGTGGACTCGTCATAACAGTTGCGTTTCTTTTAGTAAGAACTCGTGAGCTAAGGCTACAGTTAAACTAATTTTGCGGTACAATTTTTAGTTTTAAATCTCTGATTGTGCTATGGTTTACAGGCCGTTTTGGGTGACAGCCTTGTGAAGGTTGGACGTTCATATCGGCCCGACATGACTTTTTGCTAGCTGGAACTTTGTCGGTGCAACTAAATTTGCCGACACAAAAACAGCATTTTACCATTACAATTACTACTCTATCCAATGCTATAGGCAGCGTGTTTTATAATGATAGCAGTATGCAGAAAATTGGTCGTTTGCTTTCGTAAAATAAATATGTAGCGGCTCTGTTCAACGTGTGCTTGAATTGTGTTCTTTTAAAATTCTTTATTGTAAAATCACAGACAATAACATTAAAAAAAATACAACTATTTACAACTTTCATGGTACAATTCGACGCGCTTTGACTTTTTGTCGCGATTCTTTTGACAATATTTTTGAAAAGTCCTGTTTTTTACTTTTATAGCTAAGAGCTAAGCTAAAACTAATACTTTTAAGTTAAATTTCTTGACTCTGCGCCAATCACAGCTCTAGAATTCCAAATTTCAAAATCTATGTAATTGGCACAGAGCACGATAAAAAATTATTTATTCCCATTTTCAAAATAAGTTTGAGCAAGAAAGCGTTTTTAAAAACCGATAGAAAAGGGTTTGAAAGAAAGAAATATTAAAGATCAGCCAAAATAATTTAATTTTAATTTTTCTGACTAATTGTCGAGAAATTGATTGTAAGAAAGAAAAATGTTCAGTAAAGTAAACAATAAAAGTTAAAAAACTATGGTTTACAATTTAAAATTTTTTGACACTTTAAACTGCATTGTATCCATGTCAGCTCTGCATGACAGCAATAACATTCAAATCAACGCTAAGCTTCATAAAAATATTGCCCTAGCAGTATCGCGTACTAATAATTTATTTTTTTATCTCTTCATTAAAAAATGCGTAATATTGGGATTCGAGTTGACTCCAAATAAAAGCCATTACACGTTGTTTGCGCTTCAGTTTTCAACTATTTTAATTTTCATGGTACTATATTCAACGCATCTGGCTATAACTTAGCACGGCAAAAGTTTTTGCAAAATCTTAACTATTTCATGCCTGTAATCTAATAAATATGTACTTTTTGGTTGCTTTTATTGAGTAAATGACTTATACACAAAACATTTAACTATAATAAGCTTAAGCTTCAATTTCTGGATAATGTGAAATTAGAACTGAACCCAGGCAGGTCGGTGATAAAGCATACCTCAAGCACGCGTCGAATAAAGAATAGCTCAAGAAATAATTAACCCACGCAAGCCTTTTATCAAAGCTCAGCCCAGGCAAGGTATTTAGTCAAAACTTACCCCGACCAAACCTGAGTTAATATCTATATCAATGAACGTAGAGCCATTAACTTAAGCTCAAAGCTAATACTAGCAACCCTCAAGTTGATTTGACCACAATCAATGCAATAATTTACCTTAGCTATACTTTAATTTCGGTCAAGACCGTTGGTAATACCTAATTCAAGCCAACACTACAGTAAGACTTTATCCTGGCTTCCAAATGAACGAAGTCTTCCATTATAGCGTTACCCAGGCATGTCACTTATTAAAATATACCTTGACGAATTCTGATCACATATTGTAACCTGGGCAAGGCTCTGGAAGGAACTAACTTTTAGCTCACCAATAAAAACCTAATCATGACAAAGTTGAGATTAAATTTTACCACGGGCAAGTACCTAGTCAAAACTAACAACAAACTAAACTACAACAAACAAACAACTAGACATAATGCATGCAGGCACAGCGCACACCTGACCACACACATTACAAAAACCTTGTACCTTTTACCTTACAAGATGAATTCAGCTTTTTATCCTGGCTCCGTACTCTTAATTTTATATTTTGACTGGACTCTAGAAAAACCAAAAGCCAGTTTCAGTACATACTGGATCAATAATTAAATAATATGCATATCACGCACACCCTTAGTAACAAATATTCCCCTCTCCGTACCAACAACAATGCTAATGGTCTGCAATTGCATTTTATTTCGACCAGTTAGTTCAATATCACAATATAATATTATTTGCTTTCATCGTTCTTGTCTTGGCAACCATCTACATTCTACAGCTCAACAATATATTATTAAAATGAAATACTAGTAATGTATAGTATATAAGTAAAAATAAAATCATATTCATAAGTATTTACATATACACACATAAGACAAATTTATTTCATTGTCGGTGGATTGGCAATATATGCAAGATATATACCCAGCTTGATATACCAAAAAGTAAACTTTAGAGCTCAGTTGGTCTCAAAAGTTTGATTTCACAAGTATAGTGGGCCCAGCACAAGCTTTAAGCCAGCGTTGGTCTATGCGTCAAGTTAACTATCCATAAGTATGCACAGCACGCACATCTGCACTAACATAGTCACGCCAGGTCAGCGCACGCTCCAGTGCAAAGTGTGGCAAGGTGCATACAATTTTTAATTTATTTACTAAATAAAAGAGCATGTTGTATATTATTATTTAATCCACAGCCTTAACATCCACTTGCCACTATACACATTATACTGCGTTGTGTAAATATACATATACTGATACATATAGACATATACACATATACATACATGGAAACATACAAAATTAACGTTAATTTTTGTTTTTGCCTTTACTAATTTCAAAGTCTCTTCACAAGGCTTCACATCAATAATCGATGATCGTTGATCGTCGTGAGTTCACTCCCGGTGAGTACAATAAAAACCGAAATGCCCATTTGATATTAGGTTTTAAATTTTTATTCCAACGAGCGTGACGCCCTTTACCTATTAATACACAATTCAGTCTTACCTACTTTTTAATTTCTCTTTTTATTTGCATATCGTGCGGTTTCGTTGCCATAGTGATCAGTCCGAAAAATGCAATTCCGCGCTTGATTCAAATTTTATTTTTTTCTAATATCGAAAATCGATTCCTCACTACACTGTAATCGCAACATCAAGTCAGTAATAATAATAATAGTAATTTATTCATTTTGTCGGTTCGGCCTCAGCCCATACAACAATAATAGTTACAAGTTTGGTTTTGAGGATAATTTATCCTTAGTTAATATAATATAATATGATAATATGTGTAGTCAATTCTTGATACTGTGCGTTGGTTTGGTTTTTCTCTGCGATTTGTTCCTGTAAGAAAGCATGGTAAAAAATATTAATAAAAATGATAATACAGTGCATTAATTACTTGCGCGCTTTAGTTTTTCGTCCTAAAAGCACTAAATAAAAAAATGTGTAGCATGACTAATTTCTAACGCTCAAACAAAAGCGAGGATTCCTGTGAAATGGCATAGTTTGGGCTACAAAATTAAAAAACAAATCGAAAATTGGATGAAAACTGACATACATATTTTGAAATGAATATGAGGCTTTTTACCGTTAACGCAATGTTAAAACCGAAAATTCAAAAATATTTTGGCACAAAACCTGCGCACAGATTTTGAAAAAATTTCGTCAACAGTTTTTTCACAGTATATGCTGCAATAATACAGATTAGTCACAAACGTCCACCACAGTTGACCCTGGTGTGGCATACCTATTCGCGAGCGGCATGAGGTCTCTAGGGAACAATGTGCAGTGACAGTAGCAGTAGTGTATTCCGTTTATATTACATGGTCATAAACCTCAAGTCATTAGTGTTGTATATTATCAGCACTGGCAGCTACAGCTCAGATGTTCCCTATATTGAAAGCACTGTCACCATAGAGACGCAGCCACAACATTGCACACTGGTTCCGGACTATACTATTCCTCATTCAGAGAAGGACATTCGGTCACTTTTGAGACCCTAATTAAAAATGACCGAGGACCGAAATTTACCTTTCTTTTTGTGCATTATTTGAGCCTCTGTATTATTTAACATGTTGTTATTTTTTCGTGAACGAAAATGGCCGGTTCCTTTTTGTTTTGTCAAACTGTGTCCTAATTACACCAAACTATGCAATTTTAGCTCTAAACGTAGCAAGGTTATCTGTCTTTTCCGTCCCACTTCTATTCATCCCTGTAACAATAAAGTACATTAAAAGGCACATAAGCTTAGCAATGTAATCTGTCGTTTCCTTCCCTAATGCCACAACGTGGCCAGGTCTAAGTTAATACTTGCGAACTCTCGCGTAGTACAACCTCTACTTCGACTTTCTACACCGTCACACCTTCACCCCGTCACCTACATGTCTGCCACATTACATATAGTGACGTATATTCTGAACAAAAAATTAAAATAGCAGTGTAATAATAAAACGTGACAGTACTGATTATCAGGGAGAATAGACTTTAATACCACTAGACCGCTGTACAAAAGAAAAAGTCTACATTCGGTAGCATTAGAATGTGCTTAGTCTCGTAATGAGCGTGGCTTACGACTAAATTCCCTTCATATATAATCAGGTATTACAATTAGTTCTAAATTGATTAATATTATTATGTGTATTTATACAGCCAGATTAGGACCCATTGGGTATGACTAACTGTGAGTTATTACAACTTTATTTTCGGATGGTCGGAGCACTGTAAGCAGATATACTATCTACATGAGTACTCCTCATCCTGTAACCTACACCTGTAGTATTTGGTATTTGTTGCGTGTGTTAATGTGGACCACTTGGCATGGCATATATTTAGGCTGGTTTACACTAGACAGTAATTGCCTATCTTTCCCTTTCGGAGGAAAAGCTCAACCTAGTATCTTATAGAACCGAAAGGACTTCTTCACGGTCCCCACGATTCGAATACGCTCTGCCTAACCAATCCATTAGCGAGTAACTCTATTGAATGTCATCGAATGGCGACGCTTGTAGCATACTTAGGAGAGAAGTGCTTCGGGAAGAATCTTGAGTTTATACATTGACTGTACGAGAGTCAGGCAAAGTAGGTACCTACTATTAAGCAGTACTGAAACTCCGTCTTAGGTAGATAACCATCACGGATTTTTTTAGCCTGCACCCAACTCCCTTAAACTCTCATTCCCACTTCGCTCAGCTCCCCACCGACATACTAAGCTCTATCACCGATACTGACTTTAATCCAGAGCGCCACCGACTCCCCTGACTTAGCAGCTCAGTAGTTAAACCACTGGGCCGCCGAGCCGGGATGTTTTAAATTGATTATATTTACCTTATAAGAAGGCAATTTAATAGGTGCCTGACTGCCTGTTCATGCATATAATATTTTTTCATTACTCCTAAATGAACTAAATGCATTAAGTCTAAAACGATCTGACTGACCAGTCTAACATTTAATTCTGCTGATGATGAAATGCCGCAGTGATGGTTATCGTCTGTTTGTGTTTTAAAATCATCATTCGTGCGTAAGCTGGGATTTAAGTCTATGTAAACTACGCGTCCTAAATAATCACCTTCAACTACACAATTTTTGCATGCATGATACGAACCATGCTGTTAACAACATTTTTTATGGCTCCTGGTCCTGGCAGGTGCATTGCTGCTAATTATATTTAAAATTATATTGTATTTCCTATTTAAAAAAAAATACCAGATACTTTAAGTTCTTTTAATTCTCTTATAAAAACTTTTTAAAATTGTTCTAAGGCAGATAGTTTCACAGTACCGCAATATTATGCTATTACAAGTGGATGTTTTTGCAAATACTAATCAATAATACCCATTATCAGCCAAAATTGCTTCCGACTAGATGTAGATATTGAAAGTCTATCGATATTGATTGAAATTAAGAGCAAACTGCTTTCATTGCGTCTTTTCAGAAATAGTATACAAGAAAAAAAATTAACTTTCACAACAATGACTGGCTACAAAAAATAATCATTTTTAAATTAGTTCTAGCCTAAAGGGGTTTAAAAACTGATGCTGACGTTTTTGGACCGAAAAAAAAGTTTAGCTCAAGGAATTAATTTTAAAACTTCTTTTTAATACTTACAGTAGAACCTTTCCATTGTAGTTGTTCAAGGGGTAGAGCTAGGTCCACTACTATACGTGGGTCACTACTATGTATGTATGTTAAGTAGTATTGTACTTACAGGCCGAGGCCTACGCACACTACGATTACAATTTGATATTACAGCTACTCATGAGATACACTATTCGGACAAAAGTCCTAGTGCACTCAATTGAGATCACTGAATATAATACTAGCTTACTTGGGAAGACTTTACCGAATAACCGGCTTTCGAAAACGCCGCACTCTTTAAGACGCGATATTTAAACTCCTAGCTAAGGAGATAGCTCGTTGATTATTTTACAAGGCCGTGGTTTGATAGAGTATAGACTCAATCCCTATGGTGTGTCAAGTCATAGTCAAGGAGTCATTCTATACACCCTACACTTTGGTTCCCCTACATTATGAGAAGAACTATCCTATGAGACGACATTCGATACTTGCTATATCAAGTAGAGGAAAGAGGATATAGTGATCGGATCGTCACTACAGACGAACTAGAAACCAAGCAGACACTCTCTGTATCATTAAGAGTCAGCTCCGTCATCGAGTGGCGTTATTGCCCGCTAGAGCTCACCCCTACTCACGGATTTCCGAACTCACTTGGTCTGTAGCCTGTTTTTTATGTTTCACTACTATAGGCTATATAGCCTATAGTAGTGACCCACGTATACTAGTGGACCTAGCTCTACCCCTTGAACAACTACTATAGAAAGGTTCTACTGTAATTATTAAAATGAAGTTTTAAAATTAATTCCTTGAGCTAAACTTCTTTCTCGGTCCAAAAACGTCAGCATCAGTTTTTAAGCCCCTTCAAGAAAGAACTTATTTAAAAATGATTTTTTTTGTAGCCAGTCATTGTTGTGGAAGTTATTTTTTTTACGAATATCATTATTATTTTCCTAATTTCTCTCCACTGTACGTTATTTAGTATTGCATTTGCCCTTAATTATGCTAAAACGCTTAATTTATAAATTGTATTCAATTTCAGGTCCAAAATTGGACGATATTATCCATGTTACGTTACAAGGGAGATTCGGCTGGCTGGTCGTATTTAATTTTAACAATACACTCAACACTGGCACGGTTCAATACCAAACAAATGTTGAAGAAAAGATTAGTTTTAGCTACTTAACATTCGTAACTAATTTAATTGAAGCAGTTGCAGAAGTTGGCGCTACAGTTGAAGTAGAAAATTTTAGATTAATTTCTTTATCTGTAAATACCACTAATTATTACGTCTTTGAAATTCTTGTAAAATATGTTCAAGCCAGACAGGATTATACATTTGTAAATAGAATACCCACAATAATAAATGTTCCTCCTCTAGGTTTTATTAAATTATCTCAACTTTTTTTTCATACACCTGGTTTGCTACACGTTATTCATGGCCTTTTTTCTCAGCAAATGCAAGTGCTTCCTGTCAACATTGAAATAGTGCTTGTAATTTAAAAAAGTGTCAATCGCAACAATTCGAGTTGCACTGAGAAACCGCGTGATTAAAATAGTAAAAAATAAAATTAATTCAGACGTATTTAAGACATGACAATAAAAACTTGTTCTTTATTTTCAAAATATTTAATTATAATACTCGGTGGCCTTTATTTAAACTCATATTGACAAACTCGTCTAATAGTTTTAAAGTACTTGAAACCAAAACTCAACAAAAACTCGATGAAAAATCTAAAGTAATCGGTTATAAATATCAAATTTTTGAGTATTTTAAATTGAATTTAGTATAAAGTATAGTTTAATGGTCATGAGATGTTACGGTGCAACATTTTATATTTTCATCGTGTTTTCTGAAAAAAAGATTTTTGTAGAGTAAAAGTGTCGTTAGATTACTGATAAACACGCCTGGAGAGTTGATTACGTAGTAAGTGTAATTTATTAAGTAATATTTAAAAGCCTAATTATATAAAGCGTAATTTCATTCCAATTACTATAAACACATTTTTAAAACACTTTATTGAACGTCCAATTTGCAGCTTACGTTATTTTGCCTTTTAGATAACCTTCGCTTCACACTTTAAAAGTGTTTAAAGGTAGGTATAGATGTTCCACAGAGTTGGCGAGTACCCCCCTTGTCTTACTACCTAAATATCTTTAAATAGTTTTTTAAAGAAATAATAGAATAATAGTCGACTAGAAAGTTTTTATTGTATGTCATAAATTTATGTGTACAAAATAACAAAATTACACTCGTCGTCAGATATCTTACCTTAGAGGGAACAAGCTAGAAATAAAGCAGTAATTAATGATTGTAGGTGACGACTATAAAAAAGTATATATGCATAATGAACGAATACTGCAAGTACAATTTTGTGCAATGGAGTCTTAACATTTAAGTAGGTATTTTTTAACATAAAATTTTATTGTTTTGAAATTCTAGTCAGTTTTCAGTAGAAATTTCAAGCAGCTTATCACACTTTAATTGCATAAGTGAAACTTTTCATAAAACTTAAAATTATATTTAGTGTTGTGCAAGACGTGATTTTAAAAAGCACAATCGACTTCGTTAATTCATAAATACACTTGAGTTGTTTTAGGCGCACTGTACTACATGTGAGAAGTGTGAAGCACTCTGCGCCCTGAGTTTACTAACAACTTCAGGTACTGCTAACTTGATAGTTAAATACATGTCAAGGGTAAAATTCAAGCTAACTAGCCAGTAGTATATTTCACGCAGCTCACTAATAAAGTTTGTAACAATTATTAACAACAGTGTTTTCCATATTATCAAGATCTAAAATAAATGGACGTTTAATAGAATCTGCATTGTCTGTATTCATGAATCTTCCATCACATCTCAACAAATATCTTTTATCCAAAGCGAGAAAATAGGTAAATAACCTGCTGGATTCGGAAACAACTTAAGATGTTTCCAATTACTCTAATTCAGAAGCAAAACTTCGTGACACTTTTGAATCCACATTAATTCCGCTTTTTTTATTTTGTCAAGAGTAAGTTCCTTTGAAAATTGAATCTTTTCGTAAGTTCAAACTTTTGTATACTTCTTAGAAACCATTCAGTTGATTTATTGAGCTTATTTTAGGAAGAAAAATAATCATATTAGGCAATAGTGGTAATACTTTACGATTGATAATTCCAACTGAATCACACTCATTCCGACACATGTGATTTAAAATGTTATCTTTTACACCCGGCCTTTTTTCTATTGATTTAAGTAAAAATGATGGTCCTGAAACCCAACAACTATTATTACTCATATCACATGTCTTAGTATCTCGTGTGGCTTCATCTGCTTCATTCATATTCATACGAATCTAACGCCAATCTTTTCCATCAGTAACTTTCTGTATTTCTCCAGCTCGATGTCTAACAAACATTTAGAATCTTCAAAAATCTGATTTAATCTAATTCATAAGTTTTAAAATCACGCTAGTAAACAGTTCTTGATATATTGACATCATGCTCTTGTTTGATAGTATACGCAAATCTGCTTGCAGTAAGAGCTAAATGCAATTCTAAACGTGGAATAGAAACTGGCCTTAATAAAGCAACTCGTACTTTCTTAGAAATAATAGCCAAATCAACTTCATCTCTATCAAAAGAGCAAAATAAATGTTTTTTTAAAAGGTGTCAAAACGCATCAAACAAAACTATTAAAAGAGGTGACCAGTTAAAAATCTTAATCTCTAAGACATTTACAATTTGCCTGTATAACTTAATTGTGGCATATGATTTTGTATACAACATCATCCAATTATTTAATTCTGTTTTGTACTGCAAATTCAGATAGTGTAAATAAAACATAGTTTTGCTAGGTACAGCAATAACCTAAAATATACCTCTCCTTTCCCGGTAGGCCATATTTAAGTTATAATTACAATCAATGTTAAGCATCTTTCTAAACATATTTAGGAAGTGTTTAACTACTACAACTTAAAGAAACAAAAACCACTTTCAATTTTATTAAGTTTAGGTATTATTTCAACTAAGTGCTGCCATCTGTGGATTTGTCCCACATTATCATCTTGTCTACATTCTTAAAATATATAGCATACACTGTTGACTTAACTGGCAGTAACTGCTCGCCTATGCAAGTTATTTAAAAGGACTTAGAAAATCATGAAAGTTTATAATGTTCTTGTTCAAAAGGCCTAATTCAACGGGCAATAATTTATTCACTTTTTAGTAAAACAATCTACATTAGGTACTTGGCTTAGACCCCTGACAGTGTTCTATATAATCAGCATAAAACGTATTGTAAGTTGGTTATGGTGAGTTTATTAAACGGTCTCATATCGAACTCGTCCTCCTAGCCTGGTTTACAATCTACCCCTTGTGATTACCTAATAGTTTAAAAGAAATTGATTTTCTCTTAAAGTAATTTTCTACATCACATAAGCTTTTTAAAAATATACACGCCGATACGTTGTAATCTAACTATATCCACACAGCGAAATGAATTCAAACCAGCAGGTTTTTATTTCTACAACTGCACAAGTACAATATAAGTGACATAATATACACGGCCTTAGAAACAGAAAATGTGACTCTGATAAAGTAACACTAGCCATTTTGAAGATAGTCGCTTAGACCATGTTTTTAACGTACCATGTGTTTACATGCTAAATTTTGCTGCACATAGTTTCACCTTAAGAGTCATTAGGAAACTGAAAAAAAAGGTTTAAAAATTATTTAATGCAAACACTTACTATAGTTACTTAACCAAAACATCATAGAAAATGAATGTGAACTAAGAAGTAGGTTTCAACTGGTTATATTTTGAGGATCCTATGATAAAAGCTGGTGAGGTCGGAATGTAATAGCCAACTTTAGTAAATGTTGCCACACTCGACTTCAATACTTTAGTAAGTGCTGCCACACTCGACTTTAAAAATTTGGTAAATGCTGCCACACTGGACGTAATTACTTAAGTAAGTGCTGTCACACTCGACCTTAATACTTTTGCATTTACAACTAGTTGTTTACTACTATAAAATAAATTTTTTTTAGTGTACAGCAGCAAGGAAAAAATTAGTAGATTAAATTATTTGTGTGATCTCTGCCGCCAAAAGTAGAGATCTGTTTTTAGGCAGCTCAAGGAGCCTGATTTGGTTTTACTACGGCAAAATAGTTACCAAATGCTATTGTGCAATGAGCTAGTTTTATTTGAAATCGTGTTTTGGAACTTTTTGTTGGCAGTACGTACTAAATTCAAACTGGTTAGCACTTACTAAAGGCGAATTGGCCAACACTTACCAAAGAACCGCATATGTTTTTAGAGCCGTGGACTCGTCATAACAGTTGCGTTTCTTTTAGTAAGAACTCGTGAGCTAAGGCTACAGTTAAACTAATTTTGCGGTACAATTTTTAGTTTTAAATCTCTGATTGTGCTATGGTTTACAGGCCGTTTTGGGTGACAGCCTTGTGAAGGTTGGACGTTCATATCGGCCCGACATGACTTTTTGTTAGCTGGAACTTTGTCGGTGCAACTAAATTTGCCGACACAAAAACAGCATTTTACCATTACAATTACTACTCTATCCAATGCTATAGGCAGCGTGTTTTATAATGATAGCAGTATGCAGAAAATTGGTCGTTTGCTTTCGTAAAATAAATATGTAGCGGCTCTGTTCAACGTGTGCTTGAATTGTGTTCTTTTAAAATTCTTTATTGTAAAATCACAGACAATAACATTAAAAAAAATACAACTATTTACAACTTTCATGGTACAATTCGACGCGCTTTGACTTTTTGTCGCGATTCTTTTGACAATATTTTTGAAAAGTCCTGTTTTTTACTTTTATAGCTAAGAGCTAAGCTAAAACTAATACTTTTAAGTTAAATTTCTTGACTCTGCGCCAATCACAGCTCTAGAATTCCAAATTTCAAAATCTATGTAATTGGCACAGAGCACGATAAAAAATTATTTATTCCCATTTTCAAAATAAGTTTGAGCAAGAAAGCGTTTTTAAAAACCGATAGAAATGCGTAATACCATCACGCACAATCCGGTCTCATCCCTTTTACAATTGCTCCTCAAGGTTTCCTGGGTCTTTCCCCCAGACGAAGAGAAACGAAGGTAGCAAAAACACTGTCAGGATCCTGCTGTTCCGACTCTGATTTCAGGCGGTATTTTTCCCTACGCTGTTCCTACGCTGTCCCGACATAAACGCAATGTTGTTGCTGCCGAGTTGGCGACACGACTATTATAAAGCGTTGTAATCGCGCTGTCCAAATTGGGATTTTAGTCCGCATTTTCCACTGCACTTTTCTGACGTTGTCGCGACATAAACGCAATGTGTGGTTTTAATGCTGTCTCGCCCGCCTTTATTCATACATTTTTACGCTCGTGAGCATTCGTCCGTTATTTTATCCTTTTAAAAGAGCTGTTCGCAGTTCAGTTCAATCATACTGGCGTACGGCATGAAATTGCGCTGCACATTTTTATAACATCAATTAAGTTTATTAGTTTAGTTAGTGTGTTTGATTCTACATATGTGCGTTTCTCTACCAGTTTTATTGAAATATCTAAGTGATTAAATTGTGTGGACAGCTACACAAGAACTGCTGCGCTGCCTGGCTTTTTGATTAAATAAGCATATTAGGTTTATTACTACAGACTTATTTGTGTTTCTGTCAGTGACACATAGATATTTGTTTCTTTTAGTCATCCCTGTCGTATAAATAACGTCCTAACTGAATAATTGTGTGCTTGATTATTGTATAACCTATGTATATGATGCTTAGGAATAAACTCAAGACCCAGGATAAGTGAAGTCCAGTGGGTGTTTGTGTTGTTGCTAGTAGTACGAGCTATAATACACCTTGAGAAGCTTTTTGTGTAGTTTAACGTGCGAGCAGCTAAATGGTTTGAAAGTTAACTTCAATAAAATCGCGTATCATTTAAAATAAAGAATTTCGTAGTTCTGTGTCGTGATTATTTGAGTATTTCTTACTTATTTTCATAAGCACTAACAATTAGTACTGTAATTACAAACGTTTAGTTGATTCATTGAATTTTCTTCAGTGATTAGTAATTTAATAAATATAGATATGCAGGTACTGCGCTAGTAATAGTCAAAAGATGCAGTAGACTGTATGTAGAACAGCAGCATACAATCGGCAAAGCATCTAAAAATAGTCGTCTTAATGCTATAATGAAGGCAGGGGACTACGGGGGAAGTGGTGGAGAGGTCGGTGACGGAGTCACTGTGTGACGGTGGGGTTGAAGTACCCGAGAGTACAGAGCTGGGCCATGACAAGGATTGAGGCACGTTGTGAGATATAGGACTGAAACGACAGATAGCCTTGTTAAGCATATTGGCATTTAAATGCATTTTAATGTAATGTCATGGGTATGAATGGGAGGAAATGGGAGCTGGAGTTGTATTATTGGAGTGGAACAGTGTGGCTGGTATATGGGCATTGGGAAGTACTGAGGAAGAGTGACGAGACCGGACCCAGTGTTAATGTTTGGACTGCGTTCCCATAGCAACGTATGTTGGGTATGAGAATCAGCTGAGCTGTGACCGCCAGTGCGGATCATATGCTATGCAATATTGTATGTAGATGTTCAATGTATGATATTTGAGATTGATAGAATTTAAAGTGAGCGGGGATTTGCATTGTTCGGATTGATCACCATAGCAACGGGATCATATGGTATGTAAAATGAAAGGAACAGACGGAGTTCCGGAGTGCTTCACGAAGGGGGAGACAACGTGCCTATAAAATTGGAACGGTAGGGGCTGAATGTGTGCGTACATACTTCAAAACCCTGAGAGAGAATTCCTGTTGGATTTCAAGGCTGAGAATGGATTTGAAGGCTGAGAATTGCTTTGCTCAACTACATATTATGTGCGAAGGGGGCGATACCGCTTCTATTCATTACGTGAAAGAAGTGAGGCATTGAAAAAGTTGAGGAATATTTCACGAGGGGGGAGACAAGGTACCTATCGAATTGGAACCATATGGTATTAAATGGTCGTGTACATACTTCAACGGCTGAGAGAGGATGCCTGATGGATTTCAAGGCTGAAAATTGCTTTGCTCAACTAAAAAGTACAGAAACAGAGGGCAACATGTCTGTTATAGCTATAGGACTTGAACTGGGATGCTTGAGATGGATAGAGTTTGATCGAGAATGTGGGGCTCTTGAATATTAGGTGCTAATATGCTATTATGTAGAACCCGTTACTTACCTATGTATGTATGTACACATTATTCAGTATGTACAGTGTACTAGTTGCGTATTGCTAAATACAATTAGCATGTATATTATATTAAACTATATGCATTTAACTTAATTAAATGCATTAACTACACTGTTTTAACGTACATACCCATTTAAAATATTTAAATATCATAACTGCAATTAAAATTAATTAATAATTAATTATTTAATTTTAAATTTAATTAAAAAAATAACCATTTTAAAAAATCTACCAAATTCTTAAAAATATGTAATAACAAAAATAAAAATTAATGTGCCCATTTTAAGCCGATATGTATATATGTATATGTATGTATCAGTATATAGCATATCTACTCACTGTAGCGGGATGTATATAGTAGTAGGTAGATGTTTGGGTTCTGGATTAAATATTATTTTGAAATATTCTGTATTATTGAGTGAATCCAGGCAGAATTGGATGCACCTTGTAGCCCTTAGCACTGGAGAGTGCACTGAGTTGGGGTGACTGTGTTACTGTTGATGTGCGTGACGTGCATAATAATAGCTAATTAACTCAACGCATCAACCGAGGCTGGGCTGAAGCTTCTGATGGGCCCAGTCGGCTTCTAAAATCAAACTTTTGTGACTGATGGAGCTCTGAGCTTTAAATTTCGATGTACTGAGCTGACCACTCGTGCTACCTATAGACGAAACATACCGACAATACGATATATGTAAATTTGTATATGTACATGCCCAACTGCGTACCTATACACTATATAACAGTAGTATATCCTTATAATTATTGATTGAAATGATGTATGATGTAGATACATACAGTTGCTGGGGTAGGAATGCTCGAATAAATAATATTATATTTTATTATGGAGCTCAATTCGACAGAATAAAGCACACTTCCAGACCTTTAGCATTGCAGGAATCAAAGCCAAGTGGAAAATTTGTTACTTAGGATGCGTGTGATATGCATATTAATTCAATATTGATCCATTGTCCACTGAAACTGGCTTCTGGTTTCTGTCGAGTCCAGTAAAAATATGAAATTAAAGGTACAGGGCTAGGACGAAAGGCTGAATTCTACCTGCTGTGGAACAGATACAAGTTTTTTATTAATGCAAGTCAGGTGGGCCGCATGTTCCTATGGGATATATGTTTATTTGTTTGTTTGTTATATGTTTCTAGTATATGGTTTATGAATCACACCAATTTATAGGATGAGCGGGGATGCAAGTGCAAACTGCAAGTGTAAAATACAAGGTACAACAGGTAAACAAGTGCTACGAGACGCAGGTTGTTTTTTATATTATGCAGAAACTGTATGCACGTTTTCGATTGCAGAGTAAAGTTTGATTGTAATGCAGTGTTTACATATATACATATTTACAAGTTTATTTTTTTAGAATTTTCTTTCACACACACACACATCCATACATACAAATATTTACACACATGATTTACAAATACGACACACATTCATAGATTTACATTTACTATTTACAAGTACACATATATTTACAGCCTAACATATTATTTACAAGTGTGCAGTATATCTGCAGACGCTATAATTAATTCAATAATTTAAAATTCACATAGAGAGAAGGTAAATATTTATTTACAACTGGCGCAACAATTACGCTTGCCACAAGGACACAGTAAGAACAACATACAATTTTAAGACAAAGAAAATGGTTTTAAAATGATACAAAAATTTTTTTTCCATTGTACGATTTTTAAAAATTAGCTATTAGATAAATTCATATTATATAGATGATTATGAGCAATACGACACGAGCCTCGAATGGTAGCAATCACTATTTCGTGTATTATTGTAGAAGGAAGCCGCATATCTTTTCGAAATGACTCGAAAAAAGCTGGAATTGTACCTCGAGCACCCACAAGCAAACCTATGACTTCAAGTTTCTTAAGTTGGTATTTTTCAAGAAAGTAAGGAATACATGGAACATAATGAGCTTGCTTTTCAACATTAACCTCATCAGCTTGACCACAATTTTGCTCCATACGTATTGTAGGATCTAAAATGTATCCAGACTTCGACTCCGTACGCCAGCATATTATATCCACACGCTTAGAGGCCCCATCAGTAACTTCCTCAAACACATTCCAACCCAATGTCCTCAGATGCTTGGCAATGATTGATCTTACTTCATGGTGTCTTGTATTTCGCAGTAAGCTTCCAACGTGGCATTTCCCCAGAACATGTGCAAGGGTTTCTTTCTCTTTACAATGTCTGCAAAGGGATGATTCTAGAGAACGACCTGGAATTGCTTTAACAGGATAAACATTAGCACTCATTTTCAATACATTCAACCACTCTGAGGAGGTTAATCCACATTTGTTAATGATAATTTTGTTTGCGTATGGGCAGTCCTTATACATTTCAACCCCTTGTCCTCGAAGTGAAAATGTACACCATTTTTCAAACTCTTTGTTCCTCAAAGATTGACAATTACATTTACAATATTATTATATTACTATTTACAAATATTTACATCTTACTTTACTACGAAACACTACATGTATGTTTATTTGTTGATACATTTATTTTAATATTATGTGCGTTGTTTTTACAACTTAAAACTATTTGTGTAATATTTATTCACTTCTTAAACTTTAATTACAACTACAATTAAAAATTACGCTTTTTATTTAACAGAATTGTATTTAATATTTGACTTTATTAACTAAATCAGTGTGGCCCAAGGAAAGGCTAAAATTACAATCGTTCGGGCCTGGAAATACTCTAGATAAATCTAAACTTTTAAAAGCTAACCTACTTTGATTTTTAATAAATAAATTATGATCGAAATTTGCTATTGTATTTACATTTATTTTACATGGTTTGTTAGTTTCTAACATTTGCCTATATCGGTCGTGTTTACACTGCCTTAACGAAATTGCAGGAATACCTGCACACTTTTGTTGTTTAGAATTATTATTATATAACATACTATACATTTTTGGTCTTAATACTATAAGTTCTTTTACATCCAAGCTCTGAATTCGGAGTTTTCCACTTTCACCGCTATTTAATAAATGTAAGTTTGGGTGTCGATTTTCATAAATTTTAAAAAACTCATGGTCTCGAGGAATTTTACTAAAATCAAATTCAAATTTTGCTTTAACAATATCATCCCAAAACGTGTTAAATGTGTCAATTGTGTGCATCTCGTATCCTTCAGTATCTGTATAATCCAAATGGGCTCTATTATGAAATATCTTACACAAAAGATCCCATTTTTCATAGAAAAGTACTTTTGCAAAATCCAGAATAGCTACAGCAGTCAGAGGAAGGTTAGTTATTTGATATTTTTTAAGGTATTGAATAATGACGCTTAAATTTTCAGAAAACCCTTCAAAATCTTTACAATTAGCATTTGCAAGTAATTTTTCAGCTTGCGCAGCACTAGAGCATAATCGGGCATTGATAAATTCGAGTACTTGGGCTAGAGTTTTGCCATATAAAACATTGGAACTTTTTTTCAATAGCTTATTTTCAAATGGAGTTTTGGCTTCTTTTCGGTTTTCTAAATTAGATTCAATGTACGGTTTAAAATAACTCTGTTGTTTAAAGCGTACCCCACAATGAATTTTAGAAAGAACTAAACCTTTAGATAAATAATATTCTAATGCTTTAAAATGAACTGTGTAGTTTGTTTTATCATACAATGTTAACATAAGCCGAGGGCGAGATACACAGTGTTGAATTGAGTTTATTGCATTTTTATTTAAATTATACTGTGCTGTTATATCATGCATATTAAGTACCCGCTGTTCCATAGCAAGTGGCAAGTTTGCGTCTCTAGTATGTAGAGCCAAAGGATACTTCAAGTCACAAACAAGAACGTAGCCATAGCTACCTTCTGTAGTACCCAACTTTGGGTCAGTCCAATCAATACTTTCTAAATCCTTTGCTTCCATATACATATAGTCTGAGACTGGCATCAGCTGCTTCATACTTTCTGCATATAAGCTGTTGATGTCTAGTGAAAGTAATTGATTACGGGGTTTGGATTTATCTAATCCTCCTGGGCATCTTTCATGGTTTGCAATGACGTGTTTCGCTGTAAAAATACACTGCCCACCGCGTATTCCTTGCTTTGCAATTTCTAATATTTTTGGGTCCCTTATATAATCTATCTCTGCTTTTGTATAATTTAAAAAACATTCCCAAGAATAACTAGGTAATGTAAGTGAGTAAGTCGGATCAAGTTCGTAATTTTGAAGTCCAACTTTGCGAAAATTTTGCCATACTTCTGCAAGTAAAATCGTATCTAAAACACATGTAAATCGTGTATAGTCACGTAGTGTAGTTAGTCTAAATTCAGTACAAACATTTTTGACAAGAGCCCACTGGTGATCTGGAATGAGCTCATCGTCCAAAAGTGATCGTCTGAATTGATCTCGGTCTGTGATTTGGTTATTTAAATCATCTGAACTAGTTAATGACATGAATGGAAAGTAAACTGGTTTCTGTAATAATTTTGATTGTAATTCTGTGAGAGGCTTGACTTCTGAACCAAGATTTAATTGGTTATCAACAAATATTAAATCTGAAAAACATTGAGGCGCAAGTGTAAAATTAAATTCATCTCTTGAATTTAAAGATTCAACAAGATCAAATAGGTTGGAATCAAAAAATAAATTTGCATCCATGAATCGAACTTTTACTTTGGAATGTAACATCTTGCCAGTATATTTTTGATTCGTTCTATCTTTTGGTAGATACTCAATATTTAAATTTGGCAGCCATTTATCTTTAGCTGTTATTGAAATTGAAATAAATTCTTTGGCAGACTTGGCTACTACTTGGATGTCTTTAGCTTCAAACTGACCTGTATTCATGGCACTAACTAGCAAATGATAATCAAAGCAACCCCCGTACAGTGATATTATAGGTATTTCGTACTTGTACTTGATGTTTAAGTTGCAGCGGCTGCATGCAGCAAACTCAAAATGACCATGGTTATGGTTATGATGAAACGTACGTAGAATGTTCTTAGAAGAATCAAATTCACGTCGACACATGTGACAATGAGTAGCACTTTCAAACTGTGCACGTACCTGGTCACTTGGTTTGACCATATTATTAGTATTTCGAACGTGAGATAATAATGCTTCAGCCCAATAAAATATAATTTCAAAAAAATGTTTCATTATATCCTCTCCATCATAAAATTCTGCATGTACTACTTCACTTCTGTCTTTCATTTGCCTAATAATAATTAAGGAATACGCAGCGGGTGTAATTTCATTCAGAAATCTCGTATTGCTACTTGGAGGTCCAGTATCTTTATAGGGACTCACGAATGTAGAAAATTTATAAACAATAATATATGGGTAAGGCAAGGATTGCCATAATTTTGAAAACTTGACTCTTTCGGAAATATCAGGAAAAACAATTTGCCGTTTCTGCAGAGTTTGACAGCTCAGTTTATGTTTAGTTAAATTATCAGTTGAATTGAAATGTCGATAACAGGACTGGCAATAGTACACCTTTTTATCGCGGCCAAGACACATAAATTTATTTACATCTGTTATAAGGACTAAATGATAACTCTGTTCATCTTTACTACCATCGGCTCTGTCTTTGTAAATTAAAAATAAATTACACTTGTCAGCAATATCACTATTCTGACACCTACGAATTGGGATGATTTTGTCGCCACGGTGACTCCATATATTAATTCCTAATTTATTTTTGATTTCAAACTTATCTAAACTAGGCAAGTCTTTGTTAATTAGAAAGGGGCAGTTAATATCAGTGAAATCGAATTTAGAAAAATAAGGCAAATACTGTTCTGGACGTTGTAAGCTCATGCTTTTTCAACGTTTGCTTTGTGGTTTGTCTTTTTGTTTAGTTCTTTGTTTGTTTTTTTCTAATATTTCGTGCCTATACCTGTGTGCAGTAACACAGAACTTAAAACAATCACTACAGTTATTTTTAATATTGAGATATCCGAATTTTCGTGGTTTCAAAGCTGGGAATTTAATGTACCCTTTAGCTTTTGCATTTGCAAATAAATTTAAAACTCCTACTTTAACTTGAATTGACTCAATTTCTCTAAGCGTCCATCCAGTCCCATTCTTATTAAACTCATTCAGTTTTTTTATAATGTCACTGGCGCTATCAAAAATAAAACTTGCAATTTCCTGGGTACTTAAAATATCATAATTTTTTGAAACAAACTGTATATCACGTTCTATTGTATTTTTTTCATTTTCTACTTCCGTAATTAATTCTAATGTAACTACAATAATTATTTGTGCTTTAATACTACTGTGCAGATTTATGTTTTGGGTCAACAACTTTACAAATGGCTCGTATAGTTGTGTCAAAAGAGATTTAATATCTTGCAATGTCTCAGTAGGCTGATGACTGTATGTCACCATCATGACAAGATGTGATCGTGAAGTTTCTTGAAATACATCTAAATCAATTGGATAAGAGCGACGAACTCCCCTTGAAGAGGCAGCTGGCTGTGCAGACGCGTTAGTAGAAACGCCGTAAGTAGTCCCAGATCGATTTGTACCACCTCCAACAAGACCTTGATTTCTATTTTCTACATGGCCAAGTCTTTCTCCTTGATAAAGGCACTGGTGATCTGCCTTGCTTGAACAGTAGATATTGCAGTCTCCACAGTGATGAACATGCTCAACGTGAGCTTGGTATGGGACATGGCTTCGGCAAGTAAAGCGGCAGCCCGGAACCGAGCACAAAAATATCTGTAAAATCAATAAATTAAAATTTTATAAGACCTTAGAATAATACATCTGTTATGCATGTATACATGTACTGTACAATTTTACATATTAATAAAATACTGCAAAATCAAATAAATATAAATTTTAGTATTATTAAGAATAGCTTTATCTAGAACAAGTAAAGTACAATGTAGGAACGACACGTACATGATCGTTTTTACCGTTTGTAGTAGCTGATGGAAAGTTGGCCTGTTCGTGGTACGATGAAGCTGTACGGCAGCGCTTGGAGTATGGAGCTGCAGCAGTTGGAGATGTAGAATCCATAGTGATTGCACTTCTATACAGTATATATAATTCACTATATATACCACACAAAGTATAAAATCCACTACGCTCTATAGCGTACGTTGAAAGCAGGCAGACGATAGTAGGTTGATGTTTAGGCTGTTGTTGTTGTTGTTAACGAGAGCGATTGAATGCTCTTTCTAGTCTGAAGGTGAATTTAATACAGAGGGTGAAATGGCTATGAAGTCCCCTTTTGAATCTTGCCCACCATCCTTTTCTGGTGCAAGTAGTCTGTTTTTATGCTATAGTTTCCTCATCTTAAATGCAAAAAGTGTTAACACCAGTACAAACGACACGTAGATAGCTGTAATTACATACAAAATATAATATTTATTATAATTGTCTATATGTTTGAAGCTATACTATTCTATGCACTGAATGTATATATGTATTACTTACTCACAGTGAACAATCATGTATTATTCACTTACTTATATAGTCAAATGTGTTGTGAAGCACAGGTTTTGTTTCGTTGTTTTGATACTTGTCAACCACATCCATAATAATTCCATTCTGCGTGTTCAAATTCTCAAGCATGTATTTCAAAGCCATAAGAATTACTTTATGGAACGAACTTGTATGTACCACTGGTAGCGCTGTTGTATCGATTGGCAACGTTGGGTCTGAGCTGTAGCTTTTTCTCAATTTCATCTAATGCCATCTTTTCTTTTCCATATCCTTTAGAGGCAGTATATGGTGCACTATCAGTATACGTATTTTCAACAGACTTGGCTTGATATTTATTTACTTGTGAGTCTAAGGCACATGCAGTGTTGCACGATCTCCCAAGTGCCATAAAACCACATATTATAACAACAAAAGCACGTACCTTATACATTTTATATGTTTGTATTGACCACGGTGACATTGCAAAAGCTACTGACAAAGAATTCTATATAGTTGCTTTTTATATGCATTTATTTTCTAGCTGCTCTTTTATTTTTCTGTGACGTCATACGCTTGCGTTTTAATATTGCATGCTTCTGATTAGCATGAGGTTTACGATTCCTTTTCTTATGTTTGGCAACAATGTTTTCGTATGCTATCCACTCTTGCCTGGGTAGTTGAATTAGTTTTTCTATTCCTTCCGGAGCATTGTTAATTGCATCTGCCTGTGCGTCGTTCGCATTTCCTCCTTTCTGTTCAAGTATAGTTTTGTTATAATCCTTATTATATGATGTAATACTCTTGGTTTGAGTAGTCAACTTTAATGCTTGTTGTTCTGTGCGTATATGCATAAGCTCAGCATACAACTTGGGTTCAATTACTTTCATTATAGTTGCCATTTTTTATTTATTTTATTCGTTATTATTTTATTTATTAATTGTGATCTTTAGAAATTGCTTCAGAAAGCAAGACAGTACGACAAATTTCACTTTTGTATACTTTATAATATACAGTGGCTAGTATCTTTTGTATTAATTTATGGTATTTAATTAGCAATTTGCAAAGTTTAGTAGGGTCGTTGCAACTCAAACGGTTACTTAATACTTTTATTTGGTTTTTATATGACATTTGTTTTGAGCATGAAAAGTTTTATTTTTAAAATAAAAACATTTACAAATACCAATTAGTTTTTTATTACAGTTTTTAAAATTGTTTTACAAGTTTTTTTAAATTTATTTTTAATTCTTATGTTCTAAAATGTTTACAAATTTTGTTTTCACTTAATAAGTTTTTTACAAATAACTTGTATTCTTAGAATATTTATTAGTTTTTTCTGCAAGCTAAATTTAATTTTTTAATTGTAAGTAAATTGTTTTCTGCAGATTAACTTATTTTAAATTATAGTACATATATTTTGTGCTTCACCATATATTACTTAATTTTATATATTATTTTTAGACGTAACGTTATTATTTATGCAAAAAGTACTCTTTACATACATGTTTCTATGATTTATATTCATTTTGTTTGTATTTGCAAATGTATTTTTGTACAATTTCTAAGACTTTATAGTTTCGCCAAAACATACAATGTCCACAAATTTTGATTTTTGGCTTGTACTTGTACATGAAAATTCGTTTGCCATATAAGGTTATTTTGCGAATATAGTCTGATTTAGGGTTTTCTGTCCATGCTTTTATATTTTCTGGATTGTTTTGACAAACAAAACATTCATTGTTTTTTACAAGTTTTGTTACTTTACACCAGTTTACAATATTTGTAAACTTTTTTAACTGAATCCATACATCGTATGGTGTATTCAAACTATCGGCAATTTTTATTTGTTTCATCTTTTCTTGTTCTTCACAATCTACACAGTACTGTTTGTTTTTATACATTACGGTATATAAACTTAATGGTTTAAAGTTCAACCAGCAAAACTGGCATGACTCACACATTAAACTTTGTAGAATATTCATATTGTTTCTAACACGAATTAAACTTGTTCCATAGACAGTTGCAATGCTTTATATTCATCTTATTTGTACTGGCAAATATATTCGTAAGCATTTTCTAAACATTTTGCAGAGCTTCTGCATAACATACAATATCCGCATACTTTGATTTTAGGCATGTACTTGTATATGAACACAATCTCGCCATACAGAGATACGCCGTGAACAAATTCTGCATCTGGGCTTTCTGCGGATGATGCTTTATTATACGGAACGTATTTACATGCAAAACAATCTGTTTTGTCCATTACTCTTTTAACTTCACACCAGTTGTCAATGTTGTCAAACTTATCAAAGTCAATCCATTCAACATATGGTGTATTAAAGCATTCAGCAACTTTTTTATCTTTTTTTCTTTCTTGCGATTTACATCGCACACAGTATTGTTTGTTTTTATACTTAATAGTTTGTAAACTTGATGGCATATAGTTCAACCAGCAAAACTGACATGCTTCGCACAACAAACTTTGCAGAGCATTCATTTCGTTTTCATCACGAATTACACTTGTTCCATCGCTATAGACAACTGCAATGTTTTATATTCATCTTCTTTGTATTCATAAATATATTCTCGAACATTCTCTAAAACATTCAAGCATCGCCAAAACATGCAATAGTTGCATACTTTAATTTCTGGCATGTACTTGTAAATGTACACTGTTTCCCCATACAAAGATATGCTGTGAATATACTCTGCATCGGGTTCAACTCTGACTGACGAAACATCACCAGGATCGAATTTACACACAAAACAATCAATATTTTCAAAACTTCGGGTTACTTCACACCAATTGCTAACATCGTTGAAATCATCAAAGTCAATCCACTTATCGTACGGTGTATTTAAGCTGGCAAGTACTTGTTCATCTTTTTTTCTTTCTTGCACTTCACATCGCGTACAGTATTGTTTGTTTTTATACATGACAGTTTGCAAACTTGACGGCGTATAGTTTAACCAGCAGAACTGGCATGCCTCACACAACAAACTTTCCAGAGTTAATGTATTCATGTTTTTCGCACAACAAACTTTACAATTTGCAATCTTGGGTTAAGAACAACACAAGGTTTTCAATTTCATCGTAGTTCAATTCAATTTGCGGACCAGACCATTTTCCGTATTTTACAGACGTTTGCTCTGATACTGGGCAGAAGTAAGAACTACAGAAGATCCACCACTTTGTCTATTGGATCGTTGTTGTACAGATGTCATCTTACGTTTTTTGCAGGCTAATCGGCAATGGGTAACACGGCACTTTTTATTAATTAAACGGCGCTTATATGGCTTTCTAGATTTAACTGGTATCAAATTCTGTGTGTCACCTAGATTTAACTCTCCAGATGTGTTTTCTACTGTTTTTTCAGTTTCGATAAAATCGTGGTCGCCTGATCCCATTTGGTTCTTACTATTGGTTTTATTAATGGGTTCCAAAGTACAGTATTCTCCAAATAGGCTGTCTTTTACGAGCTCTTTGTCTACTGTATCAGTGTTATTTTCGTTATTGTTAGAGTCGTAAATATTTTTACACAAAATTTTACGCATAATTATCAGTCATTAGTGACATGATATGCAATGCACTGCAAATTTATTTTTGAATTTAATTCATTAAGAAGCACTGTAAATAAAATGATGTTGTTGCTGTTTGAATGTTGAGTTTAGAATGAGTATGTAAACTAATTGTTTACACGTTTTATACTTTTCTGCTGTATCAAGTAGAACTTTACTTTCATATTAGCAAATTATACATTAACAAGTCAATTTAAATCATAATACATTCCACATTATTACATTTTGCGTGGTCTAAACTGCAGTTCTACAATAGTTGTGGAATTTTCCGGCAGTGTAACGAGATTGCGATACTCGTTTAATAGAGTTATTCGAAGTATTTGCTGTGCCTGTGGTTTTAATGGCACATACAATATTGGAGAAAAAACATGTACAGTCTCCTTATCGTAAACTGAAGAAATATCTACTGATCGTAGTAATGGCAGGGCATGTGAGGCGTACAGTTGATTTTCAACCATATTGCAAGATACAAGCAGACGTTTGGCTGGTATTGTCTGCTCTGGCTCTGGCTCTACGTCTTCTTTAAATTCCTCGTTTTCTCTTTCCATTTCCTCTTGCTCGGCTAGTTCAGTCTTGAGTCGTCCAACCACTCCAGTTTTAAAAATAAAATTGTCTTCAAATCCAAAATATCTATTGACCAACGCTGGCAATTGTACTGAGATATCGTCTTTCATTTGAGGGATACTAAGCTCACCATCTTTGTGCTCAAACTGTATTCTTGTATCTCCTAACGACCCTTCTGACAATGTACGATTAATTTCATGAACAACATGATCTAAGTCAACTTCTTCTGGTTCTTTCATTGGAAGATAATTTGAATATAATTGAAACAATCGTATGTATAAATATTTGTTGTCCTCAATTTTGCTGTATTTTTCTTCGTCATAATCAGACTCTGAATTATAAACGCCATTAAAAAATTTATTATCTTGTTGAAATCCGAGACAAACAGCAATCTCTTCTGGTAAGACAACGTATTCATTTTCTTTACCTTCAAATGTCAACTTGCATTTAGTTTCTCCAAGCTCCATGGAAGGAAATTCAATTTTGATTTTAATGCCAGTTCTTTCTTGTAGTTCTGTGCCAAACCGCTTAAAGTATTTCTTGATGTCAGCGTCACCGTCAATTATTCTCTTTCTATACGGTAATATTGTTTCGAAACCTTCAGATATTTTTATAACATTTGAGGTGTTGACAAATTTGTGAGCGACAAAATTAAATACTGTATTCATCGGGACTATGTCTAATTTTGCCTGTGTTACATTTCCATATGGCAGTTGTCTCCCAGACATAAATCTGTATCGATTGACTATAAATAAAGAGGCTAAAGCTGGCGAAATTTTTATGTTGACAGTGTCATTTGGTGCTAAATTATTAAAATGAATATAAGTTTCCTCTGGATGTTGCTTTATTGCTCTCTGAACAATTTCTAATAGAAAATGGTCAACTGTTTCTACTGGGCGGTAATTAAGGCTGCCCATAAACACATTCATTTTGGATGCTGTCTTTTGAAAACTAAATGCAGTTTTTTCAGTAGGCACGTAATTTGGAAATAGTTTTGGTGCTAATTCCATCTCATTGCTTTCCACATTACGGACTTTTCTAACCAGAGGTGCTCGTGAATTCCGTACTATTGCAGGTTGTTCACTGCTTGTGTATCTCAAACTGACTAACCCAACGTCATAATTGTCAAGATCTAATGGAGTTGAAAGTACCGATACAAAATTTGACGGACTGTTGTCTGTATAAATATGGTTTTGCTGGTCACTTGTCAATGTAACATAAATATTCTCTGTTCCTGTTGTGTCGCGATCTAGCACTGAGCAGCTGTGTCTGTCTAATCTTCTTCGTTTTTGCAATATGTGCTGTTTAATTGTATTTGCAAGATACGGAATAAACGGTGATTCACTCATCTTGAGAATTTAGGCACGGCTCAATTCTTCTTTATAAAAACCGCCAGTGATACTATTATCATCCAGATCCTCTAAATAGTAAGTAACAGGGATTGTTGTCAAGTTAATTGACTTAATCTTGAATATTTCAAGACTAAAGTTCTGGTTGTATCCTGTTTAAAAGCCAAAGGTATATTAACTTCATAACTCAATAAACAAGTCTATTTATAGGATAATATATTATTAATTAAAATATTGTAACGTAATAAGTAACGACACATTATACCTTTTTCAAACAAGATCTTAGTCCAGCTAATCCGTACACGTTCTTCAAGCTTGAAAACTGACACTTGGCTCTTTTCATTGCTGATAAGATCTGCAAACATTGTTCGCCAAACCTCGTTCTCATTAGATTTATTGACAGCGTTTGGGGCTCTTTGAAATGTAGAGTGAAAAGTGTTGTTGTAGCATTTCACAAAAGCAGGAAAAATATCAATTATGCGATAGGTGTCTCTCTGAGTCATAAAACGAGCAACTTTTTCAAAAATTGTCCTAAAAACATACAAAAAAACACATATTATTACATTAAAATTCATAAAATGAGGCTATATATTGTCTAGTTACTTCTAATTTTGTAATATTTAGACGCACCTTATTACACGTTCTTTTATGCTTGATTTTGTTTCGCTATAAGTGTTGTTATACTTAATTCGATGACCCTTTAAAAACTTGCGAAAAGTCTCTGCTCGGAATTCAGTTCCTAAACACATAATATTTGAACATTTATTAAATGCGTTTTTTACTAATAAGATAAAGTAATACTTGTTAAAATTATAGTTGTATGTTACCGTACCTAATAACAACCTTGATCAGTAAACAAGTAAATTGGTGTCATTTTAGCTTCTCGAAAAATGCTTTTCATTGATTTTATTATTGATTCCGGCTTTTTATTTTTAATAAATCTGCAGTATAGCTTCTTGCTGAACGCGTCTATGCAAAATAATATGTTGGCAAATCCTGAATTATGTTTAGCCATGCCGCTTTCAAGTATCTTCAGATCAGCACAGAAAATTTCCCCTATCATATTAACTAATACTCGTCTGCGTTTAAATTTTTTTTTAATTGGTCTGTGCAAACTAAATGAACGCAGCTTACTTAATTCTTGGTCTACAGTAATTTTGTTCTTGAATTTTTTATTGTTTTTGACAAAACCACTTAATGCAGAAAACGATCCTTTTAATCTAGAATTTAAATATGATTTTCGTATATCAGCCATGATGTGTACGTTTTATATGTGAACCACTGCGGTGTGCATTTAAACTACAAATGGACGCTGTTAAATAATCGCACGCAATTTATAGCACATATTACATATTTACAAATTTACATTTAATTTTTGTTGCAGAAATTTCAAATTATGGGATTTTTTTATCAGTTTTAAATATATTATACTTTTTAAAATATTACAACTATTACAATTAGAAAGTGTAAATTATTATTACATTCTCACTAACTTTATATTAAAAGTAAGAGTATGTACACAAAAACTACAATGTATAGTATATTTAAAAGTATTAACTTGTATTTACATTTTTTCAAAATGGTGCACTTTTTATTTATAAAAATCGATCTATTTGGCTAGTCATGTCTGCTTTACGAGATTTTCTGTTTTCCACTTCAAGTTCTTTTAGTCGAGCTTCTTCTTTCCATCGCAATTGCATTTCATATTCATGCTGAACAACTAAAATTCTTGAGGCCTGTATTATTTCTTTGTCGACAATCATAAGATTTTCAAAACATTTAAATCGAGAAAGAGCTACATAAGTTGTACACGCTATAATTTCTCTTGTATCCAAGTGCACACATCCTTTTTCTATTGTTATGCCTTGCGATCTGTGAATTGTCATTTCCCAATTTAAGACAAGTAGAAATGCCTGGATTTTAACATATTGATTTGTTTCTAAGTCTAGTTCACAGTATTCAATACGTGTTATTTTCACTCCTTTTCCTCTAGAGGTAACAAAAATATTGTTTCCTCTGTAATTTGGAAAGTCTACAACTATAGCTTCAACATAATTGTTCCAGTAAAGTCTGTTCTTGACGGAGCTAAATATTAAATCCACAACAGTGCCTCGGCTCCCATTAGTAAGATTCGATGCTACGTCCAAATTCTGCGTTAACATGATACGTGCGCCATAATCTACTTCAAGTGGATCTTTTAAAAGTGAGCTGGTTTCTCCAATTAAAGCTGGAACCTCAATAAACCCAGGATGAAATCTTCGGATCATCTTCCTACAAAATTACAATCAAATCATTTAAATCATTTATTCATTTAAAAACATATCACGAATCCTAAACTACATTTATTAATAAAATTTATAGGAAAAATTTACTTTGTATTTTTATTTAAAAATACGTACTTATTGTGTGCTGCTACATTGTTGTTTGTTTGAAAAAGATGAATTGATTTTTCAAATTCTTCAAATCCAATATTCGAAAGATCAGATTGCAAAATGTGCCTCTGTCGTTGTTGCAAATTGTAAAGATCCAGAGGGGTACATTTAAAATATCTCAGCCTCATTAGAAACTCGTAGTACTCCAGTTGTCTTGAATCATTTTTGCTCTGCCGAAACGGTGTGTCTAATACAAAAGCAGTATTGAAACTCTTGTACAATTGAGAAGCTTCTCGTAATTCTTGTGAAGTCTGTACTATGAACTGAGAATACAAATTACTGTCTCCCAAACAAGAACATTGAAGAAAGTCTCCAAACATAAGTACGGTTCTTCCGCTGAACGGCAGCTCTGCCCGAGATGGATCTACTAGTTTCATGAAGGCATCAACAAAATGCAGTAATTTCAAGCCTATAGTTGAAACTTCGTCAAAAAGTAGAACTTTGACATTCCGAAATTTGTATTTATTGACAGCTGAAATACCGTTCTTCAGTTGGTCAGTGATATTCCCATTTGCAAAAGGTTTTATTTTGAAGCAAGAATGAAATGTTGTGCATTTTAAACTAGAGGCACATACTCCAAGAAAACAACAAATTCTAAAAGAAAAAGTTTCATCTTGGCTTTGCTTTTGCGACAATATGTGCTGCAATGTCTTTATTACTGCTGATTTGCCTGAGCCTGGGATACCCACAATTATCATTCTTAATGGTGTTTTGTAAAATAGTCTTCCAGGTAAACTTATTTGTTTTCTTACCAAGTCTACAATTTGTTTTTGACGTGGAGCTAAAAAAGTGTATGCAATTTCTAGAGGCGCAAAGATTTGCATACTTGAATTCTGAGATAATAACTCAAACTCTCTATAATTGTTTATTGCCAATAGTTCACAAGTAGTTGATTTATCTGAAATTGCACCACTTAAATCGCATGTACAGTTGCAATCCAAGTTATCCTTAGCTGTAAGTCTGTGCTTGTAAAAGCAATCAGAGCACAAAGTGTGCTCAAGATTAAAGGCATAAAAATAAGACTTTGGAACTAGTGGAACTAAATCTGGGTTGATTGAAAAACGGCTTGACCCCGGTTGATTACGTTCTCTGTATTCATTCAATACTTTTGTTGCTGCTTCTGAAAATTGATGTGGAGTTCGTTTGCAGGAACAGCACTTTACATGTCTACAGCAAATATTTCTAGACGGTTCAGATATACTCCTTTCTGATGAATGATCGGTTTTTAGAACTCGATTTGGTGGTTTTAGCCAAAGTTTATTGTCTCGTAAATTCGAACATACAAGACGTTGTATCTGTGTTGAAAAAAAAACTATTCTTCCATGACACGCACTACAGGAATTTCGAAGTTGTACAGATCCAAAGTTGTTTGTATGGAATCTAGAATTCAAATCTCTGTTAGCGTATTTTTGTTCTTGTTTTCGTGACCACAAGCTTTTTTTGACTGTGTAATAGCGACCACAGTATTGGCAGCTCACAATAGTTAACATGCTTATACATAAAACAGCACTGTATATAGTTTTTGTTTAGTCTTTTGATTTTAATGATAGCTGGCACGTAAACTTTTGGGCAAGTCTAATAAGATTTTGATGTTCTTCAAACTGACGGTGTTTTGATATTAAATAGCGCTCATACTTTGAATGATTTTCTATAACGTGTTGTTTGCGAAGCTCTGTAGACTGAAATGTCTGTGTACAGTACCCACACAAATACGAGTTAGCACACGTAACAGTAGATTCTGAAATTACTTTCATCTTTCAGTTCTCTATGAGACTGAAAATAAAATCAATAATTCCACTAATGCACACTGGTTATAAGTAGCTGACTGACTGGCTGACGGCTTTAACAACCTCTCTATATGAGTGCCTACACTCAACAATAATGCTTAATATTTTAGTGACGCACAACAACCTAGCGTCCCTGTGAATACAAAATAAGAATGCAGGGCCTATATGAAACAAGACCAATCACAAGTCACTGCTAATATTGTCAGTAGGTTATACATATGATAATAATGCTTGCACAAACGACAGCAAAAATCAGAACACTCGAGCTCATCTAAAATAGAATAACACTCTTGCCCACTGAGCAATTATTTTCATTTCCACTCAAACCTTTGATCTGTAATATTGTCTCAAGTGTCATTGTCTCAGCAGTACAACAAACTATAGCAAACTACATTTCATCAAGAATTTTTAAATACTCAGTCAGATAAAGTGAGCATATTAAAGTTATCTATGAAGAGCAGCACGGCGCATTTATCTTCACTTCCTCCCGTCACCATGGCAAAGTCTTGCTTGAGTTCTGTAAACATTGAAAATATCAACAACGTTGTGGCATCTGACAAGATGGACTACACCCAACAGCCTGGACCGTCGCGTAATCTGAACAGTGCATCTTCAAGTACTTTGAATACAGCAAATATTGATTCCCAAAACTGGGCATTCTTTGAAACTTCTGATTCTGTATTTATTGGGGACAACGTCAAAGCTCGTGTTGTTTACAGCCCTGGAATGAAGACACATTTCTACTATTTGGGTCGAAGAAACGGAGAAGCCAAGCATTCCAAAATTTCTTTCTCACAATTTGAAAGTCTTTCTTTAATTGAATGGGCAGCTCAGATTTTACAAGAACATACGGATCACCCTACTGTTGGCCGCAAAGTAACAGATTATCTTCCGTACTTTGCAGGTAAACCAGTCAAGTTCATGTTCGAAGAACCTCGAAGCAGATTCAAGAAGTTTGTCTATTGGAAGTCTCCACATTTCAGCGTCAAGTCAGTCCGAGTTCGCTTTTCATTCAATCAACTGACAGGAGCTTATAACATGCTCATTAATTCTAATCTGTCTGAAAAGTATTCTCAGCAGTACCCCAATTACGGTGGCCCGACCATTAAATTCACACTGGTTGAAATGAACGACTTTGTAGCTTACTTGACAAATACAAACCTAAAGCTGGCAGCTCAAGAACCAAAAGAAATAACTGTTACAAAAGAAAGCTTACAGCAACAAGAGCAAAAACGCAGAGCATCACCGCAACATCTTGAAGATATAAAGAAACCAAAACCAGAATCTGAAGCAGCAGTTGAACAACCAAAGATCAAGATACCATGGGAAGAGATATTTGCAGGATTTCCTCCTTCTCCAACCTCATCTATTGACTGTCACTCAGGATTAACAGACGATTCTGGTTTCACCTATTCAGAAGACTCTGATGAAGACTAGGCAGTTGTTGTTATAAAAACAATGTAATTACAATGTCAGCAAGTAATTTATTTTGTTTAACTTTTGAAAAAATATGTATATATTTATTTAATATTATGTTAGAGTTTTAGAAAAAATCAATAGCAACCAATACTAACCAGTTTCAGGACACTAATTAATAAGAAGTGTTATTTATGATTGTAGTTGTAATTAAAGTTTAGGAAGTTAATGAATATTACATAAATAATTTTAGTTTAAAATAAAAGTGCACAAAATATTAAAATAAATGTATCAACAAATAAACATACATGTAGTGTTTTGTAGTAAAGTAAGATGTACATGTTTGTAAATAGTAATATGATAATATTGTAAATGTAATTGTAATTGTATGTGAATTTTAAATTATTGAATTGATTATAGCGTCTGCAGATATACTGCACACTTGTAAATAATATGTTAGGCTGTAATTATATGTGTACTTTTAAATAGTAAATTTAAAACTACGTATGTCTGTTGTATTTGTAAATCATGTGTGTAAATATTTGTATGTATGGATGTGTGTGTGTGTGTGTGAGAAAATTCAAAAAAAATAAACTTGTAAATATGTATATATGTAAACACTGCATTACAATCAAACTTTCCTCTGCAATCGAATACCTGCATACAATATCTGCATAATATAAAAAACAACCTGCGTCTCGTAGCACTTGTTCACCTGTTGTACCTTGTATTTTACACTTGCAGTTTGCACTTGCATCCCCACTCATCCTATTAATTGTTGTGATTCATAAAAAATATACCAGAAACATATTACAAACAAACAAATAAACATATATCCCATAGGAACATGCGGCCCACCTGACTTGCATCAATAAAAAACTTGTATCTGTTCCACAGCAGGTAGAATTCAGCCTTTCGTCCTAGCCCTGTACCTTTAATTTCATATTTTCACTGGACTCGACAGAAACCAGAAGCCAGTTTCAGTGGACAATGGATCAATATTGAATTATTATGCATATCACACGCATCCTAAGTAACAAATTTTCCACTTGGCTTTGATTCCTGCAATGCTAAAGGTCTGGAAGTGTGCTTTATTCTGTCCAATTGAGCTCCATAATAAAATATAATATTATTTATTCGAGCATTCCTACCCCAGCAACTGTACGTATCTACATTATACATCATTTCAATCAATAATTTTAAGGATATACTACTGTTATATAGTGTATAGGTACGCAGTTGGGCATGTACATATATACATATACATATATTGTATACATATATCTCATTGTCGGTATGTCTTGCCTATAGGTAGCACGAGTGGTCAGCTCAGTACATGGAAAGTTGAAGCTCAGAGCTCCGTGGGTCCGAAAAGTTTGATTTTAGAAACCGACTTGGCCCATCAGAAGCTTCAGCCCAGCCTCGGTCGATGCGTTGAGTTAATTAGCTATTAATATGCACGTCACGCACATCAACAGTAACACAGTCACCCCAACTCAGTGCACTCTCCAGTGCTAAGGGCTACAAGGTGCATCCAATTTTGTCCATTTTTTTCTCAATAGTACAGGATATTTCAAAATAATATTCAATCCAGAACCCAAACATCTACCTACGTACTGTATATATCCCGCTACAGTGAGTAGATATGCTATATACTGATACATACATATACATATATACATGTTGGCTCAAAATGAGCACATTAATTTTAATTGCAGTTATGATATTTAAATATTTTAAATGGGTATGTACGTTAAATCAGTGTAATTAATGCATTTAACTAAGTTAAATGCATATAGTTTAATATAATATACGTGCTAATTGTATTTAGCAATACGCAACTGGTACACTGTACATACTAAATAATGTGTACATACATACATAGGTAAGTAACGGGTTCTACATAATAGCATATTAGCACCTAATATTCAAGAGCCCCACATTCTCGATCAAATTCTATACATCTCAAGCATCCCAGTTCAAGTCCCATAGCTATAGCAGACATGTTGCCCTCTGTTTCTGTACTTTGTAGTTGAGCAAAGCAATTCTCAGCCTTCAAATCCATTCTCAGCCTTGAAATCCATCAGGCATCCTCTCTCAGCCTTTGAAGTATGTACATGACCATTCAATACCATATGGTTCCAATTCTATAGGCACCTTGTCTCCCCCCTCGTGAAATATTCCTCAACTTTTTCAATGCGTCACTTCTTTCACGTAATGAATAGAAGCAGTATCGCCCCCTTCGCACATAATATGTAGTTGAGCAAAGCAATTCTCAGCCTTCAAATCCATTCTCAGCCTTGAAATCCATCAGGAATTCTCTCTCAGGGTTTTGAAGTATGTACGCCCACATTAAACCCCTACGGTTCCAATTATATAGGCACGTTGTCTCCCCCTTCGTGAAGCACTCCGGAACTCCGTCTGTTCCCCTCATTTTACATACCATATGATCCCGTTGCTATGGTGATCAATCCAATCGATGCAAATCCCCGCTCACTTTAAATTCTATCAATCTCAAATATCATACATTAATGACTGCTCTCATATGATCAGCACTGGCAGTCACAGCTCAGCTGATTTTCATACCCAACACACGTTGCTATGGGAACGCAGTCCAAACATTACCACTGGGTCCGGTCTCGTCCACTCTTCCTCAGTACTTCCCAATGCCCATATACCAGCCACACTGTTCCACTCCAATAATACAACTCCAGCTCCCATTTTCTCCCATTCATACCCATGACATTACATTAAAATGCATTTAAATGCCCATAAGCTTAACAAGGCTATCTGTCGTTTCAATTCAATCCCATGACTTTACATTACAATTAAGTTAAATGCCAATATGCTTAGCAAGGTTATCTGTCGTTTCAGTCCCATATCTCACAACGTGTCTCAATCCTTGCCATGGCCCAGGCTGTCCCAGTCGATACTCTCGCGTACTTCAACTCCACCGTCACACAGTGACTCCGTCACCGACATAACCGCACAAACCCCCGTAGTCAGGGGTGCACATAGGTCGTTGAAGTAGTGTCGGAATGAGGCTGGAAATGGGAAGGAGGCATGGAGGTATTTTGTGTCGAGCCTACGCAGGGACAACGAACAAAAACGCATGCAGGGCCGACAGTCGTGTCAGAGTGTCGGGACAGCGCAGTCCCGACATTAAATTGTTTATTGGGCTATTCAACGCATCTGGCTATAACTTGGCACGGCAAAGGTTTTTGCAAAATCTTAACTATTTCATGCCTGTGATCTAATAAAAATGTACTTTTTGGTTGCTCTTTTTGAGTTAATGACTTATACACAAAACATTTAACTATAATAAGCTTCAGCTTTAATTTCTGGATATTGTGAAATTAGAACTGAACCCAGGCAGGTCGGTGATAAAGCATACCTCAAGCACGCGTCGAATGAAGAATAGCTCAAGAAATAATTAACCCACGCAAGCCTTTTATCAAAGCTCAGCCCAGGCAAGGTATTTAGTCAAAACTTACCCCGACCAAACCTGAGTTAATATCTATATCAATGAACGTAGAGCCATTAACTTAAGCTTAAAGCTAATACTAGCAACCCTCAAGTTGATTTGACCACAATCAATGCAATAATTTACCTAAGCTATACTTTAATTTCGGTCAAGACTGTTGTTAATACATAATTCGAACCAACACTACAGTAAGACTTTATCCTGGCTTCCAAATGAACGAAGTCTTCCATTATAGCGTTACCCAGGCATGTCACTTATTAAAATATACCTTGACGAAGTCTGATCACATATTGTAACCTGGGCAAGGCTCTGGAAGGAACTAACTTTTAGCTCACCAATAAAAACCTAATCATGACAAAGTTAAAATTAAATTTTACCACGGGCAAGTACCTAGTCAAAACTAACAACAAACTAAACTACAACAAACAAACAACTAGACATAATGCATGCAGGCACAGCGGCACACCTGACCACACACATTACAAAAACCTTGTACCTTTCACCTTACAAGATGAATTCAGCTTTTTATCCTGGCTCCGTACTCTTAATTTTATATTTTGACTGGACTCTAGAAAAACCAAAAGCCAGTTTCAGTACATACTGGATCAATAATTAAATAATATGCATATCACGCACACCCTTAGTAACAAATATTCCCCTCTCCGTACCAACAACAATGCTAATGGTCTGCAATTGCATTTTATTTCGACCAGTTAGTTCAATATCACAATATAATATTATTTGCTTTCATCGTTCTTGTCTTGGCAACCATCTACATTCTACAGCTCAACAATATATTATTAAAATGAAATACTAGTAATGTATAGTATATAAGTAAAAATAAAATCATATTCATAAGTATTTACATATACACACATAAGACAAATTTATTTCATTGTCGGTGGATTGGCAATATATGCAAGATATATACCCAGCTTGATATACCAAAAAGTAAACTTTAGAGCTCAGTTGGTCTCAAAAGTTTGATTTCACAAGTATAGTGGGCCCAGCACAAGCTTTTAGCCAGCGTTAGTCTATGCGTCAAGTTAACTATCCATAATTATGCACAGCACGCACATCCGCACTAACATAGTCACGCCAAGTCAGTGCACTCTTCAGTGCAAAGTGTGGCAAGGTGCTTTAAATTTTGAGTTTATTTACTAAATAAAAGAGCATGTTGTATATTATTATTTAATCCACAGCCTTAACATCCACTTGCCACTATACACATTATACTGCGTTGTGTAAATATACATATACTGATACATATAGACATATACACATATACATACATCGAAACATACAAAATTAACGTTAATTTTTGTTTTTGCCTTTACTAATTTCAAAGTCTCTTCACAAGGCTTCACATCAATAATCGATGATCGTTGATCGTCGTGAGTTCACTCCCGCTGAGTACAATGACAACTGAAATGCCCATTTGATATTAGGCTTCAAATATTTATTCCAACAAGCGTGACGCCCTTTACCTAATAATACACAATTCAGTCTTACCTACTTTTTAATTTCTCTTTTTATTTGCATATCGTGCGGTTTCGTTGCCATAGTGATCAGTCCGAAAAATGCAATTCCGCGCTTGATTCAAATTTTATTTATTTCTAATATCGAAAATCGATTCCTCACTACACTGTAATCGCAACATCAAGTCAATAATAATAATAATAGTAATTTATTCATTTTGTCGGTTCGGCCTCAGCCCATACAACAATAATAGTTACAAGTTTGGTTTTGAGGATAATTTATCCTTAGTTAATATAATATAATATGATAATATGTGTAGTCAATTCTTGATACTGTGCGTTGGTTTGGTTTTTCTCTGCGATTTGTTCCTGTAAGAAAGCATGGTAAAAAATATTAATAAAAATGATAATACAGTGACAGTAGCAGTAGTGTATTCTGTTTATATTACATGGTCATAAACGTCAAGTCATTAGTGTTATATATTATCAGCACTGGCAGCTACAGCTCAGATGTTCCTTATATTGAAAGCACTGTCACCATAGAGACGCAGCTAAAACATTGCACACTGGTTCTGGACTATTCTACTCTTCCTCATTCAGAGAAGGACATTCGGTCACTTTTGAGACCCTAATTAAAAGAAACTGAAACGGAAATGAAATGACACGTTGAGCCAGCACCAACTTTTTACTTCAGCCGGACCACGGCATAGCCATCTCCAGCCAAAAGAAGAAGACACAAAAATAGAAAATTAAGAAAACCTAAACTCAGCATATCTTCCGCATAGCTACTAGAAGCCACAATTGGAACTCAGTTAGGAATCCAAGCCACTTCGAGAAGACGAAGCACAACTCCTTCAACAAGATCCAACAGGAAAACCAAGAAGCATGCTCTAAACCTACGCCAGCCAGCCGGCCGAGGAAAGGGAGAATCCTCAGTCCCCAATTCGCCTCGTTTAACTACACACCTAAATTCCTTAGTCTTTGTAGAATAACCTACATTCCAAATTCAAGATGTGACTTGAATTAGTTTTCATAATTAGCAGGGGGATTCGCTTTACGAATCCTTCCTTTTCCGAATATGTGTTAAACATATAAGTTTGATAATTTTCCATTTGGAAATCAGTTTCATTTTTAGTTTATCATTTTTCCGTTTTCATAAATGTAAATTAATTTTTCCGATTCTATAAATTAGATCAAATAAAATACATTGTGAGGTCTTCAACCAAATTAATAATATTATACCGGTCGCTGGATCCTACTCAACCCATTAAAATATATTATTTTCATTCTTTTATTTTGTGAATCTTCGGAAAAACGGGAATGGAGACTCCCAAGATAATCAAAGCTTTGCAGGGGGAGTTGAGCAGTGAAGTAATCCTCTGTGAATCCTGTTTGTGTCTTAAACCTGTAAAATATTTAGGTAATAGGTTAAGGAGGTTAATTCAAATCGTACTCATTCATTATTATTGATATTAAAAAATTGTGAACCAAAATCTTACCTGTGACTTCTGATCTGGAATTCCATATTGGCTTGTACACGTCGAATCTTCGGCGTACGTAAGAATTGTATTGTAAAATATATTGTGTGTGGACAAAATAAAAAACATTAAAGAAAACCAAAACATAATTCGAAGTAAATGTAATGCTTTTAGTCCCTGACCGCCTGTCAGAGAAAAACTTTTCCAAATTTCCGTATCATTTTTCATTTTATTTTCCATTTCATTTTCCGAAATTAATATTAATATTTATTCGTAAACTAAATTTTCTGATCTCTAATGTACGTGTAAGTAATTCCATGGGTTAAACTTAATTTCGATTCTCATATCTAATTAAGTATAGTGTAGCATGTTAAGATCTTAATATTTAGATTCTAATGATTCATTTGCTTTAAGTAGTTAATATAAAATTCAGGCAGTAGTTCGACTGGAACTCGTCATCAATTGGTTACTCTATTTAATTCTCATGCTATAATAATTTGAATTCATTATTCCTAACTTAAAGATGGAAATTTTTATGACTCATACGTATTCAAAATTAATTTGTATAGTTAGTCTGTGATTCACTTGGAACTCGCCTTCATTAGGTTGGGCCTTCATCTGTTGTAACTACCGAATTATTTATCCTCTGAAATATTAAATTAATTTTAAAACCATAACTACTAATAAACTTAAAATTAATTCATCCAAATTATCATAAGATAGGTACTCTTTAAAATATTGCACACTCAGTTGCATAAATAGGTAGTGTTGTATATAGCGTACAACAGTGGGGAAGAATGTGAATGAAATAAAAATGCTATGTAGTAAAATCTACATAGTCTTCGACCAAGGCTCTGATGAAAACCAATGATGATCTGTATATAGTCAGATCTGCTATTTATTCACTTTTTCATAACAGTATACATGTTTTATGTCTGCAGAGAGAGAGAGACAGAGAGTGAGAGTAACCTCGTTCCACTCTCACACTCTGTACAAAACTTGTTACGTAGGCATGGCCAATGCCTGTGTCACAATTACTGAGTAGTCAAGAATCTTGTGCACAGATCCTTGACTAAAACAATATGAAGGCAACATTCTGCGTGTCTTCATGTATACTATATTATTATTTTATAATTTCACTATATACTACAATTTACATATAGGATTGTTATACTATATAAAATGAATACAATACACCTAACACAAAAAAAAATGAAGCTGTTCTCAGCTTATATAATATATAGTTATGTGTGTGTACAGAGAATAATTTAAAGAGTAATTTATGCCTGCAGGGCTTTTAAGTTGTCTTGAATCTGAAAAGGAAAAAAACTGCATTCTTGAGTAAATGCATGAGTACATAAGTACATAGAGTTGAATATTGTTAGTTGTCGTTGTTTCTCTCAGCTAGACTGTAGTCGTCCTATTCCTATCAATTTTTTTATAATTCTTTTTTCTTGTTATTTTTACATATTATTAAATTTTTCTTTGCTTAATACAAAACACGCTACTAGATTACAGCGTCTGTCCCGTTGTAAACAAGGGGTGATCCTTTAAACCTTACTCTCTTCATGGAGGCGTTCATTTATTGGGCGTTTGTTACAACGATAACCTCCGGTAATGGTGTTTACTACGTATAAGCATGGAGTTCTATGAAATCTATATAAAAAAAATACAATACACCTAAATAATATATATAGGAAAAACGAGAAAACAACGACAACGCATCTTAAAAGCTAGAATACGGTAGGTATTTAGCAGAAGAGCGTAAATTATAGCGTGGAGGAGGCAATTTATCGGGAGGAATTAGTAGTTGTAGTGGTTTTGCTTTCGGTATATTCTTTAGTGGCCGTCCACGTCGTCTTATTGGAGGCAGCTGAGAAACGGTAGGCATTAAAAGTGAATTTTTTACGGCAGCAGCGTAGGTAGTAGGAGATAAGACTAAGTCTGTCCGCTTGTAGTACTTTTTTAATTTCAAAATGTGTACAATTTCGCGAATTTTTGGATCGAGAACATGCTGTATTTCGTAATTAACATCGTTGAGCTTACGGAGGATAAAAAAAGGTCCAGTCCAATATCGGGAAAGAGAAGGAGCTTGTCCGGGCTCACGGCGGGGGTGATAGTATAGAACTTGATCGCTTATAGCAAAAGTGAACGGTTTGTATGTAGCTCCTACTTTTGTAGCAAAGGCATCCTGGGCAGAGCGTAAATTTTTGCGACCGTCTGATATATAGTTTGAAAGTGAGTTTAGTAATCAAGAATGGTAGTGTCCAGTGTGTGTGGAAAAATAACGTCAGGGAGGAGTTTTGGTTGTTGTCCAGTTATAATATAAAAATGAGATAAGCCGAAACTGCGGTTCGAACTAGTGTTGAGAGAGAATTGGGCAAATAAAAGATTGGTATCCCAAAAACGCTGGTGGTCGTAAACATACATTGATAACGCTGTTTTTAACGGTCCATGTTGTCGCATCAAAGAACCTTGGGATTGTGGATGAAAAATAGTAGACATTTTATGGGTAGCTCCCATCATTTTAGTAAGAAGTGCAAAGATTTCAGAGGTAAAGTTTGAACCTCTGTCCGTGTGGATTATTTGAGGGACTCCGTGGCGGCATATAATAGATTCTAATACAAATTTGGCAACCTGTATAGATGTTCCCTCAGAAACGGCTCGTGTCTGTAGCCATTTAGAATGGTAATCCTGGGCTGTTAGTATGTATTTTTTCCCAGAGGAGGAACGCACTAAGGGGCCAACCATATCAATTATCCATCTCTGACGTGGGAAACTTGGAATAGGAATGTATTGAAAGGATCCATATGGCTTACGGCTGAGAGGCTTCTTGCCTTGGCATTTATCGCAAGATTGTATGTACTTGAAAGTATCAGTTTGAAGAGTAGGCCAGTAGTATCTAGATCGAAGCTTCAGGTAGGTACGCGTCATATTAGAATGACCAGACAATGGATCGTCATGAAAAGCTTTAAGTAGGTCTGCAATTTCATTCTTGGGAATACATAGCAGATATTTTTCACCTTTCCGAGGGTTTATATAGTAAAGGCAATTGTCAATAATCTTCCATTTTTTCTTATTCCTGGGAGTAGTTATATTATTTAAGAACCGAGTGATAATTTCATGCATCCAGGGAGATTCCTTTTGTGTGAGGATTGATATTAAAGTAAGTGAGGACAAAGTGACAACTTGTTTTTCTGGCGTTCGACCAAGACGGGAAAGAAGGTGTAGAGTATGATTTATTGATCCTTTTATATGCTGAATTTCAGTAATATTATATTTAGATAACTTAAGGGCCATACGAGTCATCTTAGGGGACATTTCAACCTTCTTACTACGTAGAATGCTGCATAAAGCACAATGATCTGTGCGTAATATAAAAGGCAACCCAATCAAATACTCTTTAAGCTTATGAGTAGCCCAAGTCATAGCTAGGAGTTCTAAGTCCGTGGTAGTCCATTTAGACTCCGCGTCAGTCAGAGAGCGACTGATATAAGCAACAGGGCGTATTTTTCTATTATGTTCTTGCTCTAAAAAAGCTCCCAAGCCAGATTGAGAAGCATCCGTTGTAATGTATGTAGGGAGAGAGGCATCGAAATGTGCGAAGCAAGGGGGATGAGTGAGAGCAATTTTTAAATCCTTATAGGCAGCATCGCAGCTTGATGACCACACATAGGGTGTGTCTTTTCTTAACAATAGTCGTAATAGCTCTATACGTGCACTAAAATTCTGTATGTACTTACGAAAATAACTGAAACTGGCAATTACTGATTGTAGTTCTTTAAGCTTTGTGGGGACCTGCAAGTCCAATATTGCTGCAGTATTTTTCTTGTTTGGGGTAATTCCTTGTCGAGATACATCGTGTCTAAATACACATAACTCTTCGTATGCGAACTTGCATTTTGTTGGCTTGAGTTTTATATTCGCATCTCGTATGCGTTGAAATATGCGTCGTAAGTGTTGTACATGACTGTCAAATGTGGGGGAATGTACAAGTATATCATCGATAAACGCAGAAGCGATATCGTACAAATCAGTAGACAACATTACGTCTATGAATCGTTGAAAATATAAAGGAAAATTCCTAGCACCCATAGGCATTCGTAAGTATTGAAATAATCCATGCTCACATATAAAGGCGAGTTTGTTTTGGTCTTCCTTTTTCACAGGGATTGCATGAAATCCACTTGCTGCGTCTAACATAGAAAAGTATGACTCGTTTTTTAGTCTTGACAGGATGGTATTTATTGGCGGTAATGGATACACGAAAGGTTTTGTCACAGCATTCAGACCCCTCAGGTCTACACATACTCTGTGTTCCTGCTTACCAGTTGCATCTATTTTCTTTTTTACGATCACAACAGGGGAACTCCAACTTGAGGTAGAAGGGGCAATTACTTCTGCTTTCAACATTTTTGTTATATGTTCTTTAAGGATTTTATTTTGAAATTCACTTGTCTTATAGAAGCGTTGCTTGATTAGGGGGCTATCCCCAGTGTCGACTTCAAACTCAATAAGGTCTGTCTTGCCTAGTTCTCCTTTCCACGAAAATATGTCAGAGTATTCTGTAATAGCTTGCATAATCTGCTCACGTTCGTCAGATTTCAATCGAAAAGAAATATCTATGAGGGATGCATTAACTGTTGGTTTTGGTGAGATAGGCAGATTATTTAATAATGTGGTAGTAAAGCGAGTACTCACGTGTAGAATAGGAATAATATTGCCAAGTCTGCAATTTTTTGTGAGCTGTCTGGGAATAGAGGAGGGATTGGTGGCTACTATGTATGTAGAGTTAACTGAAAGAACTATTCGTGGTAACAGAATTTTATTTGTTGTGTAAAGGCGTAGAGAAGGGCAAAATAATTGATCGCTTGAATATTTCACATCAGATATAATAGGTCATGTAATTTAGCTACGAGCAGGGATTGTTATATCGTTAGCAAGGCGTAGAATATTTTGTATAGTATGTGATTTTTGAGCTGTGGGGATGAATCTGCTGGTTATTTTATTTGCTGCAGATAGTTGTTTTGGCCATGGTTTTCTCATTGTGTTGATAAATCGTCTTGAATTTTGTATATTATTAGTAGTTGCTTTAGGTCTGAGTCCAATGTTTTGCAAAATATTAGAAGGATGGTTTGTAAATGGTATGGAACCAAAGTGTAGGGATTGAAGGTGCCGTTCTTGATGGTTTGTATTAACTTTAAAATATTCGAGAATGTCGTTGCCTATAAGAACTTTTTTATCATTCGTGTTAGTTATTAGAAAGGGGTAATTAATTGTCATTGTTCCTATTTGAATTGGAATTTTAATAAATCCTGAATCTTGTATGTTCGATCCACCATATGCAGTAAGTTGTATGTATTTGTTTGGAAGTATATCGAGCTTAGGGGAGACTGGTAGAAGGGATTTACATATAACACTAATAGTAGCACCTGAATCTATCTGTGCTGTCGCATTCTTATTAAATAGCTTTATAGGGACTATGACGTCGGAGTGTGGAGTTTTAATGGAAACATGTATCTTGTAGGGTTCATAGGGTATAATAGGTCTTACTGATTTTAAAGGTAGGAAAAGTTGAATGGAATCAGGCCTTGTTGGTTTTCCGCTGATTCTAACTGTTGAATGCGTGCATTAGAGGTGCGATTAAACGAGTTCCTACCTCTTTGTTAGTGTAAGTTGCTTGGGACTTGCGCTTCACCACCTGGCTGTCTGCACTCAGGGCGAATTTGTCCATGCCGCCCACAATTGTAGCATTGTGGGGTTCTTGTCTGCTGTTGAGTATTATTTTGACGATAATTATTGTTTCGGGCATTGCCTCTAAAATTTCCTCGTCCGCGTCGAAAGTTGTTATTGTTGTTTTTGTAGTTGTTATTTCTTGCATGACCACTACAAAGTTGAGATATTTCAGTTTCCATCTTCTGCATTTGTTGTACAATATGTGCAATATCTCCTTGACCAATATTAGCTATCTCTGTTTTTATTGCTGCAAAAAGGAGAGATGAGGCAACTTGGATGGATGTTGTGCTTTCTTCAGAGTTTTTAATGCAAGCAGTAAGTTCTGTCCAAGTCTCTGGTATTTTCTGTGCTCGAATGAAATTTTGAAGGTTTACTTGGAATTTATCAATAGTGATTCCCACTTTCGTTTTTTCGTCAAGTGATTTTAAATGTTTTTTGATGTAATAATATAATAATATTAATTTATTCATTGGGTCGATTTAACCGAAGTTCATACAACTAGACTCAACCAGTCACTGTGGGTGAGGAAATAGGAGGCTACTGCGTTAGATCGTCTCGGTCTTTGTACCCTTTCACCTATCCCCGTTCCCTCCTCTACAGTAAAGGAGTCTCATTCCCTAGGCCCCTACAGTAACTAGTGGTCACTAAGGAGCACCGAAGGAGATTGGGTTTCAATCAACCATCCAGTGACGTTAACCGTACAACACAGAGCCGTAAACGATTAAAAGTGGCCGAGGATTGAAGCCGGGTCTGAGACTGTAAATTTCGTTACAGTCTGCAGTCCTAACCGCTCACCCAAGCACGCCTGCTTATGTTCTTCGATGTAGTATCTTATCATAAAAAGAAAAGATGAAGCTGTTTTTGTTGGCTTTTGTATTATAGCTAGAACGTCTTGTCGTGTTAATCCTCTATGTGTCGAAAATTCATTTAAAAATAATGTAGTAAGATCGTCAAATTTAGAGTTGTCATCTATAGTTAAACGATGTAGGGCAGCCCAGTAACGTCCAGTAGGTGAATCTAATCCAAGGGCAAAATGTCGATATAAACGATATAATTCTGTGGGTCTGTAGCTTGTGATAATTTTGGGAGAAGGTTTTATGATGCCATGATATTTGGTTTTAATTCTTCTTTTTTGTCCTCGTTTTTGACTTCACGCTTTTCTGTAGTGTCAAGATCTTCCGTCTTAATTTCAGCTTTTAGTTCTAGATCGATATTACCTGAACTTTTACTTACGTTAGATTCTGAGGATTGACTGTTTACTTCAGTTGACTGTGGAGGAGCTGAAGCTGCAAATGTTAGGGATTCACTGGAAGTTGAAGTGACTTCAGGTTATGTTGTCACAAATAAGTCGATTATTTCTTGTGGTATGTTTGCACGTTTTGGGATCGCAAAATTATTTTTTAATAGTTGTTCACAAAATTCGTTAAGCAAAGAACTTACTGCCTTAATACGCTTATGGGGCTTTTTGTTGGCTTTTATTTCAAGAAGAGCAAGCAAGTCACTTTGATGTTTTTGGTATAGTTCATATACGTCTAGCCAATGATCGAAGCGAGTTGGTTTATTTGTTGGCTCTCTTGCAACTAGTCCAAGTTTTTGGGTATTTTGAAAAACAATAATTTTGTGGTCGTTGACAGAAATTATTCGAAGTTGAGTTTGTAATTGTTGTAATTCATTAAGGTCTTGAACAGGAGGGAGGAAATTCATTGGTATTTAACTAAAACTGGAGGAGATACACCCTAACCAAACAATATTTCAACCTCGAAATAAGCTAAAAACAAAATCAAGGAGACAAAAATATTAAATAAAAAAAATAGGCCCGAAATTTGACGAGCAGAAACACCATTTCTGTTGTATATAGCGTACAACAGTGGGGAAGAATGTGAATGAAATAAAAATGCTATGTAGTAAAATCTACATAGTCTTCGACCAAGGCTCTGATGAAAACCAATGATGATCTGTATATAGTCAGATCTGCTATTTATTCACTTTTTTGTCCTAATGAGTATAACAGTATACATGTTTTATGTCTGCAGAGAGAGAGAGAGGCAGAGAGTGAGAGTAACCTCGTTCCACTCTCACACTCTGTACAAAACTTGTTACGTAGGCATGGCCAATGCCTGTGTCACAATTACTGGGTAGTCAAGAATATTGTGCACAGATCCTTGACTACAACAATACGAAGGCAACATTCTGCGTGTCTTCATGTAAACTATATTATTATTTTATAATTTCACTATATACTACAATTTACATATAGGATTGTTATACTATATAAAAAGATTACAATAGTAGGCATGTCAGTTGCTTCGTGTGACTGTACACCCCTCCCTTCTCCAAAGGAGTAATTGCCCTTTTAGCAATTTGGTGGACACTCCCATACTACATCTACCATCTGAATCCACCTATGTAAATAGATAATAAATTAGAATAAAATAAAATAACTTCATTTTATTCCACTCAGATTTTGGGGTAGGAGAGTGCAAACTCGAGCATTGACCTGTGTTGACCTTGGTCGACCGTTTCTGGTGCCCGTTTCACAAGGTGCGAGGCAAGGATAAAACCCTGCCCCCTCCTTCTTAATTTTTTGAAAATTTAGTACAGTTAAATTAAAATATAAATTACTTAAAAAAAATTAAATTAATTTACCCATATTATGTTACTTGCATAGATGGCCGCCACGCCGGGAGTAGCTAACCCCTCGTCGCCCCACCTTGCATATCTTGAGCCTTAGACACATACTTAATATTACTTAATCTTATAAAATAATAAAAAAAATTTTTTGTTTTGTATAACTACTTAAATATCAATAAAACTCTTACTAAGTTTTTCTGTTGATCGTTACGACGATTGTATGAATAGGCAAAGCTGTAAAAACGTACTTTTCTGATTTGTTAACCATGATTAGCTGAACATCAGTTGGCCAACTTGACCTAGACATCTTTCTGTTTAGACTTTGCTACAGATTTTCATTTTTTTTCTATATACATCAAAGAAGTTGAGATCTAAAGGAATCTCGAGTTCTTTCGCCGCCCCATCTTTGGTTACCCTTTAAAACCATTGAGTTAGAAGGAGTTAGCTGGAGAAGCTCCAAATCCTCCCGCCTCCCCTCTTCTCTCTCTTAGACGTGCCTTTAGTACTTGTAGGGACGCTCACAAGTCCCCCTGTTGATACCCTTCAACTACTATTACGGCAGCTCGTAACATCACCTTACGGCCGTTCACTTGATTTACCATTTAGTGGGTGTTTCGGATTCCACAACTAGTTATTATATTTTTTTCTCTTTTTTTTACTTCATAAACCACACCACGCCATTTTGGTGTTTTCCTGTGCCTTGTTAGATGCAGAAGTTTATAGCTCTTAAAATTACGTATTATCAAATTTTATTTAAAATTTTGATTTTGAGAATCCAAAAGCTTCCTCAGTGATCCAATCGATCTCGTCTTTCCGAATATTGGCTTTAGACGATTCGAGTTTTATCATAAATCAGTCAAAAAACAGACTTAAGTTTTTCCAGTTTTCCCATCCCGTGTTATAGGGATACGCTTTTTTGTTTGCCAAGTGGCAACTCACGATATTATAGTGTTCACGAACAGTAGTGACCTAAAAACACTCATCAAAAACTCTTACCATCATCTTTAATCGTCAGAATCAAAAATCCGTTTTCGAAAATCTTCAGGGATTCTAGAAAATCAGATTTTCCATCTTTCCCATCTGCCTATGTGTTAGAGCAAATTCTCTTCGTCTGACATTAAACTCACAGGGCGTACATACGTCGTCCTCTGCTCCGTGCCTTTACCTTACCTTAAAACCTTCACAGTTACCCTATTACATAGCAAACTTTACGCAGTAATAGTGAAAGTAGTTTTATATCCTGTGAAGTGAAAATAATTTTTCAAGTTCTCATTCTAGACTTCGAGTCATCAGTAGCCGTTAGTAAAGGAATCATTGTTATACCAGTGTCCTGTGATCCGGACAATTCACTTTAAAGCTTTTAAGCTTATTGAATCCAATCAACATTGTAAGTGAGTCTATACAAAATCCAATCAATTTATTATTTATGGAATAATAAGTAAATTATAATCTCAATAATTCGTTGCGTGTAAGTGGGAGCACAGACATTGCGCTGTACTTCCGTCACCTTCCCATTTTAATTCGAATTAATTCTTTCCCTTCCCGAAATTCAGTGAAAGTTGAAATTTTAATTTTACATGGCAGCATTATTCTAGTGTAAGATTATTACAGGTCGAAAATCATCACCTCATACTATTACTCACCTCGGCTTAATTTATTCTAATTTTAGTTCACCTTATACTATAGAATTTAGTAGCTTTTTAAATCAATAGCAACAATTAATAATGATCCTGATAATCGGGCTGACCAACACAGACGTAGTTATCCTATTTTTTATTTTTCTCGTTTTAGTATCAATCCATTTATACAGAAAATTTGTCAACCTGCATTTTAATTTCCGTCTGGTCGACTTGCAAGATTATTAAAAGCATTAGAATTTGAACCCTCAATTCAAGTGTAAGTTTGAATCAGTTAGAATTAAATTCAGTAAAAGTTAGTTTTCATTTCTCCGTTAGGACTTCCTAACTGGTGTTTCATTGTTCAAATAAGTAGAAATAGATTTAGGCTATCAGACCTCGGAAGCAAATAGTTTTTCAGGCCTGCTTAGTGGATAGCTCAGTAAAATTAACTTTATAGTGGACGTAGTTGAGAAATCAAAATTCAAGATAATAACCGCTGCGGGGAAAAATATCTGCTTTTGACTAACTCACTTCAATTTGTTGGCTGATCGTAGACAAACCTAGTTAAGTAAATTTTCAAGCCAACATTCATTTGCAAACATAATTCTGAATTCGAAAAATTAATACGAGCAAAATTTTCAAACATCAAAATTCCGTTTGGATGTCCAGGAAACCAAGTTTTTAAGACTTATGCGTTAGCAATAGGAAATAAATAATTCGTTTATAAGTTTAATATTATTCGTGTCCGTGTTCAGTATTTTTCATTTAAGAACTATACGAGTCCAATCATTTCTCAGGAACAATACCACTTGTTCGTCATAGACGCACTTACCTAATTCATCTCCGAAGGAAATCAAATAGTAGACAAGGAACATCTGTTTGTATTACTCATCATTTACACATTCGTTTTCGATCTTATCAACCGACTCTTCCTAGAACTGGAATAACAAATTTTAAATCGTTCGTTGGCTTACTTGGGATTCTGGTACTAGAGTAAGGGAGCTACGCACCGAACTCAACAGTCCACTAATCCTTTAACCCGATTGAAGGTATTTCTATTTCTCGAAAGAAATTCATACCATTCCATATTTATTTCATAATAACATCATATCAAAATTTTATAAAAATCAAAATTCCATAAAAATCAGAATTTCCACTAATTCCACTTTTCTAACTTGAGAACAGGTGACAGTTGCGAGTTACCTCAACCCGTCGCCTTACCTATTTATTGTTCAGCGAGTGCCCTAACAACCTCCTGTATTTAAGTTTTAACCCTCTTGAAAGTTCTCAAGAAAGAAAATAGGATTTTTGTCAGAAATCTGAACTTTACTTTCACTGACTTTCGCTAACAAGAAGTCAACTGCCTGAGGTGAACGGATCTATTCCCAGTATCCGACGCCAACCGGCAGAGCCTTCTTCCCATTCCTTTAAAATAAGATATAGGTCATTCGTCCCACTTATAGTAGGTCAAAACCCTTTCCATAAGTCTACGCAAATTTTAGGAAATTCAGACATTTTCCAAAACCTTAAGGTCATAAAATTAGTTAGTAGGTCTTTTAAATTATTATTACTTCAAAACCTCTAGCGTCCTCTGAGGCTTCTACTCCACAATTAGGTCATTTCTTTATACCTCTAGCGTCCGCTGAGGTTTCCTTTTATAAAATAATTCAGTCAGAGTCAAATTAAAATTCAAAAGGTACTTCTCTATAGTTTTTCAAAATTAAACTAATAAGTTTTCCCCAATCTTCCGTTACTAAGGCAAAAGCCAGTTAGGAAGACATTCCTATGCACAATATCAACGGCTCTCCAGCTACAGGTCCCCAAGCTACTGGATTTCAAGGGGATGAATCCGATCTGAATCGGACTGTCATTTTAATTCCTAAACTTTGGGAACAAAATTTGCTCCTGCGGAGACAAGCTTAGATAATTGTACTATCCTGCCTTATTCCTAAGTTGAAATACGGAACACATTATATTTATACCACTTCCGATTGTTTTAATTATTTTCAGAAAATGTGTTCTTAACGTTACTCAAATATATTTTTTTTGGTATGTACAATACACATCTCAATCAAACTAATTCCTGTACCCAAACCTGTACTAACACGTTACGTATTATTTTTTTTATTAAGTAATTTCACTCAGTATTCACTCAGTAACCGTTTTCATTCCAGTTAACACACATTTACACACATATTTACACAATTTACATTCTCACTGCCTTATGTCAAATTCCGACAACCGATAGGACTATTCCTTTTTTTAACTATGAATTAATTTTTCAAAATCAGCATCTCAGAGGTTATACTAACCCGTCATGCATCGAAATTCTGAAAAAAAGTTTCGTAACCACTTTAATAGGATTATTTTTTTAGTCCCACTTAATTTTTTTTTACCATCCTGCATTTTTGGGCTTACACAAACTCGATATGCACCGAAAATTCTTGCAGTTATTTAAGCACTATTTTGATAGAATCAAAGCAATTTACACCTATTTTTCTTTAAACTTTGCTTTATTGTCATTATTTAACCACCTGGGAATTCTACAAACAAAATTTTTTTTTACTTCTTCCCTATCACTTTACTATTTACTCGATATTAATGATGACAGGTATTAACAGACACTCAAAAATATTTCCAAAGCAGTTTAATAAATATTATATTTTTATTGTTTCTTCCCCATCCCAACGTCTCAAATCATCATCCGTTCCTTCTATTTTCACTGTAAGACCTATGGCTACTCAAAAACACGAACTTCATGAATACAAGTAATTATTTCTCATTCAGAACTTCAATTTCTCATTATCGTGCTGCACCGATCAACTTTATAAATTTTGTCAACTCTGATGCCCCACCGCTAGCTTCTCCGTATTTTAAGACGCCGTTCCCTGCTGGCATTTGTTGTGCGGGATCAGTCCACAGAATTTATTTTGGGAGCGTAAAGAGTCATAGCACTCTCACTCCTCTCTACTTATCATGTCCGCCGTTTACATAGTCTATTCCTTTTCATAGAATTCTTCGCATGATCCATGGATTTTACTACCAGCAGAGCCAAACTGAAGGCCGCTCAATTCATGTCCACAATGACCATGTTGGCGTGAACTCTCTCATCAACCTCTTGACGTTACTTCACAACATTTGGTAATGAAATTCAAAATTACTGTAGCCATGATTCTTACAAGAATTTTTTTTTAAGTTCTGTTTGTAATTATTCAGTTTTGAGCTTCCTGATTGAGTACTATTTGTCTCTCAGATATAAAAGTGGGAATCTTATATTATCAATTTTTTCAGTTCTCTCTAGAAAATAACCTACCAATTCCTTAGCCCAAATTTTTTTTGTATATGTGTCATGCCTCCATTATTCGTACTCAGAATCCGTTCAATCAACACCCCGTCAGTTTGACTTTCAAATACCCTTGATAAGAACCACTCAACTTTTAACTAGCTTTATTCGTGCTCAGTTCAGGTCAATTACTTGGGCAAATAGTATGTCCGTCCTTCAACAATGGTGTGGCTTCACGCCCTCCGTTTCCCATGCTTAGCGGAACTTGCCATGCATTAACACTCCATGACACTTACAACCGACACTACCACAATTTATTTCATACATTAACACCTCTGTAAAACTTTGGTGGGCCCCAAGGAACCCACCATCACTGTGATAGGAGACCTCAAAATACTACAATTTGTTTTATACCCTTAGATCGTTAGACCTTTAGTGGGCCCCAAGGCCCCCACCACTCTTGATAGAAAACCTAAACATACATCAACATCAATACACCTCAATTTTATTACACCCTGATTCAACCAATATACACAGAACAATATTGTTGCACCCAACTATTACATGCACAACATTTTTGTGAGACATTTAGTTACAATACATTATCTCTGTAACCTTATGCTGATTCAATTACCTTGACCTTATATTACTGACTTATTCAATTTTCTCTCTGATATCCAGATTACTTGAAAATTGTCGGCGTTTTGTTAAACGCCTGGAAGTTAAGAAGAGAATGGTCCTATTTTTGTTCCCCAAAAATTCTACAATCTGTAAACAGAAAGAAAATTGAAATGCAAACCCATTCTCTTTCTAAACCTCCGCCACAATCACCAACCTATAGAGTGTAGAGCGTAGCCCATTTTCTACGAGTTCGACTCAGGAAGGTGAACCCCAAAAACCGCCAAAAGTGTAGAACGCAATGTAGCGAGATTGACTTCATGAAGCGAAGCCATTTAGCCTATAAAGTGTAGAGCACGGACGTTGGACCATGAGATCGACTTAATTAGATAGATCTAAAAATCTAGAGAGTGTAGAGAGCAAAACATCTTTTGCAAGCTCGACACAATGACAAGATTTTCTCCCTCTAAAGAGTGTAGAACGTGGAAACACGAGATTGACTCAATTTGAAAAATCTTTTCCTTCCACAAGTGTAGAGGGCAATTGCGCTAGTTCGACTAGGGAAAGAGATTTCTCATCCACGTTAAGTTCAAAAAGTGGACTAGGTTCAACAACAAATACATTTTTACAACCTCCTGAATTCATACCTCATGGTTAAGCTCAATACTTAAATAATAGTCAGAATTAGTTAGAATTAAATAAAAATACAGAAATTATCAAATCACATCAGAAAAAGAGTGTAAAGATCGGAGTCTGCTCCGAAAGCTTGACTCAAGGTAATGTTTTCATCGCTACTAATGGTGTAGAACGTCCAGGGACGAGCTCGACCCCTGGTGAAAACAGAACCTGTTTAGAATTAAATCCGTTAGATTTAAACCCAAACGTCATAAAATCAGATACTTTTCTTCCAAAATTATCCCAAACACATTCAAGCATTGGCGAAGAAATTGTGAGTCCAATCGCTTTCTGTACTCCAGACTAGTCCTCGGAATCTGGACAGCCTCCTGGGGAACAAAATGTGTATCCAAAACCATCTTCTGCCCGCGGATCCGCCCATTCTCGATCTAGCGGAAGTAAAAATTAAACTTCAACCATATTTATTAGGAAATCGTCAAAACCAGAATCACTTACATTAACACTATTCCAAGGGGACAAGAAAGTCCATTTCAAAATTTTGTATAATTAAAGCTAGCTACGTTTCAATTTTTTAATAAATTTTAATAATTTAAGAACATTAAAAATGGGCTAGAATTACAAAATTATTCAGAATACCCAATTACACATCAGATAGAGAGTGTAGAGATCGGAGTCCGCTCCGAAAGCTCGACTCAAGGTTATGTTATTTCCGCTTCTAATCGTATAAAACGTCTAGGAACGAGCTCAACCCTTAGAGATAACAGAACCTGCACTAAATTAACCCTTAAAGACTCATCAGAAAATCAGAACGTTCAATTGGAAATTTCCGCCAGGGCGGAAACCGAATCAATGCTTCCCTCAATTCAAATGCAGTAGGATTTACGTCAATAAAGTCCATGCCCGAAGGAAACATTGCTCCCCAAAAATAACTTGCAAAATCCAAAACAGCCCAACCGCTCCATGTAAAATTTCATTGTGTCCTGAAGAAATCGATACATTTTCAATACATCATAAGTAAAAGTTATTAATTCTCAGTCCGAAGAGACAAACGACCTTAACCCCACCACGGACTAAGCTTCTGTGACTCCCAGAGTTCCCAAGTTTTAATAAAAACTTCAACCTAAGGTTCTTTTGAAGAACGCGTAAGATTCATGCAAGTTGAATTGTTTGATAATTACATAAATTGTACAGGGTCAATAAACCAGAATATTTCTGCGTTGATCACCAATTTCTAAGGTAACAAAATTTAAATAATTCTTGGGGAAAAAAGAATTAGAAATCTTTTCTCTCAAAATATCTGTAAATTCAACTCATAAAAATTAAAATAGTTCCCTTGAACCAAAATTCTTGAAAGTGAAAATCGATCGGAACTCCAACAATCGGAATTCAACTTTAGGAATTCACGATCCAAGAGTCTTAATTAAATATGTGTGAAATTAAAAATTCATAAAATTATTGAAAAACTTGAAAATTTAATTATTCAGTTAGGTATAGGGTGTTAGCTTAATTTGCAAATATTTCCTATGGTATGTCGCAGCAAATGGACATAAACCTTAGTGATAGCGAGGAGATACACATTCCCTTCATCGAGAAGAATTTCTGGTTTGGCCTTGACATAGCGGAATTCGGGCCCATTCCTCAGAGTCCAACGGAAAGTACACATTGGAAGCCAGTTCCTACTTTCTTACTTGAAAAACATCAGACTTGGACGCTCAGATCGCCTCCGCCTCTACCACCCAAGCTTCTCCCGTCATCGCTGAAAGCTCAGCATTTGAGCGACCTATCATTAACTAAATTGAGGTCATTGAGACTCAGGATAAGTTTAAAAGTAAAATAAGGGAATGCCACGTTTGTATGAACTAAAATTATAAAATGAATTATTGTGTCTCCGACAGCCGTAATCGGAAAAATTCAGTGCTACGCTTAGTAACACCCTTAGTACCAAATATTCCCTTCTCCGTACCAACAACAATGCTAATGGTCTGCAATTGCATTTTATTTCGACCAGTTAGTTCAATATCACAATATAATATTATTTGCTTTCATCGTTCTTGTCTTGGCAACCATCTACATTCTACAGCTCAACAATATATTATTAAAATGAAATACTAGTAATGTATAGTATATAAGTAAAAATAAAATCATATTCATAAGTATTTACATATACACACATAAGACAAATTTATTTCATTGTCGGTGGATTGGCAATATATGCAAGATATATACCCAGCTTGATATACCAAAAAGTAAACTTTAGAGCTCAGTTGGTCTCAAAAGTTTGATTTCACAAGTATAGTGGGCCCAGCACAAGCTTTTAGCCAGCGTTAGTCTATGCGTCAAGTTAACTATCCATAATTATGCACAGCACGCACATCCGCACTAACATAGTCACGCCAAGTCAGTGCACTCTTCAGTGCAAAGTGTGGCAAGGTGCTTTAAATTTTGAGTTTATTTACTAAATAAAAGAGCATGTTGTATATTATTATTTAATCCACAGCCTTAACATCCACTTGCCACTATACACATTATACTGCGTTGTGTAAATATACATATACTGATACATATAGACATATACACATATACATACATGGAAACATACAAAATTAACGTTAATTTTTGTTTTTGCCTTTACTAATTTCAAAGTCTCTTCACAAGGCTTCACATCAATAATCGATGATCGTTGATCGTCGTGAGTTCACTCCCGGTGAGTACAATGAAAACCGAACAGCCTATTCGATATTAGGCTTCAAATTTTTATTCCAACGAGCGTGACGCCCTTTACCTATTAATACACAATTCAGTCTTACCTACTTTTTAATTTCTCTTTTTATTTGCATATCGTGCGGTTTCGTTGCCATAGTGATCAGTCCGAAAAATGCAATTCCGCGCTTGATTCAAATTTTATTTATTTCTAATATCGAAAATCGATTCCTCACTACACTGTAATCGCAACATCAAGTCAATAATAATAATAATAGTAATTTATTCATTTTGTCGGTTCGGCCTCAGCCCATACAACAATAATAGTTACAAGTTTGGTTTTGAGGATAATTTATCCTTAGTTAATATAATATAATATGATAATATGTGTAGTCAATTCTTGATACTGTGCGTTGGTTTGGTTTTTCTCTGCGATTTGTTCCTGTAAGAAAGCATGGTAAAAAATATTAATAAAAATGATAATACAGTGCACATTGTTTCCTAGAGACCTTATGCTGCTCGCGAATAGGTATGCCACACCAGGGTCAACTGTGGTGGACGTTTGTGACTAATCTGTATTATTAAAGCAGATACTGTAAAAAAACTGTTAAAGAAATTTTTTTTAAATCTGTGCGCAGGTTTGGCGCCAAAATATTTTTGAATTTTCGGTTTTAACATTGCGTTTACGGTAAAAAGCCTCATATTCATTTCAAAATAAGTATGTCAGTTTTCATCCAATTTTCGATTTGTTTTTTAATTTTGTAGCCCAAACTATGCCATTTGACAGGCATCCTCGCTTTTGTTTGAGCGTTAGAAATTGGTCATGCTACACATTTTTAAATTTGGTGCTTCTAGGACAAAAAACTGAAGCGCGCAAGTAATTAATACACACACTTTATTCTGGGTCACCAAGCTCGTCGAGGGCAATGCACTCTACATGTAGAACTATCAAACACAAAATACGTTGAAAATTGCAAGGATTTCGGGCGAGGGGGTGGGGGGGGGGGGAGGAGTTGACACGAGTGGGGGGTAGGGAGCGTTGTTTAACCGTGCATTGTTTGAATCTATAGTTGTGTAACAGCTTGCGGTTTTCATGTTAAAATAATTATAAAACGCTTAGCTATGATTTAGATATAGATGCACCAGAAATCGCGCTTAGTTGTTGGACTTTACGCAATTGAACTTACCATCAAAATCAAACATAAAAAGCGCTATTACCGCATTTAATACTCGGCGTGATGACCGAATAAAGTGTGTTTATTAATTACTTGCACGCTTTAGTTTTTCGTCCTAAAAGCACTAAATTTAAAAATGTGTAGCATGACTAATTTCTAACGCTCAAACAAAAGCGAGGATTCCTGTGAAATGGCATAGTTTGGGCTACAAAATTAAAAAACAAATCGAAAATTGGATGAAAACTGACATACATATTTTGAAATGAATATGAGGCTTTTTACCGTTAACGCAATGTTAAAACCGAAAATTCAAAAATATTTTGGCACAAAACCTGCTCACAGATTTTGAAAAAATTTCGTCAACAGTTTTTTCACAGTATATGCTGCAATAATACAGATTAGTCACAAACGTCCACCACAGTTGACCCTGGTGTGGCATACCTATTCGCGAGCGGCATAAGGTCTCTAGGGAACAATGTGCAGTGACAGTAGCAGTAGTGTATTCCGTTTATATTACATGGTCATAAACCTCAAGTCATTAGTGTTGTATATTATCAGCACTGGCAGCTACAGCTCAGATGTTCCCTATATTGAAAGCACTGTCACCATAGAGACGCAGCCACAACATTGCACACTGGTTCCGGACTATACTATTCCTCATTCAGAGAAGGACATTCGGTCACTTTTGAGACCCTAATTAAAAGTGACCGAGGACCGAAATTTACCTTTCTTTTTGTGCATTATTTGAGCCTCTGTATTATTTAACATGTTGTTATTTTTTCGTGAACGAAAATGGCCGGTTCCTTTTTGTTTTGTCAAACTGTGTCCTAATTACACCAAACTATGCAATTTTAGCTCTAAACGTAGCAAGGTTATCTGTCTTTTCCGTCCCACTTCTATTCATCCCCGTAACAATAAAGTACATTAAAAGGCACATAAGCTTAGCAATGTAATCTGTCGTTTCCTTCCCTAATGCCACAACGTGGCCAGGTCTAAGTTAATACTTGCGAACTCTCGCGTAGTACAACCTCTACTTCGACTTTCTACACCGTCACACCTTCACCCCGTCACCTACATGTCTGCCACATTACATGTAGTGACGTATATTCTGAACAAAAAATTAAAATAGCAGTGTAATAATAAAACGTGACAGTACTGATTATCAGGGAAAATAGACTTTAATACCACTAGACCGCTGTACAAAAGAAAAAGTCTACATTCGGTAGCATTAGAATGTGCTTAGTCTCGTAATGAGCGTGGCTTACGACTAAATTCCCTTCATATATAATCAGGTATTACAATTAGTTCTAAATTGATTAATATTATTATGTGTATTTATACAGCCAGATTAGGACCCATTGGGTATGACTAACTGTGAGTTATTACAACTTTATTTTCGGATGGTCGGAGCACTGTAAGCAGATATACTATCTACATGAGTACTCCTCATCCTGTAACCTACACCTGTAGTATTTGGTATTTGTTGCGTGTGTTAATGTGGACCACTTGGCATGGCATATATTTAGGCTGGTTTACACTAGACAGTAATTGCCTATCTTTCCCTTTCGGAGGAAAAGCTCAACCTAGTATCTTATAGAACCGAAAGGACTTCTTCACGGTCCCCACGATTCGAATACGCTCTGCCTAACCAATCCATTAGCGAGTAACTCTATTGAATGTCATCGAATGGCGACGCTTGTAGCATACTTAGGAGAGAAGTGCTTCGGGAAGAATCTTGAGTTTATACATTGACTGTACGAGAGTCAGGCAAAGTAGGTACCTACTATTAAGCAGTACTGAAACTCCGTCTTAGGTAGATAACCATCACGGATTTTTTCAGCCTGCACCCAACTCCCTTAAACTCTCATTCCCACTTCGCTCAGCTCCCCACCGACATACTAAGCTCTATCACCGATACTGACTTTAATCCAGAGCGCCACCGACTCCCCTGACTTAGCAGCTCAGTAGTTAAACCACTGGGCCGCCGAGCCGGGATGTTTTAAATTGATTATATTTACCTTATAAGAAGGCAATTTAATAGGTGCCTGACTGCCTGTTCATGCATATAATATTTTTTCATTACTCCTAAATGAACTAAATGCATTAAGTCTAAAACGATCTGACTGACCAGTCTAACATTTAATTCTGCTGATGATGAAATGCCGCAGTGATGGTTATCGTCTGTTTGTGTTTTAAAATCATCATTCGTGCGTAAGCTGGGATTTAAGTCTATGTAAACTACGCGTCCTAAATAATCACCTTCAACTACACAATTTTTGCATGCATGATACGAACCATGCTGTTTACAACATTTTTTATGGCTCCTGGTCCTGGCAGGTGCATTGCTGCTAATTATATTTAAAATTATATTGTATTTCCTATTTAAAAAAAAATACCAGATACTTTAAGTTCTTTTAATTCTCTTATAAAAACTTTTAAAAATTGTTCTAAGGCAGATAGTTTCACAGTACCGCAATATTATGCTATTACAAGTGGATGTTTTTGCAAATACTAATCAATAATACCCATTATCAGCCAAAATTGCTTCCGACTAGATGTAGATATTGAAAGTCTATCGATATTGATTGAAATTAAGAGCAAACTGCTTTCATTGCGTCTTTTCAGAAATAGTATACAAGTAAAAAAATTAACTTTCACAACAATGACTGGCTACAAAAAATAATCATTTTTAAATTAGTTCTAGCCTAAAGGGGTTTAAAAACTGATGCTGACGTTTTTAGACCGAAAAAAAAGTTTAGCTCAAGGAATTAATTTTAAAACTTCTTTTTAATACTTACATTAGAACCTTTCCATTGTAGTTGTTCAAGGGGTAGAGCTAGGTCCACTACTATACGTGGGTCACTACTATAGGCTATAAAGCCTATAGTAGTGACTAAAGGCCTTGTAACTTTCGTATACTTCTTAGAAACCATTCAGTTGATTTATTGAGCTTATTTTAGGAAGACAAATAATCATATTAGGCAATAGTGGTAATACTTTACGATTAATAATTCCAACTGAATCACAACTCATTCCGACACATGTGATTTGAAATGTTATCTTCTACGCCCGGCCTTTTTTCTATTGATTCAAGTAAAAATGATGGTCCTGAAACCCAACAACTATTATTACTCATATCACATGTCTTAGTATCTCGTGTGGCTTCATCTGCTTAATTTAGATTCATACGAATCTAACGCCAATCTTTTCCATTAGTAACTTTCTGTATTTCTTTAGCTCGATGTCCAACAAACATTTGGAATCTTCGAGAATCTGATTTATTCTAATTCATAAGTTTTAAAATCACGCTAGTAAACAGTTCTTGATATATTGACATCATGCTCTTGTTTGATAGTATACGCAAATCTGCTTGCAGTAAGAGCTAAATGCAATTTTAAACGTGGAATAGAAACTGGCCTTAATAAAGCAACTCGTACTTTTTTAGAAATAATAGCCAAATCAACTTCATCTCTATCAAAAGAGCAAAATAAATGTTTTTTTAAAAGGTGTCAAAACGCATCAAACTAAACTATTAAAAGAGGGTACCAGTTAAAAATTTAAATCTCTAAGACATTTACAATTTGCCTGTGGAACCTAATTGTGGCATATGATTTTGTATACAACATCATCCAATTATTTAATTCTGTTTTGTACTGCAAATTCAGATAGTGTAAATAAAACATAGTTTTGCTAGGTACAGCAATAACCTAAAATATACCTCTCCTTTCCCGGTAGGCCATATTGAAGTTATAATTACAATCAATGTTAAGCATCTTACTAAACATATTTAGGAAGTGTTTAACTACTACAACTTAAAGAAACAAAAACCACTTTCAATTTTATTCAGTTTAGATATTATTTCAACTAAGTGCTGCCATCTGTGGATTCGTCCCACATTATCATCTTGTCTACATTCTTAAAATATATAGCATACACTGTTGACTTAACTGGCAGTAACTGCTCGCCTATGCAAGTTATTGAAAATGACTTAGAAAATCATGAAATTTTAAAATGTCCTTGTTAAAAAGGCCTAATTCAACGGGCGATAATTTATTCACTTTTCAGTAAAACAATCTAAATTAGGTACTTGGCTTGGACCCCTGACAGTGTTTTATATAATCAGCATAAAACATATTGTAAGTTGGTAATGGTGAGTTTATTTAACGGTCTCATATCGAACTCGTCCTCCTAGCCTGGTTTACAATCTACCCCTTATAATTACCTAATAGTTTAAAAACAATTAATTTTCTCTTAAAGTAATTTTTTACATCACACAGGCTTTTTTAAAATATACACGCCCATACGTTGTAATCTAACTATATCCACACATCGAAATGAATTCAAACCAGCAGGTTTTTATTTCTACAACTGCACAAATACAATATAAGTGACATGATATACACGGCCTCAGAAACAGAAAATGTGACTATGTTGAGGTAACACTAGCCATTTTAAAGATAGGCGCTTAGACCATGTTTTTAAGTACCATGCGTTTACATGCTAAATTTTGCTGCACATTGTTGCACCTTAAGAGTCATTAAATTAGGCAGATTTCGTAAACTTTTTCTATAAATGTCAGATTATTGTTATAATCAATGCATTAAAGTGTTATCCTAGACGTTAAGATTTAATTTTAGAAAAATGCTGATTTAATACAACATAAAGCAGCGTAGCCTATTACGATGTAATCTAAGTATATCCACAGACCTAAATGGATTTCAACTATTACGTTTTATTTCCACAACTGCACAAGTTTAATATAAGTTACTTGATATACAAGGCCTTAAAAACGGAAAGCGTGACACTGTTGAGTAATTAATTGCCAGTATAAAGAAAGGCGCCAAAACTATGTATTTTAAGTACCATGTGTTTACATGCCAAATTCTGCTGCATATAGGTGCAACTTAAAAGTCATTCAATTAGGCAGATATCGTGAACATTTTTATGAAAATTCGGAATATTGTTACAATAAATGCATTAAAGTGAAATCCTAGACGTTAAGATCTCATTCCAAAAAATTGTTAATTTCATACAACACAAAGCAGCATAGCGTAATACTATGTAATCCAACTATATCCACACAGCTAAATGGATTTGAACCGGCAGGTTTTTATTTCCATACTTGCACAAGTCCATTATAGGTTAGTTAATATACAGGGCCTAAGAAATGGAAAGCGTGACTCTTTTAAGTTATTACTTGCCAGTTTAAAGAAAGGCGCCAAGACCATGTATTTCAAGTAACATGTGTTTACATGCCAAACGCTGCATATAGGTGCAACTTAAAAGTCATTTAATTAGGCAGATTACGTGAATATTTTCATGAAAACTCAGAATAATGTTACAATAAATGCATTAAAGTGAAATTCTAGACGTTATTATCTCGTGTTAAAACATTGCAGATTTCATATATCATAAAGCAGCATCGCTCAATGCTATGTAATCTAACTAAATGCACAAAGCCAAATGGTTTTGAACCGGCAGGTTTTTATTTCCACAATTGCACAAGTTTAATATAAGTTACCTGATATACACGGCCTCAGAAACTAAGAAAAGGACTGTTGAGGTAATAATTGCCAGTTTAAAGATAGGCGCATAGACCATGTTTTTCAAGTACAATGTGTTTACATGCTAAATTTTGCTGCATGTATTTGCACCTAAAAAGTTATTTATTGAGGCAGATTCCGTGATTATTTTCATGAAAAGTCAGAATAATGTTACAATTATTGCATAAAAGTGAAATCCTAGACTTTATTATCTCATTCCAAAATATTGCCGATTTCATACAACATAAGGCAGCATAGCCTAATACTATGTAATGTAACTTTATTCACAGACCTTAATTAATTGAAACTAGCACGTTTTTATTTCCAAAACTGCACACGTCTAATATTAGTTTAGATAAGGTTAGGTTAGGTTAGGTAAGGTTGAACTCACTTAACCATGGCCAAAAGTTGTTAGTTGCCCAAAAACTGCCAAAAAGTCTTTTTTATTTTTTTAAAATTAAGCCGCTATAAGTTTAGTCAGATTACAGCATCTTTTGTGTCATATTTGACATTCATAAAGACTTCGAAGATATCAAAGTCCCCAAGTTGCCCAGCTTTGTAGGAGGGTTTGAAGTGTCATTTGAATTTCCTGCATTAGGTCTCACAAACTCTAAAACGCGTTTTGCATGCAGGCCGAACAAAAGAGAACAAGTTGCAACCAAGTTTGAATACAAAAACTTTAACCCAAAAACGTTTTAGCTTAGGTCAGTAATTACAGGTTTAACTCACTTCACCATGGCCACAAGTTGTAAGTTGCGCAGAAACATGTGTCTTTTTATTTTTTTAAAATTTAGCCACTATAAGTTTAGTCAGATTACAGCATCACTTGTGTCATATTTGAAATCTTAAAAGTACACAAATTGCTGAGCTCCGTAGGGGGGTTTGGAGTATCATTTTAAGTTCCTGCATTAGGTCCCACAAACTCTAAAACGTGTTTTGCATGCAGGGTGGACCAAGGAGAACACGATGCAACCAAGTTTGAATACAAAAAATTTAACCCAGAAACTTTTTATTTTGGGTAAGTAATTACAGGTTTAACTAACTTAACCATCGCTAAAAGTTGTAAGTTGCCCAGAAACATGTGTTTGTTTTTATTTTTGTAAATTTGGCCACTGTTAGTTTAGTCAGACTACAGCATCACTTGTGTCATGAGTAGTATATAAATGTATGTTCTGGCGCAACTACCAGGTATGAACCACTTTTCAAAAACAGCATAGAATCATATTAAATTCATGATTTATTTCTTGTTTTCTTAAAAATCAAGACTATTTACAAGAATTTAGGAATTTAAAAAAACACCAACACACAAATACGAGTACATGCTACGAGCACGACTACGAGTACGACCTAATTTTATAGTTTCCTTGTGCTAGTGTAGTAGTCTCATCATCTAAAATATATCCTTCATCATCAAAATTAGCTAAATCAAATTTGGATAGATTATTAGTAAAAATATCTAATTTATCAGATTTTATTTAATTAAAATTTACAACATTTTTTATTTCACTTTATAAAGCTTTTTTATAATTATTAATTTTATATTCCTTAACAATATGTTTAAGTATACCCTTAGCTCTTTTGTTAGTTACTAATTTATTATTAAATTTAAAAGAATATGAAAAACATTCTAGATGTTAATCTTACAAATTCTGTTACAAATTCTTATTGATTTCTATTTTAAACCAGCCTAAATTCTTCTTATTCATAATAGTTAAGTCAAATATATTTCAAACTTCTAAATCACTAGTATCATACCACAGTTCAATATCATTCTTTATATCTTCGTATAAATCATTAGTTTTCATGTGCAACATTGAGCTATCAGTATCAGTTTGAATTATTTCCACAATATTTTCCCATAAGGTTTTAGATGTTCATAAAAATATTTATACATTTTATATTTTGACATTTCTAAGATACAAAATCTTGTAAATATAGGTTTATTAAATATTATACTCATTTTATTTATATGTATTGCTACTAAAGTTTTACAAAATATTGTTTCCTGATTGAATTTAATTTTATTTACATATTTTTAAGCTTTTGCTCTGGTAGTGCAAAATTTTATATCTTGTCGTTTCAGAATATTCTCAATTGTTTAACCAAATACTGAATTATTTATCAGTTTCAAGAAATAATTTTCAAAATCAGACGTTGCTTCTTGCTTTAATCTTGTATTTATATCAATATATGGTTTTAACTAAGCGCTTTAATTAAATTCCATCACAAAATGATTTTAAGATAGTATCTATTTATGCTCTTTAGCTTGTTGCAAAGTTCTATAATTACCTTATTATCCCTTTTTATCTTCTAAACTTGCTTTTAACTTCTTAGAACTTTAATATTTTTTATCCTTTTCTGTCTTATTATTGTGTTATCCACATTCATAGCTAGATAATTTTTTATTTTAAACTGTTTTATGCATTAGAAAGATTAAATAATCATTACGTGAATTATGTTATGTTTTAGGATAACAACTTCTACTTTAAGTGTATCCCTTACATCACTATCAATATCTTGTTTCGGAATATAACCAGCTTGTGATAAATTATTAATTTATTTGTCAGAACACAACGTAAACTTATTATGAGGTAATTTAAATAACAAAGTATCATCATACAAATTATTACCATCAACGGCAGCTAGATATGTTGATTATTTAGTAGAATCATAATATCTTGTATATTTGTTAATAGCTCTTACATTACTACTTATTATGCCTGATAACCCACCTCTTATCTCTTCTTGAAACATTAAGCATATTTAGATTTGTTAAAAGTTCTATTTTAACCTCAGAAATTTTTAACATAGCTCTCCAAGAAAACCCAAGAGTTGTAGTATTATGCGCAGGATCTAATTCATAAGTTTTTATTCATGTCTCTAAATGATTCGAAAACATCAGCTTATATTAGTAAATCACGTGTTCAATACATTTCCATATAATTTTCAAATGTATAAAACCACTATACTTATTAGAAAAATGATTCCGTATTTTTACCTCTTTCCTAATCTTCTTTTAAAATATATTTATCTTTCAAATCATCATGAAAATCTTCATAATTAGGATAACTTTGGTATTGGAGTTTACTAAAAGAGTCTAAAAATAAATTAAGAAACACTTCTTTTTCATTATTGATTTTTAAATTTCATCTGGTTCATTTTTAAAGTATTCTAGTAAATTTAAAAATTATTTTTCTTCAAATTTGATGCTTGTGTCTAGTAAAGATGGTTAAAATTTTATTGAATCTTTTAATGTAAATGTTATATTTGTTTCTGGTATTTGAGCAGCTATTGCATAATATTTTTCTATTGTTTTAGAAACAATATTTAATTCATGAGTTTAGCATGCTTTTAATGAAACCATTTTATTAAGTTGTCTTACGAAAAATTTAAAATTATAATTCATACCTTCATGAAAAGAAACTTTAACAAAGTGATAACATTTAAATTAAATGAATTATGAGCGGCTCTTCTAAAGACTCCTGTTAGATGACAGTGATCTCTAACTTTTTAATTTAATTCATCATAATTAAAACTATGTTTACAATAATAACAAACTATGCTATTACGAAATATTGCTTCTTTATCATTAGATAATTTAGGTAATTTAAACTTTTTTAATCTATCCTTTAACTTTTTATTTAATTCTAGACCCTAAGTTACAAAAGCTTGTACGAAATTATCAATAAAATCTATTTTATTACACTTAGTATACTTTTTAAATTTGTTATGAATATTATTCTGATTACCACTAGTAAAAGCTCAGGCACATGTTTCATGTTTAACTTTTTCATTTGTACAACTTAGAGGTTTTAGTACAGATTCTATGTCAACATAATATACTATTCGTGACTTTACTGTTTTGTTTAAATTTCTAAATATTAAAATATTAGCTTTTTCATCTTAGCTTTTTAAAACTGCCTTACAATTTTTAAAATAATTATCACATGTTGAATGATGTAAGTTCTTTGTTTTCTCATCATTAGTGTAATAAAAACATTTTTTTTAAATAAAAGTGTTTTTCGCGTGAGATGTTAGGTGTTTTCTAACTGGTCTCGATAAATCTTTAACATAAACATAACAACTATTTTATTTTTCTTTAGTTATTAAAAATGATTCACATAGTTCTAATTTCTAGTTTTATATTAATAGGTATCATAAATATTAACTGCTTTACAATTTAGACTATAAACATTTCTTAATAAATCATTTTGCAATTGGAATATGTTTTTAAATATCTTGAGTTACAGAAAATTCTACACAAATGAAGTTAAAGCCATTATCCTAATCAGATGTTATTTAATTTAAAACTCTTTGAGGATCTTTTTTAATTTCATTGTAAATTTGTTTTTATAAAATACAATATTTGCAACACTTTTGGTCTTCATTTTTAATTTTGATACATGCTTTTTTAGTAGATACCCATTTTGGTAAGTTAATATAAAATGAGCCTTTTAAAGACTTCTCTTAGTTTAAAATCAATTTTATTTATTTTATTAAGATAGAAACAAGCTTTATTATTATCTTCCTTATCTATAATAGTTCGTAGTTGAATCAAACATTCGGCGCTACCCAAATATTTATCTTGGTTCTTCAATATTGTTTAATAATTAGAAAAATTAGTCATAACCTGATATGTGTTGTCTCCTGTAGCAGGTATGAAGTTCTTGAAAGTTTCATGTAAAACTAGTTGTAATTTTACTGGTTTATTTTTAAGATTGTCATTAAGGATATTTTAAATTTTATATAATACTTTTGTATTATTTATTACAATTAGTTTCAAAAACCAAACACAAAACTACATGTAAATGCGGACGTAATGTACGCAGTGATTAAATTACAAGGCATAGAACATCCAATATACATTCTTAACTTATGACATATAGTAAATACTCTGTAATTTCTATTAGTTAAAAAGTTTTGATAGGTTTGTGTATTTATTTACGTATTAATTTATTTCTCTTATTTCTTTATTGTCAATGGGAGCTTGCATTAAACGTTTGTGTCTTAATATTCGTTAATCTAAGATTTGCTAATATACATAATTTAATATTCAAAAGTAATACTGATGCAATTTATAAAGGTACAGCTTTATTTATGATTTCATTTTCACATACTTTTGAATTCCAAATCAACATATTATAAGAGGTAGGAGTTTCTGTTCAAATGGATCAAGTAATTGATACAAATGCTTTTTTTTTAAATCTAGTGCTTAAGCAACAGCAGGTACAGATGATGTTGTTGACGGATAATTCAATAATAACTCTCTGAAATAAAAAATGCTCTATAATAAACTTAACTCTAAAATGTCCACCGAAATATCTAGTTATCTTGCATCTTAGCCAAAACTACCCTATAAATTTTAATAAAACAAAATAAAATGTTTTAGTAAACAAGGCTATGATATAAGATTGTGATTAAAAAACTATTTTAGGTCCTAAAAAGATTTCATGCTTTGTTGTTAGATTCCAAACAAATCGTTTAAATAATCAAAAATGTTACATTTTAGTGTTTGATCACTGTAATTTTCTTATTGCTTGTATTTCTCTCAATAATATCAGAGTTTTAATTATAAATTTAAATGAAAGTTCATTAGGTTTTAGTTATTATTATAATTATGATAGATATTTGAAATTAAAAGAACTATTTACTAATTTAAAACCTAAAATAGCGCCAATTGGATTTCAAACAGCTCATTCTATCTATTGTTTTGATACGTCGTTTCAAGAAGACCAAATTAGTGGAAATACTAAAAGTATTAAAATTTATTTCAAATTCAGTGCAAATGTATATGCAAATACTAATGCTTATGTTGTTATATTTAGAGAATGGGTATTATCAATGACTACAATTAGTGGTTGTTATATATATACCTATTAGAAACTTGTTTCTGCTTTGCTTTTTTTAAACGCTTCTTTGAAACTTTGTTTAATTTTTTTAAACATAAATTAATAATATTTTAATCACAGAAAGTCAATATACTGCTATTGGAAATGCGTTTATGAATACAAAATGTGTAACATTACATCTAAATGAAGCACAATTTAGTAAAAATAGAGGTTATTCAATTAAGCTTACTGAAACTCAAATAATTCAAATTTCAAGGCATACAGGAGAAACTTTTAATTTGAAAATTATGAACTATTTAATGTTAAAAAATAATCGCAGATTTATTTAAACATCAAAAAAGGAGGTGCTTTACCTCTTGTAGCTCTAATTTCTTTAATAACTGAAGCTGCTGCTATAATAGGGGGTGTAGGAGCTGCTGCTTTAGGAGTTAATCAAGCAGTTAATGCAGTGAATAACAAAAAATCTTAAGGTAAAACTTTAGCTGAACAAATAAGACATTTAGAAATTTAGTTAAAGACAAAGTCTGGAAACGGTATCTTTAAAATCTTATCCTTAAAAGTTTTAACAAATATAAAAATGGATAAATATGCTAGACAGAAATGTAATAAAACCTTAAATTTTAAAGGCGACCCAAGGGATCTTATAACCTTTGCTGGTGTATTTATGAGAGATAATTTATCAATAAAACTAATGGATATAGAAATTGAAATATCAAATTCAGATAGTAATAATAATTCTAGAACTCAATAAACGTTATGGTGTAAAAACAACAACAAAAATTTTTATTTTGATTCTTTAGGACATGGAATCCCTGTTAAATTTTTAAATTATTTGAAATCAGATATTTTATTTTCAACTTTAAACAAATTCTTGTGGTTCCTTATGTCTACAGTTGATGTTTAATATTGTTAATATGTCATGAGGAGATTTTACAAAAGCGTGCGTAGCACTTACACAATTAATGAAACAAATATTATGTAATAAATTATCTTAAAACTAGAATATATAAAGAAAACAGAATATGAATTTAATTTCAATACTTTAAATTTATAGGCCAAATTACAAGGTGAAATTAAAAATCAAGCAATTAGGAATGATAAATTAAAAAATATTTTAAATAATTAACGCTAACAAATAGAAAATCTTATTAATGTAATTGAAGGTATAAAATGTGATATTACAAACTATACATCTGATGTTAATAACAAATTTAAAACTCATGCTTCAGCAGTAAAACCAAACCGTACATTTATTCAAGAAATTAACCTTAGAATTACTGAAAATAAAACAAAACTTACAGAAGATGTTACTAGAATTATACGATTTATTTAAAGTAATACACGGGCTGAAATTACAGCAAAAAATAAAACATTTACTGATTTGAAAGGTTAAGTTAATTTAGAAGTATTAAAAATAAATAAAAGTCTTGGAAACTTAGAAACAAGATTAATAATTATTACAGCTACTATACTGCTTGTATGTAGAAAAAATGTCACATGTCAAATAAAACTCAGAAAATTTAATGAAGGATATGGGGTTTTAACATAAATTTGTCGTAGTAGTGGACCAGCATTTGAAGGTACTAATTTCTCTATAGATATCTGTGATATTCCTATTAACGGCAGACACTCTGTGTTAATAATAACACTAAGAAATCTGAAGTTTTTAAAGTAGATAGAAATGTTCTTTTGGTAGAAATTACAGATTAGTTACCAGGAGTTATATATTATTTTAATTGTGTTTCACAATATTTCTTTTCTTTCATATCATTATAACTACTTTTTAGATGCTGCGCTTTAGCTCATGAGCATTTATTGAAATGGTGATGTCCGTCTGTCTGTCTGTCTGTCTGTTAGCAGTACACTACATGTCACAGTATTCAACAAATTTGCTTTCAAATTGTTTAAATCGATCACACATGCAATCAAGCAGGTCTGTATTGTTTTTTGGTTTTGCTGGGACTGACCATTTCTTTGCAATTAAAAGTTAACTGGACCAAGATCACGAATTTTCGAGGTAAAACCAAGCAAAAACGGATAAACGGGCAGGACATAAATGACGCTACACAAAGTTACTCAAATTTTGGCCCACCCACCTACCTTGTTAACCTCTTTAGCGCTTCGTAAATGAATGTACCTTTATCATGGTGTGTCATAATTTTTTAAGTGACTTACCTTAAACATAAGCGGCGCATTTTGTGTCCGACCCCAATGCGTACAACTTACATTAGAATTGCACCAGGCAAACGCACTAGTCAACAGTACTTGTGACACGCAGCAGCCAAAACACCAGCCAAATGCCTCAACCAACTTCACTAGACAAATGCACTGGCCAAATGCACCAACCAAATGGACAATCAAAGACGCTAAGCGTCTATTCAAATGGTTTTGTCTGTTTGTCCGTCGGTTTTTTCGTTGGCCGTGCGCTACAGGTCACAGTTATTAAATTATTTTCATCAAACTGCTTTTAAACTCTTACAAAAGCGCGCAAAAGGTGCCTTAGATTTTTTAAAGTGATCGGATCAACCAGTTATCCACAGTTAACAGTTAATTAGACTCACGTCAAAATCTTTTATAATAATTATATTGAGAACTAATGAGTACGTGCAAACAAATCCAAAATGTTAAGTAAATGCCTAATTTTAAAGTTCTGCGCGGCGTATACAAGTATATCTCATAGTACAGACCAAACTAATCTTAGCTACAGTAGTCAATGGTCAATCAGACTAAGTCTGATTGTCTGATGCAGAGGTAACGCCTAAATGACGTCCTGTGAAAATTTCTTTAAGAAACCCCCACCAAGCCGCTATTGCATTCACATTAGGTAAGCAGGTTAAAAGTGACGCGCAAATGACGTCCCCAGCTGCTATCGCATTCACATTAGATAAGAAGGTTAGGAGTGACACGCAAATGACGGAACGTGAAAATTTCTTTTAGACAACCCCACCCAACTGCTATCGCATTCACATTAGGCAAGCAGGTTAGAAGTGACGCGCAAATGGCGTCAGGCAAAAATTTCTTTCGAACACCCCCACCCAGGCTGCTATCGCATTCACATTTGGCGAGCAGGTTAGAGGTGACGCGCAAATGACGTCAGGCGAAAATTTCTTTTAGAAACCCCCACCCAGCTGCTATCGCATTCACATTTGGCGAGCAGGTTAGAGGTGACGCGCAAATGACGTCAGGCGAAAATTTCTTTTAGAAACCCCCACCCAGCTGCTATCGCATTCACATTAAAGAAGCAGGTAAGAAGTGACGCGCAAATGACGTCACGTAAAAATTTATTTTAGGCACCCTCACCCAGCTGCTTTCGCATTGACATTGAGTAAGCAGGTTGAGGGTGACGCGCAAATGACGTCAGGCGAAAATTTCTTTTAGAAACCCTCACACAGCTGCTATGGCATTCACATTAAAGAAGCAGGTAAGAAGTGACGCGCAAATGACGTCACGTGAAAATTTCTTTTAGACATCCTCACCCAGCTGCTTTCGCATTCACATTGAGCAAGCAGGTTGAGGGTGATGCGTTAATGACGTCAGGCGAAATTTTGTTTAAGACACCCCTACCCAGCTGCTATCATATTTACATTAGGTAAGCAGGTTAAGGGTGATGCGCAAATGACGTCAGGCGAAAATTTCTTCAAGACACCCCCACCCAGCTGTTATCGAATTTACATAAGGTTAGCAATTTAGAGAGGTCACGCAAATGACGTCAGGCAAAAATTTCTTTTAGACACTCCCACCTAGCTAATATCTTATTCACATTGAGTGAGCAGGTTGAGGGTGACGCGCAAACGATGCCACGTAAAAGGTTTTTCTATGTGTCACGGATTTGCCGATATGTGTTATGGGTATTCAGGGATCGTCCTTAATCACGTCCTTCAAATACTCTAGTTTCTAGCATACGTAGTCTTAATTTTAATTTTTTTACATTTTATTTCATCTACATGTGACGTGGTTACTTATATGCGTTATAAATATTTAGAGATTGTCTATAATGACGTCATTTGTGAATAGTGCAGTTTATAAAAAATTTTCAGCTATATCAAACTAGATGCTACGCACATTGGTATATGCCTTATTGATTGTAGGGGAGCATTTATAAATCTTAGATCATCTTTTAGCGTAACATAAAGTGTCGTGCGCCTTTGTTGAAGCTCAGCATCTACTTCGGGCTAGCCCAGGGTCGACAAATCCGGCGCTAAGTGCCGGATTTTTTTTAAATTGGCAGTATCCTTTTTATAAGAAACACAACTTTGGTTGGTATAAAATCCGCTAGATGTCGCTAATCCTATAAACATCAGCGATAGCCCGTCTCCTAAGACACATTTTTTTAATGCTAAAAATTTAAAAAATTAACACTATCTGTTACATGCCCATGTCATATAATATGATAAACAGATAGTAATAACACAATAAACACAAAAGAACTACACTTTTGTTATTAATTAATATAGGTTTAAGATATGCTCACTTACCTGGCTCAGGATATACAATAAAAAAAAACCATTGACCTAGTAGGACCCTTAAATGACACTTTAAAGGCTGAATAAAATATTTTTCACTGATTTGTAACTCTTCTAATTTTACATAGCCCTTAAGCAAAGCGTTACGATTTTCTATTTCCATTTTATAAAAATTAAATTTATCAATTAAATATTAAAGCAGGGCAAAGCCCCTTGAGGACCAGGGTCCGTTTATCTAACTATTTTACACAATTATTTCAGGTATTTACTAGGAACATAAAAATGGTCTAGGTTATGTCTATATCTTTTTTTACTATCAAGTAAAATCAATAGTTATAAAAGAATAATCCTTTTCCCAGCCTTGTTGACAAAATAACATAAATTTATTTAAATCTATAGAGAGAAAGACAACTTTATTAAAATAAACTTGACACTGTCGTCCAACGACGATAGCCTAAAGGACTCAGTATACGTTTCACAATTTTGTTATAAACGGATTATGTTTGCATGATAAAATAATAACAATATTTTTCCTAAATTAATCATTTATCACACAAGAATATAAATGGTGTACACAGATTTGAGCTGATTTTTTTAAAACTGAGATAACTATGTCTTCAATCAGGGTACTAGGTAGACACTAGTACAACAATTCTATCTTTATGTAAGTTTTGTTTATCCTTTAAGATAATCTAAATAAAATTAAAAAGTTAGAATTCATTCTAATAGATCTTCGATCCAATTCAAAATATTAGTGACTTAGATAAAATACACGAACATTATTATGTATACCTCTTGTAAAATAAATTTTCATTAAATCCTGATTCTTACGATTCATTACATCATCAAAAACTTTAATAGTTTTTAATTTAGAATGAACCTCTCAAGGGTCTGGTATATCATCTTCAGTGTTAAATTTTGCAATATTTATTTTATTTTCATTCTTTTTTAATCCTTTGATTCCTTTGCCTACTTTTTTTATTAGTTTAATCCACAAATACTATCTTTTTGTGTTTTGTATTTATTCTCAAATAACGCAACTATGTGTTCTTTTGATAGATTATTTTCAAATGCTTTAATTAATATTTGATATGTATCCTGTTAGAGACTATCTCCTACTAAAATTGAATTATTGTGGTCTAATATTCCTTTTTGTAATTAACATTTGATAACTAAACAGCTTTTCCCACAATTACTTTCACCAATTACCAAGGACCTGAATATATTGGTAAATAGATTAATATCGTTAAATTTTGGATTTTTTTTTCAAACAAATATTACTTCATTATTTATTTATTAAGTTCTTTATTTTTTAATAAAAGCGCATCAATACGTTATTCAAGTCTTAAAAATTTATTTTTCCATATTTTTAATTTTTTATCTTGTAAAACATTTACATTTTAGATATTTGTTATATTAGTACTAATATTTTCTAAAACAATAGTACATTGACTATTCAAGCATTAGTGTGTAACACATGCACCAATATTAATATAAATTTGAAATAAAATAATATTATCAAACATTAAAATGCTAACGAACGCGAACGCTAACGCAAACGAACGATAACAAACGATAACGAACGCTAACGCTAACGATAACGAACGATAACGAACGCTAATGAACGCTTACACTAACGCTTATAAACGCTAACGATTACAAATGCTAACAAACGATAACGAAGGATAACGAAGGATAACGATAAACGATTCAATTTGTTTGATAAAATAAAACATTAGTAAATATTATTGCAATATACAATTAAGCCAATATATTGCACCTGGTATATAATCAGGCACTTTAATTTGTAAGTTTGTATTAGATATTCGAAAAAATGCAGCTTTTTTAGTTTCAAAATAAATACATGTATTAGCAAAATTATCAAAAGGTATATTACAAAGTCGTTGACTAAAACTAGTTCCTTCAAAAAAAGGAGTGTAAATACGAATAAAACCAGTTAGGAATGCAATTTCATTATTTTATTTGGTTAATTTAGGACCTCTGATGACATATTTGTCATATTGTTGTATGAGTACAGCTCATGGTAATAGTATTGGTTTGATTTCTAATCTTTCTTCTAGAAGCCTAAAATTTTCATTTATCTGAATCTGTAAATAACAAATCTTTTGATGCAGTTTTAGCCAGTTTATAACTCTCTAATAAATCAATAATTTGAATATTTTCTTCTTTTAGTTTTCTTATATTTTCAGCTATTTCAGTAATTATTTTAAGATTTATATTACTATCTTCTTGAATAATATTGTTAATTTAAGTACGGTTTGCTTTTACTGCTACACTAATAATTTTACATTTGTTATCAAAACCAGTTGTTTGGTTAGTAATATCATCTTTTATTCCATTAATCACTCCTATTAGATTCTCTATTTTACTGTTTTGATTAGCTGAACTACCTTTTAATTCATTTGTCTTATCAGTTAATTTTCTTATTTCAACATGATTACTTTGTATTTTGTTCAATATATTTAAAGTATTTGATGTTTTCTCATTATTCGCTTTTCTAATATATAAAAATTTCAGAATCATTCACTATACACATTTTATTTCTTATATATTCATTACATGCATAAGTGCTATTCACGCACGTATTAAATTATTATGACTAATTATATTATACATTAGTTGCAAGCATAAAGAACCGCAAGCATTAGTACCAATTTCTTGTAATTTTTGGGTTGAATGAACTATATCTAATCTTAAATAATTACATAATTCTATAGGTGGTCGATGACCAAAAGAATCAAAATAATAATGTTTTATGTTGTTTTTATGCCATAAAGTCCAATGAGTTCCAGGGTTATTATTACTATCAAGATTTAATATTTCTAATTCTATATTCTTGGGTTTTGAAGGCCAATTATTTCCCATATAGGCACTTCTAAATAAACCAAACTTTAAAACACATATTTGTCTAGCATATTCATCCATTTCTATATTTTTTAGTGCTTTTAAGGCTAAGGTTTTAAAAAAAAACCAGTTCCTGTTTTCTTTTATATTTCAACCATATGTCTCTTTGTATCAGCTCAATTTTTATCTTGTGACTTATTATTATTAACTGCAATAACGACTTAGCTTACACCTCCTGCGGCAGCGCCTACACCCCCTATAATAGCAGCTGCTTTAGTAATTAGGGGAATTAGGGCAAAAAGAGGTAATGCACCACCGTTTTTAATATGTTTTGATAAATCTGTAATAATCTTTTTACATTGTGAAGTTGTTAATTTTTAATTAAATATATTCCCTTGTACACCATTTAATTGTTTGATTTGAGTTTGTGGTAAATTGATAAGATAACTTTTATCTTTAATTAATTAAGCTTTATTTAGATGTAATGTTACACCTTTTTTATTTGTAAAGACATTTTTAATAGCTGTATATTGACTTGCTGTGAATAAAATATTATTTATTTATATAAAAGAAAAAAAAATTTACGCAGTATCCTACTTACAATGTATTCTACTAATAGGTACTCATATATTTAACTTGCATTTTTCTACCACCTGTTGTAGTCATAGAAAGTACTCGTTCTCTGAATATAATAACATAAGCAGTTGTATTTGTTGGTAAATTTTCACTAAATTAGAATTAAATTTTAATACCTAATGTATTGCCTCTAGTACAGTCTTCTATAAAAGTTGTATTAAAACAGTACAAAATATAAGCTGTTTGAGATCCATATAGTGCAATTTTAGGTTCTAAATTTGTAAATAGCTCTCTAAATGTTATATATCGATCAAAGTTTTCTATACAACCTAGACAATTTAATTTAATGCAGGTATAATTTACATTATTTAGAGATATAGAAGCATCTTGAGCATTGCAATGATCAACTACTAAAATATTTGATTTTTGACTATTTAAACGATTAGTTTGAAATCCAACAACAAAACCTAGAATCTTTTCAGGTCGTGAGATAGTTGTTAAATTACGATCCAAAGTCATTGCTGGTAAAACTGGAAATGTTTCTAGTTGTTTTATTATAGATTTATACGAAATCTGTAGTTAAATTGTAAGATATTCAGATATTTCACTCGAAATTTCAGAATTTAGCTCAATATAAGGCATTCTCTATTTCAGAGATGTTATATTGATTAATTTATTAACAACATCATCTTCACAACTAGTTTGAGTACTAGATTCAAATATAGCATCGTCATTAAGAACTCTAACAAAATCAACAGAAACTTTAACTCCTGATACTATTTTACCTCTGAACTCGAAGATATGTAAGAATGGAATTTTAAAACAACCTTTACCTTTATCTGCTGCATTTAAATTAAATTTGAATAATAAATCATGTCTATTTGCAAATTCTGGGTTTTTATTAGTTGTTGCAGAATATTTATTATCGTCTTAAGACCAGGATTGACCATGCTCCCTATTCAAACTAAAACCATCATTATATTTCGATAATCTTTGAATTAAACTTACATGTCCTGGCCTGTTATACTGTTCAACAGTTGTATCGTCAAATGTAAAAATCACCTTACTAAATAGAAACATAGGTCCTATATTAACTAATGTTATTAACTTTGTACCAGTATATCTTGTACCATTTGACTTTTCTACCGAATCAACCTTAATAATAAAGAAACTATTCTCTAATAGGAAAAAGTTATCTACATTATCGAAGCTAATTGTAGTTGCTACTGATTTTTTTAAATTTAATTTTTCTTGTTGTAAATATTCTAAATTTACAAAATTTTATTGCATCACTAGTAGTTATTGGATGTTGAAGATCCAAGTATTTTTCAATCACTTTTTGTGCATTCATTTATAAAAAAAAATTTGTGATTAATTTTAAAATTTAGAATAGTATTTATTTATTTGCTCTATTATGGTTTCCTAAAAAGGTTAACTTTTTATTTTTAAAGCATCTGAACAGGCTTAATACTCTGTTTTGTCTAGTCTTATTGACGTTTTACTATATTTGGTATATTTAGTATTTGTATTTATTTATTAATGTTTTAGAAATAAAGTAATTGTTATTTCTTTACCTCTTAAATTAATTAGTTTGAGTTCTTTATCATTCAACTTTACCTTTATTTCTTAGATATATTCTTAATCTACATTTTAATATACTAGTTTTGTAGCTTCTTCTATAATTTTATAACCTACTCGTGCTATTGTTGTAAATAAATAAATACATCTAGATGGTCTGGCATTTATAGAACATACTGTTACTAATTCACAATGTACGAGTGCTAAGTTAACAGGATTAATATTAACGGTTGTATCTGAAAAATATCTATCAGATGTCAGTAGTTTACGCGTAAATCTTAACGTTTTTTGAATTAAATTACTAGTATTGAAATTAACAACAAAGCCAGTAGAAATTCCTATAACACATTTTGCTATAGAATTATCAGGTTTAATTTGTATGACATTACTTAAAAATTTGTGCTTATCTTTCTTTGATATAACATTATTATTAAAACCTAAACGCATATCTTTGATTTCATTAGCGATACTTTCGATTTCATAACTTTCTGTTTCTAAAGTATTATCAATAAAATCATTACCATCTTTTTTATATCTAAAATTATTATTTCTTTCATCTTTATCAGGTATTAAATAGTAAGCAGATATCTTTTCAAGGCTATTTGGGCTTCATTTTTGATAAAAATTGGTGCCTCATAATAAACTGTAATATTGTTTTCTTTTGTATTTAACAATATATCTGTTTCCTGTTTATTTTCGAATATTTTGTTATTTATTTATAAGTAAAGAATATATATTTGTTGAAGCTGTTAAGGGTTCCTCAGTAGTAATTATTAGTTACTATGAAGGATGCTTGGCTAATATGAGAAGTACTATATATAACTTAATTATGAATGACTGTATGACTGAGTAAATGAGTGAGTGTAGAGTGTAGTAAGTAGAAGTAGACAGTGTAACAGTAGTAAGTGTTTATTACGATATAGTTTTCTGGGACAAGTATGTCCGTCTTAGTCTAGAGTTGGTACTACACTGTCAAGACTAGTGTGTGATAGGAGGTGAGTCTCCCTCCGTCTCGTACTTCCTATTTACATTACATTGAATGCTAACATTAAACATTGCTATTAGGATATGCGATGTGCAATATCCTAACATACCGCCTATCTGCAAAAGACGCGAGAGTATGGTTTTACTTGTCTACTCGTACGTCTGACTTATTGCTAAATGACGTGGCTCATTTGCCTGTCGCCTAAACTAATGCGAGCTTACGTGTCTAGTATTTTATAGCTGACTTGCATTAAATTGCAGACATTTAATATTTATATAATATTTGTATCAGAAAACTGCATCTTACATTATATATGGCGAATTCATATCGTCTCTAAATGTTAATTTATTTTTCTAAATTATTTCCTCTGGACGGACGGCCAGGACGGACAGACCATTCCCCCTCCCGATAGCTCCAAAAATCGGCGGACTAAAATTTTACAGTAAGTTCTATTAAATACATAAAAATTTTCTCTATCGATCGGCCCTTAAGGCTACGCCCAGAAAATTGAAATAACATTAAACTTTAAGTTCTTTCTTACAGGTTCTTGGACATTACAAGTGTCATTCGTGTTAAAATATACAGACAACAACAAAGCTAAACGTTTCGCCGTAAAACATTACAACAACAAAAACCCAATAAGCAGTGACTTTAAAAACGTTCACAGTTATTTTAACAACAAATATAGAACAAACACAAAACAAAACTACAATGCAATCGCACGGGGCCTACGAGGACGCGCTAGCAACTCCACAAAGTCTAAGACGATTGTGAAACAAGGTAATAAAGCCCGAAAACAAAAGTTAAAGCGCCAAACAGACAAACGCAATTTTGTATTAAAAAAACATCAGTATCTGAGCTCACATTTAAAAAAACTAAACAACCAAACAAGACCGACAAGCAGGCGACTAGAAAACTAACAAATTTTAACTTACAAATAAATTAAGCAATTTAAGCAGTCTCAGAAGAACAACAAAAAATTATCTTTAAAACTACACATATCACTGGGACCTACTAACGGCTGTGTTAAACCAAGGATGTTTAGGATGAGTGTTCAACTAAAAATTAAAATATAACGGCAAAGCAGCAACTAAATAAGTTAGACAGCAACAGCAATGTAAACGCAAAAACTTAGCAAAATGACAACGAAAAGCTCCCAAGAACTTGAACCAGACAAACCTTAAAACCCAAAAAATTCAACTATGTGAACAAAATGAAAGCAAACAAGCAAAAGCTGCATTCAGTTTTAAATTACGCAGGACAAAACGTAGAAGACATAACGAAAATCTCTCAACCCTTATGAATTAACAGCACAGCAAAGTTATCCATACATCAAACCAACTGTTTAGACAAGCCATTGGAATAAAGCACTTACAAGGAAATGTTGCCGCATATTGTTTCAAATGCAATTGGACGACATCCAACAAAATAACGCAGATCAAGCACAACAACACAAAGGACTATTAGTTAATGAAGAACAATGGTAGCAAAAAACACAAACTTTGATAAAGCATGAGAAAAATCTTTTTCAAATTCAGCACGTGTCACTACTAAGTCAGACTGCAAATGCACTAGAAAAATCAGGTCTTACGACAACCTCTGTCATTCACACAGAACCACGAATAACCAATGCAAAATTCAAAGAATTGGATCACATTTTTGGGTACAACCCGCAAGACTTAAGTACAAAAGATCATCCATCAGTAAAACAAAGGTGTACTGGGCAGACGCAGCAGCAGCATGGTAATTCCACAAAAAATTTTTATCAAAATCAACAGGCCGTCAACCAATTTATGCACCACAGAATCTTGAAACATGACTAAATCAACGCGACTAAGTTAACTTTTATCAACCAGACTAATTCGCATCAGCAAAGGTATTTTATTCAACAGTATCAAACCATCCAATTTAATCTATAATTTCAAAACAAACTGAACAAACACTGTAATTACCGGGGTTAAAAGCAAAAATGTCAAACTTTAAATCAGCAACGGTATTTTAACAGCTTCGTCCTAAATTTACAACTACGCACTGACGCACCAGCACAACCAATGCAAGATAGACCTGACATCAACGAAACTCGATTTCGGCATCCAGCAGTTACTTACAAAATGTGTGAGCTGAACCAAGAACCAAGACCAATATGCAAAGACCTACTTACAGAACAAAATTCACTAAAATTTAAGACGTAATTTAAGATCTGGGAATACGAACAACAATTAACGAATGTTCAAAAGAAACAACGATTTGCAAACTTATTTGAATCAAGCATAGCCAAAAGATGGTTTTACAACAACATTGATGTAACATACACGCCAGCGGTAACACTTAAGGAATATATTGAAATGTTTATTGTTTATTGCCCCAAAGAAACAGACGCCGAGCCAATAGATCTTGATGATATTTTAAAGGAAAAACAGGGAACAAACCAATCAGCTATAGTTTTCTACAACCGCATTTTAAATTATTTGGGAGCAATGTTAACGAAAACATCACAAGAAATATTTACAAAGTTAATCATCGAAAGAATGAAACAAAGCGCCCAGATTTATTTAATGAGCAATAGAGAACCTAGGACACTATCAAAGCTTGAATCAAAACAAGTTGAGTACTGCCAACTAGGCGGTTTGGAATCACTTTAAATGTCAACAACAAACAAAGCAACTCATCAGTTAGAATCATTAGATGAAACAATTACTATTCCCGAAACTAATTTATCAACAACGTACAACACATTAGAAAATGCAACTACTAGAAGAAACCTAAGCTCCACTGACAAAAAACCTTGCAGCAAATCTTTAAATTAGTACCACGAAGCAAAAGATTGTTCTAGCAATCTACAGCACCAATCAAATCATAAAACGTCAAGAAGCACATTTAAGATAAACACAATACGCACGCACAGAGGACAAACTGCGCCGCCATCAAAATTACAGTGCAAAATATTCGGATACAGTTGACAATTTGTTGAAGATTGCGAAACTCAAATGAAAACGGAATATAAAAAAGAAAAACGAGACAAACAATTAGACAACAGCAAAGCCACAATGATAAGTCGCTAATAGGATTTAAAGCAACTTAAGCACATTAATGCATCGCACATCCGTCAACCAATACACAGTAAAACCAGGTTATCACTTTATCTTAACAACAACGACAAATTAAACAGCAGGATTACAACAAGCACTAAACAGGATCAATCGCAGAAGCCATGTTCAAACAACGTATTTAATACTAACCAAGAGAGAAACTATCAAAAATAGGAAGCAGCAGATTCAAGCTTCTAGAATGCAGAAAACAAACCGCAGTTATTAAGCATATATCAAAAATTACAAGCAATGCAGAAACTTACATGAACAGCATCCTAGATTATAGGAACAGAAACAAACACAACGTTAAAAATGGAGACGCAACGGTCAGAAACTACGCGGAAATATCGCAAAAATAATCAAAACATCAAGGCACTAAGGAACTTTGTAACAAAACTCAAAACTTAAGGCTACTGATTTCAAGCATACAGAAGTAGGACGCCACTTATGCAGTAAAACAAGAAATGGTAACTCAACGCAACAAAAACAACAATGCTTCTTTAGCTGAAACTAATAGGAGTGCGCGCTAGTTAACTCAGCAAGCAAAATTATTCCCAGACGAAAACCATATGATTGAAGTTACTTGGGAATATAAGAGTAAAGTATCTACCTCTTTTAATTTTGTGCATCTAACTAACCAATTTAGAAACGGAGTCATGAACTTTTTCAAATCTTAGCATCCAAGGCAAAATATGCAAGATTTCGAAACCAATAAAAGTCATTTTAAATAGCAGCAACACCAAGAACCTGCAATTCCTAATACGTCACCAACAACGCAAATTGTAAGCAAATTTAAGGAGGAATCAGGAAATCACAGCAGATCTTAACTCAAGCTAGTACAAAAGAAAAAACAAAACCAGCAACAGTTAGACCAATAGCTCATGCTTACCATCATCTTACAAGGCATGACAATGACGCAAAACTGAACAACTTACCACAGCACTCAACTGATCGACAAAAAATCAAACTCTAAAGACAAAACAGTTGATCAAGAAAAAGTTAAATCAATCAGCAATCATAAACAGACAGCAAAATAAACAATGGAATTAGAGTGCATTGGAAAAAGATAGTAATAACACAGCAAGCAACAAAACTTGTTACACTAGAGAACACAGGGACAGCCAGTGCCGCACTAGCATTGTATTTAAAAAACGCCAGAAAAGCACTAAAAATCACACAGGCAAAAACCAGCAAATCAGCAATAACAAACACGTTGTTAAAAGCAAACAAGGCAACAGCAATTTAACTACAAGCAAAGCAAGCGGCAATGACACAGAAAGAAGCAAAAGCACAAAAAGCAGTGATTACGACCAACAATATAAATTCACAGAATCTCAAAGAAAACAAATGCTTTTGAACAAATACCAAGACATTAAACATTTAAATGTTGAAGCAGTCACGCCTGAACAAACAAAGACTATTAGTTGAGTTTATGAATCAGCAAACGAAAAAGTCGAGCTACTAATTCGAAGCAGTCAACGATGCGGCCACATCTTTGAAGCTTTCAATGGGATAGTAACCAGAGGTAACAATGCTAATATCAACCTTATTAGAACCAAGAAGTATGCGCAACTTTCATGTAAAATAACAATGCTAAGAAATCATACCAACAACAAACTTTCACAAACTAACGATAGAAATGAAGGACTAGCTACCTGTTGGTTTGGAAACAACAATAACAACAACAATACAAACTCAAAACTTTACAAAATCTTCTTCTCAAAATGAAAACGAGGACTGACCGACAAAAACAATTTACCACGCGGACTAAAGAAGACAACCTATCAGTCAAACGTACAAATTATATGGAACACGCAAAAGGCACAAATCATAAAGAATCAAGAGGCAGAAAAAGTAACTTTAGATAAAACAAATATCAGCAAAAAATCAGGTAAATCAAACAGCAACGTTAAAGGAAATCACACTAAAAAATTCAGCAAGTCATTAGAGCAAAAAACAGTTATAAATAAAAAGGAATTAAAGGCACCACCAACCGCAAAAATCTCTAAGGATCCAATCATCATGGACGACAGTAAATTGCAGACAACAAAGCAAACAGAACACAAAGATCAGAACACAACAAAAGCAGTTAACTAAAACCAAAGAGCGGCACTGAACACAAATAAAGAATTTATACTTGACAAGCCAAGTTATAAGGATTTTATTCAGCAAGAAATTTTCAAGCAATAATAGAAACCAGTGAACAAGCAAATACCGGCGCACATTAAGATGCAGCTATATAGAAACTTTGTGATTAGCAGCAACAAAATTTAAACCCAAACTAAATCATCAGAGACCTAGACTAGCAACAACAGCTTAACAGCGTATACAAGCTCTATCACAACAGCTACAGTTACAACAGCATAAATCCTTTACCAATATTGCACTACAGCACATTTAAATGGAATGCTCACAACATGGAACAACACCAGAGTACTGAGTCAGACAATTCTAACAACATTTCAATTGAATGGAAAGAAGCCTAAGTATACACAGCAAAGAAACTACATGCCGCAACCTACGTCAACTATTAACATGCAGAACACACAAATATTTAAGAAAAAGCAGCAAGTGAAATCACAAATTAACAAAGATCAGTAGGACACATTGAATCAGATTAACTAGATCAGTTTAATTGCTTTAGGATCAAGGGCAGACTTAACAAAAACACCTGAACATCAATTTACACACTGAAAAACTACCGCCAAGCAAACACAATAATGAAAGGCAAACAGATACTAGGCAGTTAAAGTTAGCGGAACTCAGAAAAACACCAAAAGATAATATTACCAATCTCATAAAAGCGTCATCAATTGTCTGACTTTTATATAGGAGTCCATATATTGTAGAAAAAGCTAGCATTCCAAACAAAGAAACATCAGCAGAAATTACAAGTATTAACAATGTCAATAAATACAACAGCAACCAACAAAATGGTACAACCCGCAGTAACAACAATTTATCAAGCCGCAGATAACAAGAGAAAAAGGATGTACGCAGTACAAAGAGGAGCAAACGCTGACAAAAAACAATTGTATTGTGCAATTAGAAAATCGCTAGGAACAGTACTGTTGATTCTAAACATTGTTATTGGACTAATAACTTGCATTGCAGTCACGATTTATAGCAAATTCAGAGCTGACAAAAACCAGTACGAATAACAACATCAATTATGGAGAGCAGTGACAGAAAACGTTTTGTTGGGTTACAACCCGAGTTCCAAGAACAATCACACGAGTTTAAAAGGGCCAACGGATGGGCAGATTATCTCAACAGCAATGTCACATGCAACGGATGTATGTCATATTGGTGAGAGTACAAGCCTATGTGAAACTGGTTTGAGGAGAACGAGGTGCAGGTCCCCGATCCATGTACCGCCCTCCAATGACCAGACTATTATCATTCCTTCCCTCCACATCGTACAGTAAGAGCAACATAACAGAAATCAAAATGAATAAAAATAACTACAAAACGTAAAAATAACTAATAAAAATCTACTAAGCTAGGCAGAATAAATAAAACATTAAAAAAAATTAATCTACGTTACTATGAATAATATACAATATTAATGCCATAATTTATCTTGATCATGTTTATTAATCATTACTAACCCCATCGACATTAAAAACTGCTATGACGTTTGGGTAATTTCAGATTTTTATTTCTCTTTATTACTGTTTATCACTTTCGGATCGTTAAGCAAAGTTCAATTGAGTAGGAGAAGTCAAATAGTATAGATACTACTTATGGTGAAGTAGGCTTGGAACTTTGCTTAACTTGTTCGTCATATTAAGCAATTACAAATATTCTAAAAATCATTAAAACATTAAAAAACAATAAAAATCAATTTTAGCAGCTAGCTATAATATCATCTAAAAGAAGAAAGAACAAAAATAAAACACTAATTAAATAAATAAACACAATTACACTTAAGAATATTTATTTATTTATTTATTTGCTGAGGTGACTAAGGATTACGTTTAGATATGCATACGCAACACCATCACTCGGAAGTATTGATGGCATTTAAAATAGCACCGTAATCATGAAGGAGGAAGAAAGGTTGTAATATAGGAAAGTGTAGTAGAGGCAGGCTACAAGCGGATTTATACGCAATACTTATATTAACTAACAAAACTGACATACCAAGTAGAATCACACATTTATTTGAATCGTCATTTTTTGAGCATTTGATGATATTAGTTGAAATGAATCCTGGGTTGATAATAACAAAAAATCCTTACGATATGGAATTGTATTTAAGTTTGATTTTAATTTATCTTAAATCTCTCATTTATCTCAGATTTGGACAAATATGTTTGCTAAAATTAACTTAGCATTTGATTCAATTAATGATGAAAGAGCAAATTATCAACAGTATAGTTGCTAAAGCATCAAAGGTTGAGCCGTGAGCTTGACGGATCAGGAGATCGAGTCCTTTTGTAGAATGGCTGTTAGATCACTGCATAATTTTTGCGTGATCCCAACCTTTGCTGCATTAGCAGTTAAGCAATAGTTGGTGTTGTTTACTAAACACACGCAAAATGCATCATTTTTTGTTTAAAAAACATTGAGCAAGGTTAAGTTTTTTATCATGTAACTTACTGCACTTCCCCCATATTAGATCTCCATTTTTACTAGTGAATTTATTTGTTGCTCCAAGCTATAAATAACCAACAGATAAGATTAACATTACTAATTCAAAAAAATCTGGCGCTTTGCGCAGGATTTGTCTACCGTGGGCCCGAAGTAGATGCAGAGCTTTCAGCGAATTGTTAAAATCACTGGAAAACTTTGTTAATCTAGTAAGACATAAAGTCCTTACAATAAGTGTCCTCAAAAGTGGGTTAAGTTACGGGTTTCGCTGCTGAAAATAAACAAGATTTGAGTGATGCTGGTACAGGTGGGTTTTATACCAGCAGAAGTTTTGGTTGGTAAGCTGGTACGAGTGTGCTGGGTACGAGCTTTGCTAGTACCATTTGGCAGGGTACAAGCACTTACAAAGTTTTGTTAAAAATTGCGCCAGTACTAGAGAGGTTGGTGCAGGTGTAAGTTAGCTGGGTGCGCCTAGTGCCAATGCAAGTGGGCTTGGTAAAAATAGAGCCTGTACGATTGTGTAAGGAACGATATTTGATGCATCCGGTGGACCAAGTACAAGTGGTATGGCTGTAAAAATTCTGACATGTCTGGTCAATAGGTTGAGTTGGATATTGATGGCTTACATTGTACTTTATCGTAATAAACGAGTGAGATTATTTGTGACGTACGAAAGATTTAAGTAAACGAGTAATATGTTTTGACATCATTACCAGACGATCCCATTCAGCGAGTAATGTATTTTGTTACGTCTTTTACAGACGATCCCAATAAACAAGTAATATTTTGTGACGTCAATTATAGATAATCCTAATAAGCATGTGATTTTTTTGTGACGTTAGTTTGCGGACTATCTTAATAAACAAGTGCTATTTTTGTAGCGTCATTTACGGGTGATCCTAATAAACTAGTAACATATTTTGTGGCATCATTTCCGGACAAACCGAATAGACGAGAATTATTTTTTGTGGCGTCATTTACGGTCAATCTCAATAAACGAGCAATATTTTTTGTAGCGTCATTTACGGACGATCCCTATAAACGAGTAATATTTTTGGTTACGTCGTTTACGGACGATCCTAACAAACCAGTGATATTTTTTGGACTATAATGCTTACTTCCCCTCCCCTTCCACACAAATTGGTTTGTTAAATCTAGTAGGAATACAGCAAGAATCACTTGCTCGTGCACTTTATTGGCGGGCTAATTTGTAGAAACGAAGTTTCGCTAGCCGTTTCACTAAATACCTATACAGGCTAACGCTACAATTCACTAGTTTTTCTTTGTATCCTTTTAATGCGTTTTGACATGGGCCCATTTAACCATTAAATGTGAAAAACTGGTCAGCCTGATCCACTCCAAAAACAATCAGGCACTTTTTGCCTGCATTTGTGGCCGTTTAAAACTTTTTGACGAACATGGGTTGAAAAATATGACCTGCAGCGTATAAAGAATAGACAGACAGACGGATATGACCATTTCTATAGATGCTTAAGCTCAGCATCTAAGAAATAGGAAGCATAATATAGTTTTTAATAATGTTATTCATGGACAATTTACTGCAGAAATGTCTGTGTGATCTTCTAGAAATTATTTTGTTTCATAGTTGGGCGTGTGCACTTGATTTCCACTGCTTCCTTGCGTGCAATATAAATTCCTTGCACTCGCACTCTGCTCACTGAGTGGAAGTACAAGCGCTGTTCGAGTGCGCCCATCTATGTTTTGCTCACTCGTTTATATGGTGCTTAAATCTTTTCTCGACATTGGTCAATTTAACTTTTAATTTTGTAGCAATGTTCAGTCCGATTAAAGTGAAAAAGTTTTTTTTAAGTTTCAAGACAACCGAGTTAACGGTTTGACCTGTAGCGATGGACCAACAGACAGACATACAGACGTACATGACCATTTTATTAGATCAGCTCAGTATCTCAAAACAGAGGCTCCTGAAAACAACAACGTGTTTTAGAACAAAAATGTTAGTTTACTACTTCAAAACCTAACTTCTAAAGCTAAGGATGATACGAAATAAAGAGATAATGGTATACAAATAAGCTCACTTCTAGGCGTCTTAACTAAGGTCTGTGATTGGTAAAAATTGAAAATTTAACTGACCGGACAAGGTCAGTAGTTAAAGTTCTGAGAATTAGTATCAGTGACAGGAAGAAAAATCTGGCAGTCTGCATTTTCTTTTAACCTAGCTTTGTTTTACAATTTAAAATCACTTGGCTCACTTAAACAAGACCTAGAAATGTGTTATCAAGTAAATACATATTAAAAATTCTGTCGTTTCAGTCACATGTTGTAAGATTGTGCTCACAATTCTTATGTTTTAGATATTTTACGGTTGATTTAAATATTTAAATTAAGTATGAAGTAAGAGATGATCAAGCAAACCAGCTTTCGTATATCAGTTAAAAAACTAAAGACACGAAAAAGGAAGGATAACACAATAGTTGATTAGTATTTTTCACCTCAATTATTTATTAAATAATTCTACTGAAGTAAATATTTACCATACCATTGAGTCTTTTTTTTGATTTAAACATCGTTCTATGATAAAATTGAACTATATAGTGCGTTTAAAAAAAACTGCAAACAACTAGGCTAAGTTGGCTAAGTGTACACGGGTACTTAGAAATAAAAGTTATATTCTTCATATATATATAATTATATACTGTAGCATTACATTAATTTTAGATGATTTCATGCAGTCTAATTGCTAAAATGAGAAAGTTAACGCGTAAATTAAAAAACTGGCAATACCACGAGCATGCAAAAATACGCATTAAATAATTGAAAATCAATCAAACTGTTGCCATAAAACCTAGGAGACCTTTCTGAAAGAACTTTCTAGTTTAGAATTCTTAAACAGATGTTTAATTATTTAAACTAGGGTTTTGCTACAGTTATATATTTTTCAGAACGAACCCATGCTTTGACATTATACTTATGAGCACGAGTTGAACAATACATCGCTACTTAATAGTATGAGAGTTTTATTTACCTGATTATTATTAACAAAATCATAAAATACTTATATTTTACCAATATTAAAAATGAGTTTACTTTTCCGCTTAGTTAGATGTCAAGTTTTATTGTGTCAGTATTTATTTTCTACTGTTACAAAAATGGAATATCATAGTTTAGAGTTTCACCTATGTAGAACGTACAACCTTGCATATAGATACTGAGATACATGCACTTCAATGATCACAGAAATTGATATTATCATATTTTATTAATTTTTAGTTACGTTACAATCCAAATGGAAATTCATGGGTTAGGTTAAGCATTTTCAGGTTCACGGTTGTTTTATAGAAAAAACAGATAGTGAAAGCCTCTCTTTTAAAAATTTTAGAAACAATCAATGAAAGACTACACTTAAATTTGATGTAAAGGAATTTTTAAAATAGGACCACATAATAAAATAGAACTCTTTTATGATCATAAGTAAGTAACATTATTTGGTTTTTAAACTCAGTCCTAATGAAGTTTTTTAGACAAAGACAAACCATATGCACCTCAACTTAAGCCTTTCTTGCGAGCAGAGTTAATACAGTATTACCAGGTAGAAAACAAGGCAAAGATATATTTAGGCGATGTACCAATAAAGTGAATGGGATGTGACAAGTAGGTACTACGTGACAAAGCTGGCATGCACAAGGCATGCGAGTCAATCACCAAAAACATATTAAAAACTTCAAATCGTATGTTGTTATATATTAGAAATTTCGGTTGTATATTCACTTTCTTACGTAGCTATATAATAAAACGCATAAATAAAAAACCTAGTAAGCTCAAGAAAGTTCTAAAATTCTGTTTCAAAATAGAACCAAAGAAACAACTCTCATGAATTTAACGAATAAAAGCATAGAACCAAAATAACTTTTACTACAAACTTCAACAACAGAGTGAGTTTTAGTTTCTTCAATGAAACTAAAAAGTATTCAAATATTACTTAAACCGGACTATTAAAGCAAAAGCATGCCTCTAAGATAAGAGATTTATTCTGAGCCAAGTATAAGACCGTCCAAACTGAGTACATGAATGCACAGCAGTAGGTAGCACATGTCGACAACTATAATATTGTGTAAATTCAAATACATAAAAATTTATTAATATATATAAGTAAATAAAAGTTGATAGAATAAAATTAAATGCACATAGAAAAAGAAAAAGCAGCTGTTTACTAAAACCAACTAAGCTTAAATAGAAATTAAAATGATTTCTTTGTGTCTTTTATTTGTTTTTCAGCAGTTAATTTCTATCACGTAGTGCACTAAAACAGGTAAATGTGACAACCAAGTAATAATGATTTTATATGTTTATTGTCATGAATAGTTAAGGCTACTATATTTTAAGAACTCAAAATCAGTACATTTAATTTAAAAAATAGACCTAAAAATTGCGTAAAAAATTGCTTTATTAAAAGAAAAACTATAACTTAATGACGTTAACATCATAGAAATTGCATGTGAGCCACGTAGTGGGTTTTACCAGATCATATTTTTTTAAACACTTAATTTGTCGTAACAGTTAAGTATCTTTGAGTAAAAACTAAAGCTAAAAGCAGCTTAGGCTTTATTAGAACTTAATGATGAGCAAAGCTTTTATAAGCGAGGTTCAGCTTAACAGCAAAAACTAACAGTAACTACAGTGAAATTTCGTATTTTTTTAAAAATATTTTTAGTTTTTATACCTGCATATTGCATGGCCTAAATAAAGCAATTAATAAAGCCAAATTAATTTTGATTAACTGCGATTTTTTGTTTTAGGAAAAAATGGCCAAATTTGGTTAACCCTCCTTCTTGCAAGCTTCGTGAAGTTTCACCAGTGCAGTTGTTGGTTGCTTAACTACACTCAAATTATTTATTTTTATGCAGAATGATAAAGGGGGTAAATATTCTTATTACTCTTGTTTTGCGTAATTTTTAGCTTGATAAGTTTTGAGATTTTTGCCAACTTCCATAAAATAAATGCATGACATGTCATTGCACATGTCATAATTGCATAGTTGCAATACCATTCAGCAGACCATACATTGCGCCCTTTATTCCATAGCATCTGCTATTACTCTCACGCTGCGTCGATATACGGAATGCAATACGTGGGGCACTCAGGGTTGGGTGTACTCGTCTGCACTTTGGCTTGGTCTCGAAGTACATTCAAGTGCAAATACCTAGCACTGTAGCCCTCCGAAAGGGAAAGTGTTCATTGCTCCTGAAGAGGAGGATAATCTACCGACTGCAACAGAGGTCGGCGGTAAGTAGCCACAATCCATTTATAATACATATTAGTTCTTAAGATACCAGCTGTGCATTGTGACTGACTTCCTTCGGGAACGCTCCATAGGTGGTGTTCAGACATTCGTGTCGTTCATACCGAGGGGAAATGTTTGTTTACATTCACATGCTGGTACAGTAACTGCACTGGGTTATAGGTATATACCTGGAGAATCCGATAAGTGCTACATACAAGTACAAGTACTTGTCATGTGAAAATTTCATGTGCCGGCGTTTTTACGCAAATTGTAGGCGTGTACGCTTCAAGCCATGGGGTTAGTAAATTAAGATTTTCATTGGACGCCTAAATTTGAAATGGCGGCGCTATGTTGAAAATAAACGTAAAAATGTAATTTTTTCTAAAAACTTGCTAAACAAGCAGTTGCACAACTTTCAAATTGCACATAATAATTTTCACTTGCAATATAATAAAAACGTTCTATTGTCTTATTGTTTAAAACTTCCGAAGTTAGTATTTGAATTGTTAGTACACATTCTAATCACTTTTCTTTGAATTTTAAATTGTTTCATCGTTGCTTCAATTCTATCAACTAAAATATTAGAAATCTTTTAAGCAAAATTTAGGAATTCTATAACATTCATTTGCACACCGTCGGAAACCAAAAAATATTAAATGAATATTGATAAAAGCAAAAAGAATTCATGGTTTGATGTATCAAAATATAATTTTAAAAAACTAGTACCGTTGAGATCAGTTCTAAGTCGCTAAATTGCAAATCCGGCGAATACATTTTAAATGATAGCTACTGTTGTTGTCGTAGCACAAGCAAACTTTGGTTCAAACAATTTGCAAGTTAATTAAGTGGTACAAATTTTATATGCAAAACTTAAATTTTGCTTTAATGTCAACTGTGTGATGAGAAAACACGCCTTCTAAATATGCGTACTGAAGTTTCTTTTTTCTAACATCTTTTTTTTCAAAATGAGTTAAAACTGAAGTTTTAGAAGCACAAACTGCTATTTTATGCTTTTCAGTTCAAATATGTTTCTCAATATCAACCTTGCCACTGTTTGCAATTTTAAATATCAAATTTGTGTTAATAGCATGTCATAGGCAGCCTATTGTGTTGAATTTTGAAATTTCAGCCAATGACGCCATGTACTATGCTTCATGCACTTAACGTCTAAGAGCTTATGCAAGTGAATAAAACAATATAATATCTAATTGTTTTTGCATTTGTTTAGTCCTAGAAGTTATATTATAAAACATAAAACAGCGTTTTGAAACATCTTGTGTTTCCCTGTATATTGTTTAGAATAAGTTAGAATTAGTTGCGGAATTTGATATAATTTACCTTCTTATTTCGGTAAGAACTGCTATACGTTTGTAATTATAATTTTATGAATATTTAAATAATCAACTTTATATGAATCATAAATATTAAATTCTACATTTAGCATGATAAGGTTTGTGTTCATTTTTAAACTAGGCTGTTATTCAGGATTTATTAAATAATCTATATATTATAAGCATAACTAATGTATTATCTAAAAACACAAGTTCATTTTGTCTTGTTTGTTTTTACTTTGTAGCCCAATATGTTTAATGCTGTTAATCACATCATAAATTATGCAATCAACGACAAATCCTATTTCAAAAACAGCAAATTGAAACCTCAAGTGTTGTCTGAATATGATCACCAGAATCTGAAGGAATATTGTGCTCTATTAGAACTTTTAGCTGAGGCCACAGACAATCTTCAAGCCGATGGAATTACGGCTAGTTCTATTCTACTGACGCTTCTAGAAACATACCAGAGTAATATTCTCTGTCATTTTATTGTATTTCAGCAGAAGAAGTTGCCGTCGCCGTTACCACGAAATTTGACACCTAAATTTGAAAACGAGTTTGTTGACTTTGATACGGCATTGGCCATGGTCTTAGACGGATCATTGAAAGACCACGAAGAAAGTGATATCGAAATAGAGGAGTGGGAAAATATTGAATCTCAGGCTATGGGCTGGGAGTAAATATAAGAATATTAAGTGCATTCTTGTCGTTTTTAGTTTAATTATTATATTTTAATTTTCTTAAAACTATAAAATTAGGAAAATCGGCGCCAGAATATAAATTTTTAATTTCAACATTTCCGTAACACTTTTAAGAAACTTGCACTTAAGTTCTATTTGATTTTAGTTTTTTCTACCTATTTTTTTAATTTATATTTTAATTTGCAAAGGCAAATGTATAGTATTATCTATTATCAGTTTCTCACTTTCTCAAGTATTATCATTTTAGTAATCATCGAATCAGTGGTAACACACGTAGATTTTTATTTTTTGCAGAACTTTAGCTTGTTTGTTCTTTTCGCAAGTTTCAATTTAATATTTATAATTTAATATTTTATTTATATTAATTTTAATTTGTATAAATGTGTATAGTATTATCATATAATAATAACAAATAATAATAACAATGCAGGCTTTAATTTATACGTTCATCGTTTTAGTTGTAACACGCGTATTTATCTTTACTTTATATTTTATATAAATATTCAATTTCTTACTATTTACTATACCTATATGTACTATGATTATGATGATTTGTCTATTAAATATATGAAACAAATAATTTGCAATTTAGTAAATGAATTTAATCATAATTATATTTACAATTTATTAAATCGTGTGAAATAAAATAACCACCAAAAAACAACCATATTGATTTTCATACCATAGACTATAGACATATAATAAACCAACCTCTCCAACGCACTTTGTATTCATTTTATATTTTAGTTCATAATTAATATCAATCAGTAGCACAACAATTAACGCCAAGAATAACTATTTTATAAATTCATAATTATGAAACATGAAAGTGATTAGCTTGAGGAATTTGGAAGTCTTTAATTTAATTCGGTCTAGAACTCCTATTATTTATTAAGATATTACAATATAAAATATACACTTAAAATTGAAATAGTGTAGGATATATAAACAATAATTGTAGCAGCTGACATGGCTTAATTTGCTGATTCGCTTGATGACTTAATAGCTTTTACGCTGACACCAAGTTTTCAGTGTTCCTACTGTAAGAATGTAACCAATATGCTATTTAATAGCAATAGTTAATGGCAGTATTAATGATTATGCAGTGAAATATTATCAATGCAGCTCATTTAAAATTGACAGTGAACGTTTATATTTTTATTATTACTTTTTTATAAGTTTATAGCAAAATCAGTTTCATTATTTCAGTAATTCTTCATAATGCAACATTTATGCTATACGCTGATTGTGTCAGTTGTGATACTCGTAACTTTTAAATGAGTAAGGACTTTATTCACGAGTTGGTATATTTTGCTCGTCTGCTCTTGTTCTGGTCTGGTTCTTAGTAAAAAATCATTTAGTTACATTTTTATATGTATCTGCTAATCTGCTACATGATTGGTACTACAACTTTAGTACTACCATTCACTTGTAAGGGCGATAACGAAACAATCACGCTTACCAGATAAGAACTGTCAATATAACAAAGAATTTTAATTTTATCAATTCCGCAGTTGACTTTGACTCTGACTGCAGGTAGGTATTTTGTGTTGTGTATTATAGGATAGTTGAAGTGCATACTAATTTACGCTTTATATTTTATATCTTTAACTAGCCTTAGCCGTCACAAACACAGTATAACAGCTGTTAACTACTTCATATTTTTAACAGTTAGTTGAATTTTAAATTGTATTTATTAAATGAAATTTGAAATAAAGTCAACACCTTGATACAACTACAAAATATGGATTTTGTTTACTCATGTACTTTTTACGTTTTATTGAAATTATTTTTAATTTCATGATACGTAGCACAAAAACATAACCATATCATAAATAATCAGTTGAATCTAAATCAGTTCATAATCATAAATCAATAATATTTATAAATATTATATTATAAATGTGCATATGACCCACACCTACTCCTAATAGAAACTCAAAAACAAAAACTGAAAGTCAAAACTAATGTTGTCACCGGAGTAGTCTGTCTGCAGTACTCTGTAGTCTGTAGTGACACTATTGGCTGTAGCTAAAGGTTGAATTGAAAATTGAAAATAAAGTAGGATGGGAACACTGGGAACATTTTTTTAAATAGCTAAGTTATAAGTGAATAATGTATCAAGTTAATAAAAAAGAGTATATTTGTTATTTAGGTAACTACAATTACTAGTTCATTTTAAATAAAATCATAATTAAAAATTCATTTCGTTGCATACCTATTTGTTGATACAACTACAAAAATATGGATTTTGTGTACTTATGTTATTATAAATGTGAATGTCAGTGTCAGCAATTCTTTCTTGCTTAGATTATTATTTTTATTAGTTTTCACAACAATAAACTATTTAAAAACAGTTTATTTGAGTAACTACAATGAGCAGTTCATTTAATCATTTTAAATAAAATCACAATCAAAAATGCATTTAGTAATTTAGTTACATTACATTCCTTTTTCTTTCTGTCTACTAGTAGTCTAGTAGTGCTAGTACTGCTAGTGGTGCTAGTCTGCTCCAGTGTAAGACACGGAGCCGGTGACCGGTAGGACCGATTGCACTGACCGGAGGTCCGGTCAGTTCTATACTTTTGAGACAAGCTCAGGACGGCCTGTGTTAAATAATACGGAGGCTCAAATGAGGCCAAAAAGAAAGGTACGTTTCGGTCCTCGGTCATTTTTAATTAAGGGCTCAAAAGGGACCGATTGACTTGCACTGGTCTGCTCTACTATTTGACTATTTTAAACTATAAATAATATAATTTAGATAATATTATGATATGATGTCATAAATATTAGTTTAATTCATCTTTAAATTGAATTTATAATTCACTTAATATTTTATATTAAAGAACTTTTGACTGTTTCTACAATTATTTTGGGAGCTGTATAATATAATATACAGTAATAGTAAAAAAAATCATACCAACACTAAAGTAAACTTATGACATGACAAGACTCAACTACTCAACAGAAACGACAACAAATAACTCATTTTGATTCTGACTCCAACGTTTCTTCGGACCTAGCGCCACTATCCTTTATCTTGCGTCTCCAATTCACTCTCAGACTCAGGAAAAGATGACATAGCAACCATTGTATTGAATAATTTTACCTTTTTCGTCTTCTTAGTAAAATAATCACCTGATTTTCGTTGGTTTTTGTCTTTGTAGCTGTGACTCAGCCTCATGTGTCTAACATTGCTTGAAATGTCTTTAAACACCATGCAACAATAGTTACAAGTAAATCTGCTGGCATCAAGATGGAACTTATAATGAAGACCAAGCTTTCGCTGTATTGTAGCCATAAGTTGAAAAACAACGCCACACTTGTTGCACTTCTATTCTACATAAAATATTAGAATTTCAAATCAACAATTTGCAATGCTAGGTACCACAAAAACAGTGTAAACACTAATTTTAAAACATTTCCATGCTCATATATTAATATTGTAAGCAATTTCAAGTGTGATACGTGTAAGTCGGTCTAATCAATGTTTTGTTTAATGTATCCACAATAAATGACAATAATCAACATAAACGTGAAATATTAAAATACTATACATACTTTAAAGTTTTAAAGTTAATATACACGATTCTTTTGATTAATTAGGTTTATTAATTCAATGTATATATCTAAGTACTCAAGGTTGACAGAGTGAATTGGTCTTTTGCGGTTTTTTAAAGTCCCTTCTAGATTTAAATACTTTACTTCTGATGATTTACTATTTTCTGAATTTGAAGTCTTTTTTCGATTTTAGCTCCCGATTTTGATGTTAACTGTGTGTCGCTGTGGGGTTTGGTGGTTAAAGTAAAAGTTAGCAATGGCTGGGTTTTAATTTTGAGGTCCAAAGAAAGAAGTAGAACAGGCACCTTGCCTTGCTCACGAACAAACCTTTCGTCAAGTTTCCCGAGTATTTCAGTTCGCTTCATCTTTGGGAAATTAACTTGGCGTCTTGTGTAACCTGATGCAAATTTAAGCTTTGAAGTCAAGGCACAACCTTGTTGCTGTCTTTGGCTTGGGCTTGAACTTGAAGTTGTCCTTTGTTTTCGCCTTTCCATTACTTCCAACTGAGTGTTGGTTATTTGACGAGGTTCCTTTTTTTGGCGTATCTGCGTTTAATAGTAACCTTCTTTGAGCTTTTTGTCGGCTTTAATTTTTTTTTACTTAGGTTCATCTTCTTCTGTAGCTGCTTTCATTTGTGAGTAAAATTAAAGGGACTTAACAAATTTATTCTTCTTGTGTCTGATGTTGTCACACTTCGGCAAATTAAAGGATTTTGCAGCTTATTGGTTTTTAGTACTGTATCTTGAGTGGACCGTGAACTTAGGCGTTTGAATTGCTCCTCCTGTTTTGGCAGCCACAGTCCTTGCCGTTTTTTTTTGCAATTTGAGGGAGTGGTTTTGCAGGAAGCGAACTTGCACTTTGATTTTGATAAGGGAAAGGAAACCGGTTATTAGTATTATAATCTTCACGATCTGGTTCTGGTGTTAAAGAATGGTATATTTGTGATACAGTGTCCTCCGGAATATCCCTTACAAATTGTTCTAGTTTCACTATAAAGTTGGAACATCGACCAATGGGCGAAGCTGTGTTGCGGTTAGTGTCAGTGTCAACAGTAGAAAATGTTTGAGGGAATGAGTTACTTACAATTCGTGAAATTTTGATCATTGGTACTTTGCTATAAGTCGTATAATTACCTGCATTATTTATGTACAGCCCATCAATATTATTGCTTTCATTCCGAACCTTTAGATTTGCAATATTAACCTCGGACATAAAATGTGACTCGGGTTAAGTTGTTAAAACTGCTTTCGATGAGGTTGACAATGTTGACGTTGACATACGGATTGCTGAACTGAAACTCTTATTTTGAACTTTACTTTTCCTTTTCCTTGTCCTTCTGCCCTTTTTTTACGACCTTGACTTTTTGAAGCAGCTAATCTGTTTGCTTTTTTTTGCAACTTCAGCATAAAAGGCTTTTATTTTTGCGTAGGTTAATCCTACATATTCAAAAGATCCTTCTGGTGGTGGTTGGACTTGGATTTTGGACTGGTTGTTTTGAGAATCTTGTGTACGACGGTCTATATTAAATGCCCGTTTCATGAACTCCTTTAGGGTCATTGTTTGAGAAATATTAAACTCTTCTTCACCTTCTATCACTTTTGTAACATTTTGTTCTGTTTAAAACAAAAATTAAACATGTATAACTGCAAATTGCGAATACTGGCAACAGATGTAACACAATTTTTAAGGTTGAATGTAGACTTAGTAGTCAATGGTTAGTTTAATAGGTTATTTAGGATTTTTTTTTAATTTGATGTTTGGTTTTAAACTATTGGTATACTTAAATGGTATAAACGTTTAAATTGGTAATTACCATCGTTTTTAGAAGGTGCAGCATCAATATTTTCATTTTGGCCCTTTTGCTTTGAGTCTAGTTTCAGAACGTTAATTGCTCTGAATTCAGCGGCTTCTAATAATTTTGCTCCTGGATTAGAAGTCTCTAAGGAAAATTTCGTTATGGCACTGTAATTCTGTTGCTGCACAATTATTTTTATTATCTGCAGCTGAATTAGACGTGATCGCAGCAGATCCATAATGGCATTGAATCTTGTTAATGTGAATGTGAAGATAAACTTCGTTGTTTGGTCCAGTCCTAATCAAACCTCCGAGAAGGCCTAAAAATTGCAACAAAGTAAATAGTAAATATAATTGTGTTGTATATTTTCAAATAAAATTAATGTAAACCGAATCGTTGGAACACAAAATACATACATTTTGTTTTAAAACATTAAAACCTTAACCAAAAGAAACTAACATTGAACATGTACTCACACTTCACGTTTTTGTGAGTTGCTAATTACCTAAACTCAAACTTGGCATGTAGTTTAGTTGACAGTTGGTGTACTGATATAATAAAAAATAAGTAATACAAAACGTAATCATTTCTGTAATATTGAAACAATATCTAACAATTTTAGTCACCTAGTAACATTAATGATCAATAATAGCTGCAAGTTGCAATGAGCATAACTGTTACACGTATCATACATACCTACCAGATTTATTGTGTTTGCTACAAATAGTGGGTCATTTTAGTGATGTTCGTTTAAAATTCCACACAGTTTATTAAGACCACTTAAATCGAGGCTGACACCTATGGGACTACGACTTGTATTGTTAGCATTAATGTTAATGCTAACTAAAGGATTTGTGGATTCGTTGTTTTCGTCTTCTTCATCTGATTCTGCGTGAAAAATATAAAGGCCTTGATTTTTAGACGGCTTATTTAATACAGAATTTATTTTTAACTGTATTACTTAAGAACTCGAACTTTTAACTGTTTTCCACGCAGACAAACCTAATAAACAAAACTCTCTCTTAAAACCGTTAAAAATTTAAAGTATTTATTAAAAACTTGAAATTAATTTTGTCTTTATCAAATAAATCTGGACCGAAATTGACAGCTGGTTCTTTATTTGTTATTCCTGAGTTGAGAGTAAAAGTTTGAGATTCCAAGATTTTAAGTAGTATTCCAACTGCACCTCACGTGACATTGGGTTGTATTTCAGACTCTTAGAGCAGGAGCAGAGTATAGTCGGTGGGCATACTAAATACCAATTTACACGCTTTACACTGTATACCTTCTACTGCACAGCCTACCAGGCACAGCCGTCACAATAACACATGGTTAGCAGCTTTCAATGTTTTAACTACTGTTCATATTTTAAATTGACACTGAGATTGGGATAAATTTTATTAATCACATAAAATATAAAATAAAGTTAAATTTTTGATTGAAATAACTACAAAAATATGTTTCTACGTACTATTGTTTCTTTTATAGTCACAGAATTTAAATCGGAGTTTACTTTAGATTGTTAATTAGCTATTAATGAGAAATGCATTTCTGAGTTGGGATTCCAAGACTTTAAACTATGTGCCAACCACTGCCACTTTGTGTTGTCTATCAGAGTTTAGTCGGTGTGCATACTAATTTCCACTATAAATTTTATACCAGCTATAAAATTAAGCTTAAAATCTTAAAACAACCACAGCAATTTTCATTTTATTATTTTATATGTACAAATGTACTTTTTATTATTAAATTATTCTATTAGTATCAATATTATCAATTAAATACAAAATATCATGAGAGGAAATTGAAGATTCGAAACAACTTGCACTGAGTCTAAATATAAGAATAAGTATACAAATAAACTAATAATAGTATACAATAAATAAATTGTCACAGTTGACAGTCAGTGTCAGTGTCAGTTGCTGCTATAATAATTAGTCAGTCATTAATAAATATTTTATTCATATAAATGAATACAATTTAGATCGCAACTGTGTGACTACTGTGACCTAATTCGCCTAACTGTAGAGGTAAAATAAAAAAAATAAGTAAACCTAAATAAATAAAATTAACAAAGTCAATAAATTACAATTAAATAGACAATTAAAAATTATATTAATAATAGTCTATAAATTAAAGATTTTTCAATGTGACATTGTTAATAAAATAAACGTAATAGTCAAAAGTAAAAGCAATAACATAATTAGTAAGTCATAACAAATCTTTATGAAAACAAAATAAAGTTTGTTTAATTTTAATGCTTGTAACAAATATACATATACATAAGTATAAACTAATACCTACACGTGAATTGTAAAGCCATACCTTTTAAAATAAAAATTTATACACTTCACACTTCACCTAATCCACTCATCTGTTTGACTTGACGTGTGATTATACTTTGTGTAGCAACTAAACGACTGCTTAAAAATTATTAATGACCTACCTGATTTATTTTATTATCAATTTTAAAAATAAAATGTAAAAACACTAAACTTAAAAAACAATTTTGATTCGATCAATCAAATTAACACATAAATCAGACAGATTACCTAATCAAAATCAGAACTCAACTGATACTGTGACTCTGACTCTGACTTTGACGTAGTGTTCAGTTTTTTATCTGAAGGTTTAAACCTTTTTTTTGTTGGGTTCCTTAACGTTTTTTTAACCCTATCTTCCATTTCTTCATCAAAGACTTGACTGTGCTGTTTTTTTTATGTCGTGTCACGCTAAAGATTTCTTTAAACACAAGAAAGCACACGTTGCATGTAAATAGTAGAGGATTGTTGTGATATTTGAAGTGCACGTCCAACTTACGCTCGATTGTAGGCCTTGTAAACGCTTCGAACCCACACATAGGAATTTCACACTTGTAATCTGCATAAAAAATAATAAATTTTAACTTAGCAGTAAGCAACATTAGGTTACCACAAACTTAAGTTAAAGTTACATGCTTTGAATATATAACTATTGTCAACATTGTAAATTCCAAGTTTGAGTGTTGCACATTTTTATCAACCAATCTCAGAGTACAATATTACTTTTTACGACATCAAAATACTTTATATATTTTAGGTTTTTGAATTTAAATTAAATGCCTACGTTTTATTTGTGTGAGTGGGTTAGTTGTTATACTGAATATTTCCAAATACTTTTGACTAATCACACGAACAGCCCTCCTTCGTCTTCTTGCCATCGCTATTGGTGTTTTTGCCTTGGATTTAGATTTAGGACCACTTTTTTGTTTAGGTTTAGAAACACTAAATTTAGTTGTAACCGTCATTGGCGGGCCCATACTGCTGAGCAATTCTGAACTTTTACTACATTTTTCAGTTTTTTGCTCAATCTTCTTGACATTTCTGCCGTGTCTTCCTATTTCTGGTTTTAAACTTTTAGTTTGAGTTTAAATGTAGGTTTTGACCTCCACTATTGGTACGACTTCTAATTTTTCTGCAGTCGTACTCATTTGTGCTGCTTTGAGCAAAAGACTTTTTTGAGTTTTCTGTATTGGCTCACGTATATTAAGGTCATCTGCTTTGCTTACAGTAACACTAAGAATTGGTACTTGTTGCTTGGGTTGCTTCTTTGACGCAACACTTGCTTTGGATGATTGTAACAGGCAACAAGGTCTCGTAACATGAATATGCAGATGAATTTCATTGTTCAGGTTAGTTTTTATTAGACCTTCTAAGAGCCCTACAAATTTAAAAACGGTAGCATAAATCATTAATGTGCTGCGTTTTACAAATTACTATAATTGCAAAACAAATTTGTGTGGGCAAATAAGACTTAAGACAAATTAATTATTATATATATACTATTTACTATTTCTTTATTAAAGTAAATATAGGCAATTATTCTGTTACATTACTTAATAAAAAACTAATAAACTATAAACAAAATAAAAATCTAGGTAGACTTAACTAAAACAATAACGTGCAATTTTAAATAAGCATAAAAGTATAAAATATGAAATATAAAAAAAAGTACCTTCAAGATTAATGACGCCATTGACGCTAGCAGAAGTTGTAGGATCAGACACATCACTATCATGGTCTTTGAAAACTTCACTCAGCTTTGACAATTCAGTAGGGTCTGGTTGAACACTGTTTTGCTTTCCACTTTTATCAGTTTGATCAGTTCCGTCTTCAATATTTCCAGTGTGTCAACCGTTTGACTTGTGTTTTTTAATACTAACAGATTAACTGGTTTTGTTATAGTCTTGTGAAGTCGTTAAAAGATCCATTGCTGTAACGAAAGTTATTGTTTTTGAACACAAATATAGATGATCAATTTAAGTTAATAATAATAATATTTATCAGTTAAGCTACGTCATGTGCGACCACAAATCTCCCAACTGACTTTTTTAAACTCAAAGACTATATATTGTTAGCTGCTTTAGTTAGTATTAGGGCTCAAGGCAAAAGGAATGTTTTAGTATGACAACTATTTTCAATTTTCAAACCACGAAAAATGTAAAACGTTCAAAACTTTTGTCAATATCTGTTAAGCAAGAAAACTATGTGAATTTTGCGATTCGTTAATTGTTATTAGATATGAAAATTTGTTGTTCAACCTCACATGGTATATGCACTCGTGCTTAACAAACAACTTACTTATTCTTATTAAAATAAAAATTTTTAAATTTTTAAGATTCCAAGATTCTAAACTACGTGCCAACACTTTGAGCTTCGACTGCAACGCACAATAATAATAATATTAATTAGTTAATCTACGTCATGTGCAACCACAAATCTCTTAACTGACTTTTTTAAACTCGAAGACTATATATTGTTAGCTGCTTTAGTTAGGGCCAGGGCTCAATTCTCAATTAGGCAAAAGGAATGTTTTAGTATGACAACTATTTATAATTTTCAAACCACGGAAAACGTAAAACGTTCTAAACTTTTGTCAATATCTGTTAAGCAAGAAAACTATGTGAGTTTTGCGATTCGTTAATTGTTCTAAAATATGATAATTTGTTGTTTAACTTCACATGGTATATGCACTTGTGCTTAACAAACAACTTACTTATTTTTATTTAAATAAAAGGTTTTGAATTTTTAAGATTCCAAGATTCCAAACTACGTGCCAAAACTTTAAGCTTCGACTGCAACGCACAAGAAATTATTTTGTGAATCAGATTAATTAGAATTAGAGACATTAGACGATAGACTATAGGCGCTGTGCATACTACAATTGACTAATAACTACTCAAACTTACTAGTTAAATCTACGGGTTAACAGCCTTTTGGCTTTTACTTTACAGTACGTTTACTACTCCACACTACTCTACAGCACCTACATAAAAAATACAACTACAGAACTAAATGCAGACTTTAAGTTGAACTTCAAGTCTTGGTAGTTGGCAGTACTTGGCACTACGACCTAATGACGATTGTACATTAATCTAGTATACAAATTGACTACTGCAATAAATTATATAAATTTTTTAAATTAATTAACTTATTAACTAGTAAGTTCCGTGAGTTTTAGACGTTGACAGGCAAAAATACTTAGTAGGCGTACTGCTTTACAATTGGTTCTAGCAAATTTCATATTAAACTGACTGCAATAAATAGTGCCGTTCTGTTTGTGTCTCAAGTCTCAAACGTCACAAAAGTGTATAAGGCTTATTAATTATTAAGTTAAACCCGTTTGAGCGTCTAGGGTCGAGTACAAACACAAACTGCCGGAAAATCTAATAATAACATATTACATTCCCCATCAGCGGAATCCGGTTGTATTGGCATTTAAGTCTCAGGTATATCTTACAACTTAACATCCTCGTTCTCGTTGGAACTAAATAAAGCATGATTGTATTCTTTATTGTCAGGTCAAGCAGACACACACGCATCAAATCAAAATTGAATTTCTGGAAAGAAAGTTTAACATGAATTCACAACTTAATTTATTGCATTCTGAAAAAGTTTGGTTCGCGCACAGCAGAATACAACCACAGGGAGTCTGCAATCTACGGGAAACATTGATCAACCACCAGAAGTTCTACTTACAAATGCGACTGAGCGGACCGAGGAAGTTCAAGATTCTAACCCAGAACCAGTAGTACCACCACAACCCCCAATTCAGATGTTCAAGAACACTTCTCGCGGATTAATTCGTGTTGGCCGTGCCGGTCGGTGTTTATCACCTAAAAATCAAAATCAGATCTGAAACATACAAGTTACTGGTCCAATGCCACTTCGTGAAGTTTTTCTTTCTTATCAAAGTCTTTTTACGCAAGTCAAAGACAGTCACCAACGCTTTCGTGAGCTAAATTATTACATAAATAATCATTAAAAAATATATTACTTGTGTTGCCCACAAATAAAAACATGTGTAGTTGTGCTACACATAACTAAGTATTATAATACTTACTGCTAGAATATTGTACGAATTGGATTATTACTTTTTACTTGTATGGTTTATTAATTATTATGCTTATTTTTTCATACAGGATTGAAATGTAGAGTGTGCTCGTATTCTACTCTGTCAAGCGCCACAGTCGTTCGTCAACTCAAAATCAACTGCTAAAATAATTCACTTCAGATTTTACTACCAATACTACCAATGGATTGAATCAAAACAACTACCGGAACTAACATTTTTGGCATCAAAACAAGAACAAAAATATTCAATAGCAACAAGTAACATAAAGTTCAAAATATGAATTATGATGAGTATCTTTCTTTTCAAATTAAAACTTTATTTAAATCTAAATCTCGCACAAAAATAAACTTGTATGATGATACACTTATTGATGCATCAGGCGTTTGATTTTGATACTGCTTGTACAAAATATCAATTTAATTAGGGAGTTAATTTTTTAATTATCATTTTTTAGTTTTTTATAGTGCACCTTAAAATTTAAGTATAAAATAAATCTATTAGTCAAATAATTGCTTTTCAAAGGTCAATTTTCTTAAAATAAACTGCATAAAATTATGCGTAACACATTTGCTATACTATTACTTATTTCCGATTCTTAGTTTTGAATTTATAAAATTTTGCAATTTTTGAATAAACCGTGTTATAAATAAAAACAAATGTAAGCATAAAAAGTTTGACACGAGGTAGCAAGTGCAAAAAGATGACTGTATGATAGTATAGCTGTATTGCTGTCATTTGTCATTGCTGACAGTGAAGGTTGACAGTTACAGTTGTGATGCTGATCTTAATCTTACTGCAGTTGTAATACTGTAACTGTAAACTATAATTGAAATGTAATTTAAACTTAAATTTTGTGTGTACGCAACAATGTCATTAACTAATCTAAAAGTAAAAGAATGAATTAAGGCATACAGTTTCAATATTGTAACAATTTAAAGAGTTTAATAATTATAAATAAATGAATGCTAAGTATATTTTTGGGCAATTAAAAGACGGCAGTACAGTATTAATTTTATTTTATAATGTGTCATAGGTAGCTATAGGTTGTCAGTAACGTTTATAAAATAAAAAGATTGCATTACAGTTTTAAAATTTAAACTTGTTATAGTGTATTGTGGTCTTGTAGCTGTAGCACATAAGTTGACCGAAGTAAGATTAGTTGGTTTATATATATAGTTTACTGTATCAACTTAAATTAATTTATAATGCAACTAAAAACCATTTTTGTTTCGAATAATTCATTAAAAATGCTATTTTTACAGCAAGGTACAGTTTAGAAACTAGCAACAAATAATAATTATGTATTAAATATATTCTGGACAGCCCTTAAATCAATAAATTCCTAAATAAATATTAAATATAATTATATAATATACAAAAACATAGCATGAATGTTCAAGTGAAGATGTAAATTAGTAAAGTTCGCCACAAAATTAACTTGTCTTAAATAAAAAAAACAAGCATATCATACTGAACAAATCATAAGCAGATTAGGCACCACTAATTGTGTCGTCTAACATTAATCAAACATCAAAATCAAATTAGTAAAATTAAATGTTTCTAAAATAAAATTGAAGTTTTCATACTGTTTTTTTTTTAGTTTTAGTCTTAGATTATTAGGAATACAAGAATTTTTCTTATTTTCGTTGAAATACGGGTTATTTTTGCACTTGAGTGTGTGGCGGGTGGTACTCAAGACAGCCGTAAATACTTGTGGACAGTATAAACATCAGCTAAAATGCATCAGCTTCTTGTGTCGATCAAAATGTGCCTTCAGCATTCGATCGCTATGCACGCTATGCATGCTATGTGACACTATGCAACGTCTTAAGGTCACATTTTTTGCAGTAATAAACTACAAATAATAAATAATAAATAAATATTATTATCTCAAACCTTTATTTTATTAAAATTTTTTGTTTTCTGATTTTTATGTCATCTCATAGGTCACAATAGCAACTTGTGGAATATAAAATAATACAATATAAATGCACTTTTAATTTTATAAAAACTTTCAAAAATCTGTGCACTAATTGCAAAAAACTTACCAACTCTTTGAATTCCGTTTTTCTTGATGATTTCCATTGTGTACTGGAGTAAATATGCTGGAGCATCAGCCAATTTGGGAAATTTGCCTGTACGGTTCTAGTCCTAGTAGTCATTAACGTCTGTAATTCTTGGTTTTGTTTTCCTAGAGCGGCGGGTGTAACTGCCTTCGCCTTTAACTGCTGCAACGACTTTAACTTGCGGGGACAAAACTAGGCAATCTTGATAATCTGATCTTTGAATTCGTTTATCTGGAGCTTTGAAAGAAGGACTAGACTGGTTCATACGAGTTATCAATTTTTTCTTCGTATTTGAATATGCTTTAGAGCCGTTAGGCCTTTTGTTCTGCAGAGAAACTGTCGTGGGTTTACTTTTTACTTTCAGTTTCTTTTTAGGCATTTTTACTTTTTGTTTACGTTTAATCTGTAAACTTGTTTTTTTATTGTTCTTTTTGTTCTGATGTTTGTGAATCTGTTGTTACTAAAATACTTAGTGTTGTTATTTCATTCTGGCTATCTTGAACGTCAAGAGTTACTGAAGAAGATAGAGATTGGAGGGGCTGATATTGCTAATTAGCAACAATATCTCTGTTGGTATCATTACTGATTACAAAAGTATTATTTTGGATAACTTTATTTGTTTCAAAATTCAGTGGAAGCTCTGACTCTAAACCAACTTCCAAATCCAAAGGGCTCACAGAAATTGTTGGTGACGACAAAGATAGTTCTGATTCTAATGTTTTAAGTTGCTGAATATTTTTATTGTACGTATTGTTAGTTTTGGTGGTTGGAACATCATAAGGCGTAAATTTTGGTGCTTGTAGTATATTTTTCGGACAGAAAAGGGGTGTTTTTTGAATTGTTGCACCTTTTACTTTAATTAACTTGGAGCTGGAAAATAGTAATGAAGATTTTATTTTCTTAGATTGTTTTTTGTTTGACTTTTTGTAGGTTTTTCTTGTTCTTTTGCTAGAATCAGCTTCCAGCTCATTAATTTCTGTTGAATTACACGGTACAACTGAATCTTGCAATGAGTATGGGTGTGGAATAGGAATGGGTTTGTTCGTGTTTATAACTTCAACATTGACAATCCCTTTTTTGACGCCTTTTAATTTTTCTTTGTTCTTTAGGGACATAACTGAAATAGTATTCCGTACGCAAGATCCGTCACAGTTGTAACACTGGTTCAAGGTAATTGTGATTGTGTTGTTGCTGTGTTTTCCTGTTTTAATAAACCCCGCTAATAACCCTAAAAAATGTATACAAAAGTAATGCTAGTTAAATTTGATTTGTGAGGTAAATATTGCATAAACACAAAAACAAACTACTCTGTCACAGCCTTTTTCAATTTGCATATTAGTTATTAGTAGTTTAAGCCTATACAAAGTTTAAACTCAAACCCAAACTTAAGCCTTATTTCTAATGTCAAAAGGAAACCAAATAGTGTAAACATTAAAATTGGCATGCAAAAATGGCACCACTTACCATACAAGTTCTCTGGATTACCGCTTTTAGCACGGGCAAGCTCGGTAAGATCAATATCAGCTCTACTGTTAGCATTTGTCTTTTTGGAGTTACAATAAGCAATGTCCGTGTCGGTTTAACTCAAAGAAGTAGCGGTTGTTGTTGGGAAACCTGTGCCAGTGGCAGTGACACTCTTACTTGTAACAGTAGTCAACCAGTCATTGTCATTTTTTTCTTCTGTAGCCACACTTGTGGTGTTGATGTTAAAACTAAAGTATTCAGAATATTCTCTGGCATTGACAAGTCTGTACAAAAAGCGTTGATTTCGTGTAAAATATTTGATGTCTCATTGTCTCCAAATTCTGGTAGTGGCACAAACTTAACACCAGAAGAGTACATTGAGCCAGGTCCTTAAGATTCATCGAAACTTATTTCCATACTGTTTTTACTGTTTTAAAGGTCACACATGTTTATAGAAGGATCAGTGGCTACTTCTGGATCTAGGCTTAGTATTTGGTTCTTGATTTTAGGCTTCTGAGTTGTAAAACTTGAAACTAGAAACGTCACATCATCAGTTTTTGCAGATTTTGCAGATTCCATTCTTTTAATAGACTTTTAACAATTAAATTAGATTTAATTTAGATATCTTTGAACTGCATTATTTTCTTAAGTTGAAGTAGGTAAATCTACATTCTGCTGATAGTCAAATTCAAGCGGGTGGAAATGGAATGGCTTAAAAAACTTCTCGTTGCTTCCATGATGAGCTCAAATACTGGTGTCTATATCATCAGAGACATTTTCTAGCATCGGTGAATTCTTAGAAGATTCTAATTCTAAGTTTTCATGGGTTGAATCGATTTCAGACGAGTTTGAAACGTATGTGTTTCTGTGTTTGACCACTGCATTTTGATTACATTATCTACCATCATTTTTAATTACATTTCCTTGGTTAAGTTTTACCTTTCTTGACTTGAAACCACTGTTGGGTTTTGGTGATGACCCCAATCGTTTAGAATGAAATAAATGGATGTCTGCTTATTCTAATTTAGCTTTGGCTGAAGATGTAGATTTGAGCACGGTCCGGACTGCACCATTGTTAGATGATTGTTGAAATACCGATGACGAATGTGAATCTTTTTGTTTCGTATGTTCCATATTGTCAGTACCTCAGCCCAACTTCCTTAAAAAATTGAAATTTGGATTTGTTTAGTTTATTTAATTATCTGCATTTCTTTTAGCTACCCATTTATGTACCATTAAAATTGAAGAAATAAAAGTGCTACTAAATCCAATGTCTAAATGTTTAGGTTGAAACATTCAATTTATTTTTTAGTTTTCTAGTGTTTCAACCCAAACTGTGGTGGTATTTGGAATTCAAAAAAAATATATAAGTTCACTCCTTTTTACAATATATAATAAAATTAATTTTAAATGCGTACCTGTTACTAATAATAAAGCTAAAATTATTGCACTTGGATTAACTGATCTGAATCAAAACCACTTTACTTTTGAACTTGGAACAGAATTGTCGTTATATTTAGACGTTTTTTTATTGTAAAATGTTAGTCGAACTGTTAAATTCTTAATTTAACTGGGTGGGGTTGTAGTTGTAGCGGTATTAGTTGTCAGTGCGCAAGTCACCTAGTTACGTATACCTACTTAAATACTTGTATCTATTATTTAGTTAGTATTAGTATCTGATAGTTAATACTCTAGTCATGAGACAAAAACAAAAGTCACCCAGTCTCCAGTGTGTATACCCATAATAAAAACCTTGATTTTTTATTTTACGTCCTGCCAGGTATGTACATGCACACAATTTTATTTAGGGCGTTGTTTAAAATTTATTTGGAAGCTAAATACTGTATAGCGCATATAATTATGAATGTGAATAGTTATATATTTTACAGGTGCATTGTTATGTATTACACAATACAATATAGGAAAGCGTAGAGTTTTCATTTCATTTAAATAATCAAGGATTAGAAATAAGACAGGATTTGTTGGTTCGTTCTACTTCTATAACATTATTTGGTTGATATATAGGTATTATTGATTTTTTTATTTTTATTACAATTATTTGTATTATTAAATCCTGTATTTTTAAAATATTCATTATTTATTAAATTAAATAATATTTATATGGTCACCTAGTCAATCGATTACATCCTGAAATGATATAGTTATTTCGTTATTTGCAAAATATAATATATAATAATAATAATAATAATACAATCCAACATTAAAAAGTAAGATATAGATAGAATTGGAATATAATGTATGAATATAGTATAATACATAATCCATAGTCTATAGAATTCCATATAAAACAATAAATAAATTAAATAATTCGGTATTTCCACTTTCCTCTAATTTTCAGTTTCCAGTACTTTTCATTAGTTTTCATTACTTGTCAAAATAGTGCATTTAAAAACATAGGTACTTTGAAAGCACAAGTATCAAAAATATATTACTGGGCTCGCTAATGTTAAAAACATTTACCCTCCCCAAAAACTTCCAGGGACCAAAGCTCGATCGAGCTTCATCGCGCTTCATCGAGCTTGCCTGGAAAATGTGGAGTTTATTTACGCCTGGCCGAGCCTGGAACGTAAAAACCTCATTGAACTTTTCTAGTTCACGAACGTTTTTAGCCAAGTTAACTTAAGAATGTCGAACAATGGTTTCTACCGGCTACACAATCCGAGGGACAACCTATTGCTAATCCTGACATATTGGCGGATTAAATTCCATCGCAAAACACAGTACGTAAAAACTCAATTGGTAATAATCAGCACTCATAAGAGGAAGAAGAAGTGGAGGTAGACAGCAGAACAAACAAATCAGAGTCCAAAATAGCAGACAAATTAATCGAGCTAGAAAAATTAAACGAAATACAACCGCATAATACTAACGGCAAGAAACGACCAAACCCATTCCCTAAATTAGTCACCACTAAGGCCAAAAGGCGCAAGCTAGAATTACTACAGCAATTGACCTACAATCTAGGCGAAGGTCTGGCCAAACTATTTGAAGTCGAGGCAACAACAACCACTAAAAAAGTCAGAAAAATGGCGTATCCAAAACCCAAATTACTCATGCCTACATACCACAAACCCATACTCCATACGACAGAATTCGCAGAAATTCAGGCAGAATACATTACATACATTGCAGACACCGCTTTTGACGTGACCCTCAGCAAACAGCTGTTAAAACAGGCAATCACTACACCAGTCGTACAAGACTAGATAAGATTCAATAAGGGCATCATCAATGATCAAGGCACATCTTCACAACACTACTACTCAGGTGCTCAACAATACCCGACCCAAAAATTCCACTATCCGATCTATTAAAACAAACTCAACAATGCACAGAGACTACCAAATCATTTTTAGTCTGACTAGAGTCATCATTTGGGGCACGATGGGACTCAGTAGGAGCGGAACAACAATTAGAGACGACCATCTCAGGTTTACTTAGTGGGCCGCAAAATATCATAATGATGCAACCACAAGCACCAACCACCCTAGACCAATTACGGATATTACTCGTTTGATTTGATAACGTTAAGCATCACCTACCAGTAGATACATGCATAAAACAGAAAATTGCGGCAGTCACGACTGTTCAGTGGCGAATCCCAGTTTATGCAAAAGCGGATAGTTAAGACTTCAGGTCGTAAGTCTCGGATCTCAACCTCCGTGGATGTAGGTATGTGCGAAATCCCAATATGAGAATGATTCTAAATCTGGATTTATGCAGCAGTAAAACGGATGGAAATAATAGTAATATTTCCACCAGTGGACTCAGTCAAGACGGCAACTAACAATTTCTATAAAATAATAAATAGTGGTTTATTTCTACAGATAATTGAAAGTAAGTTTTAATTATAGTTTACAGAAAGTAGTAAAAATACAAGAGTTTCCGAAGATCAAAATAATAAGTCTGGATCGTTCGAGGTTTAAAGACCAAGTCGAAGATTAGAGTGTTAAGTGGATGGTTTTATAACATAATTTATTACACTGTAGGATAAAAGTCCACGTGGACCTTCGTATGTAGTTAGTGTTTAATGAATTAAGGAAAATAACTTTGATTTAGGTTTCGAATCGAAGCACAATTGAAAGCTTGAGTTCAAGGAGACACCGACTAGTCACAGATGCAAAGAATGCACTAATTTGAATTATTAGAAGGCTGAAATATTGGAAGTCGATCTGGATCATAGTTGATCAATAGAAATAAAAGAAAGTAAGCAGGCGTTTGGGTGAGCGGTTAGGACTGCAGACTGTAACGAAATTTACAGTCTCAGACCCGGCTTCAATCCTCGGCCACTGCTAATCGTTTACGGCTCGGTGTTGTACGGTAAACGTCACTGGATGGTTGATTAAAACCCAATCTCCTTCGGTGCTCCTTAGTGACCACTACTTACTGTAGGGGCCTAGGGAATGAGACTCCTTTACTGTGGAGGAGGGAACCGGGATAGGTAAAAGGGTACAAAGACCGAGACGATCTAACGCGGTAGCCTCCTATTTCCTCGCCCACAGTGACTGGTTAAGTCTGGTTGTATGAACTTCGGTTAAATCGACCCAATGAATAAATTATTATTATTATTATTAAATAAAAGAAAGTCGATGCAACTTCATTTACATTTGGATTCTTAGAATGAGGAAAGTAATAATAATAGCTTTTCAACGTAAATTACTAACAAAAAGCTGCCTTGACCAGAATCAAGGCCTTGGATTAATATTAATCCGTGAAGAACATTAAATATGACTAATTCAATGCTAGCATTTCAACTAAACAATTGTAAAGTCGAACGAACGGTTAAATTAGCCACAAATTACAACTTATATTATATTTTTTGGTTCAATACCAAACAACGACAGACAACAACATAGAAGCATTTAAACAGACGATCGCATCACTGACAGCCAAAGTAGAAGAGCTACGTCAAACACCCCGTCATTCAAACCCGACCCCACACCAACCCAATCAAGACGTAGCTATGACCTCATCGCAAGAGCCACGTCAATTTACCGATTGGGCAAATACAAAATGCCAACTGTGTGACGTAATCGGCCATGGAGCAAAACGTTGCTTAAAAATTAACAGCAAAGTTATGTTGCAAGAGAAAACAACAACAACAATTCCATAAGAGCACCTTTGACTAACTAACAATCCCGACAGCAAAATTGTAATGCCAACCCGAACCAAAGACAACAACATTTTCTTTAGACAAAATTTCTACCCAAATTGAAACCAAAACCCGAACCAACAACAATTTCCACCGAGGAATTCCAATTTCAATAAACCACTTAACCAGAGCGGAATCAACAACTAAAACAATTCCAATTACCTCGGACGAAATTTCATCCTAAACTTTGTTTATCCCAACTCAATTCCAAACAGAAATTCCAACAGACAAAACACGTCTTCCCCAAAACAAAGTAACAACAATAACTCACAACATTTAAACTACTAAGTCAGACGATGGGGCCGAATGGTCAACTAACAAATAAAAGGCCACCAGATAGAGATAAAAGCAATAATGTAGAGCGAATTTTAGATAATAATGAACATAGTAATATAAATAGGAAGTTAAGTAGTATAAGGAATCCAATTGTGAATAACTCAATGGCAAACTCAATGGCTCAACAGAAAACAGAAGTTAAACATAGACGATATTTTAGTAAACAAACCATTACTATTGATGAGACAACAGCTATTAAATCAGTTGTCGCAATAAAAAACTATGAAAAATTTTCTTTAAGTTTATTTATGGATCCTGGAGCAGATTGCTCAATAATTAAGGCAAACGTAGCTAGGAAATTAGGTGCCGTAATCAGAGCGGAAGATATACTCCAAATATGTGATTACGGGCAGCACCCAATTAGTACTATATAGAAAGCATTAGTCACTTTACATTTGAACATTAAACTAAATACACATGACTACGTAGTAGTTCAAGAATCTAAGCACCAGGTATTAATGGGAAGAGATTAGCTCACAAATTTTGGTGTAACGTTGGATTATAAGGATTTTAAGATGACATTAGGATGTTTTGGTGCAACAAAAATAAATAGGCCGGTCGCCAATAACTTGATGCAGTTCAAAATGCGAAGAGTTCAAAACCAACAACCGACTTACTATCATACACAAAATCAACAGCAACAAACCGGGTCAAGTGCGCACTAGCCCCGCGGAGCACAATAATTACCGTAATTTAGGAACAAACCAAAATACCGATCAAACTTATTATACCCAACAACCAACCTATCCTTACTATCACAAAAAGACCCATTACCTGCAACAACAAAACTGCTCCAGATTAGGTGCCCTTAAAGCAAATAGGAAAAAGAAAGAAAAAAGGTGCCTACAAGTAAATGAAATTAGAACGGAAGTAGTACGCGTACATGCAGCCACAAAATACACAATAGCGCCCAACGACTACGACTTTGAACCGATTTACATTAAGAGTAAATCAGGCAACCAGCCATTCACGGCAATCGAGTTGGAAATTAAAAACCTTTTGGCGGGCTATAAACCCAAGCATACACATATCTAACCAAACTGAGCTCATGCATGTAATAAACACAACCGACAATCCTATCGTTATTCCAGCGAGAGCCATCGTAACAACGGCTATAGTCGCAGATTGTGAAGAACTTGAATGCTACCAAATAAGGTCTATACATGTCGAGAATAACCCAACCTCTGAAGCCAACAATCAACTCGACACCATACCAATTTATAAAGGGGACGAATTAGAAATGCAAATAGACAAAATTATATTTGCACCAACCCTAATACTAGAAGAGCTGGAAAAATACAGAAAAGTGGCAAGAGCAAACCAACAGGCTTTTATGTTCAAGGACACGCCATTAGGCGCCTGGCCTCACGCGAGATACAAGATTACAATAAAAGATGAGACACCTTTCAAGATAAGATGGATTCCTCAGTCAGAAGCGCAACACACCAAGACTGAGAGGCAGGTAAAAGTACAACTAAAAGACAGGATCATTCGGAAGTCCACATTGGAGTTCTCCAGCCCAGCCTTTTTAGTGAAACAAAAATCATCGAACCCGAATAAACCCAAACTAAGAGTGGTAAACGACTACTGCCAATTAAATGCGCAGACCAAACCGGAATTATACCCAATGCCAAAAATAAGCAACATAGTACACCGCTTTAAGAGAAAAAAGATTTTCTCAGCGATGAATCTTTAATCCGGATACAACCAGATTCTATTTGACGAGAAATCGATTGACTTTACAGCGTTCAGTGCGAAAGAAAGGCATTTTAAGTGCCTGCGTCTCTCATTTTGCATGGCCAACGCACCAGCTTTTTTCAGTCGTATGATGATAGAGATGTTAGGTCCACTGCAATACACACAAGTATTGCACTACTTAGATTATATAATTGCGCCGAGCGTGGACATCGACTCTTACATTAAGACATTAGACAAAGTATTTAAACGACTAATAGCCAACAATCTACGCCTAAAACCCTCAAAATGTAAACAAGGCTTTCAAGAAATTGAGATCTTTGGCTTCCTTATTAACAAAAAAGGCAGGCGCCCAATACGCGAATACGTGGAATCAATTACAAAAATAAAACCCCTCAAATCTATTAAATCACTTCAGTCCTTTTTGTAAAGTATAAACTTCTACACAACTTTTGTGCCAAACCTTGCTAGTATGGCAAAACCACTCAACGCCTTGTTAGTGCAGGACACTCTATATATCTGGAGTACGGAATGCCAGGAGGCATTTGAGATGCTAAAAATGGCTCTTACGTCAGCACCTATTCAGGCGCACTTTGATGCAACTTTACCAACCACTTTAAGAACAGATGCATCCACAAGGGGCTAGAAGCATGCTTATTTCAAACCCACACACTACCTAACCGGCAACAAATAAAAAAAGTAGCATATATATCAAAGACTAACAAAAGAGATGAAGAACTATCTGATTCCCATCCTTGAGATGAGAGGCATAGTGTTAACTTTGAAGAAAATCTCTCATTTTCTAAAAGGGATCCCATTCCACATACAAACCGACAACAGTTCACTGACATCTCTATTAACCTCAAAGAAGAGACCCATGACACCTAAACTTTTTCGACAGGCCATGGTGTTAGCCAAATTTAACATACTTTACATAAGTCATATAAAAGGAAAGTACAATTTTCCACCAGATTTGCTATCGCGGGCAGAAGTGCCTGACATGTATCTATCCATCTGCAATATTACAACCACTCCATTAACTGAGCTAGAAAAAGGATTTATGCGGCAACAACAGAGGGATCTGGAACTAACTAAAATTATTACCAAACTAGAAAACGGCAGCCTCAGCTACAACAACTATTTCCTAACAAATAACATGCTCTATTTTAAACATTCGACACCACAGGGGCCACATCCCGTACCCGCCGTCCCTACAGCAGGACGAGCTAAAATACTCGAAACATTCCACGACAGCGCAACAGGATGGCACTTTGGACGAAAGAAGACACTGAATACAATACAACAGCGGCTCTGTTGGCCCAGGATAAAGAACGATATTAAGAATTACGTAAAGACCTGTAAACAGTGTCAGTTGAATAAACAGCAAGAAGAGAAACCAGCAGGACTGTTTTAATTTCAGAAAATCTACACTGAGCCGTTCGACCTAATTCAGATCGACTATTGCGGTCCGATATCTACGTCTACGTCCAAAAAAACATACCTACTGACAGCAGTGGACTGTGCCAAGAAAAATTTATTTGTCAAGGCGGTGCTAGACTGCACAGCAAAAAAGACAGCGAAATTTAAAAAAAAAGAAATAATAAACGTGCATGGCGCGCCTAGGTTCCTACAATCTGATAATGAAGGGTCATTCGTTAACGCTACAATAGCAGAGCTCAACCAGATATGCGGGACTACGCACATCACCAGCAGTCTGTATTTACTAAGAAAAAATAGAGCCATTGAGGCTACACATAGTGTTTTTATAGATATGACCCGCACGTACGCTATGAAAGATAAGCGGAAATGAAAGTCATTGACGAGCTGACTTTTGCTTTAAACACATCAGTGCACTGTACTACAGGGTATACACCATATTTTGCATTTTTCAGGCGTCAACCAAAACAACCTTTTGATGCCAAATTTCCGCTTTTGCGGAAAAGACAGACAATAGACTACCATCAACAGTGTCGCGATGCACGGGAAGCGGCTAGAGCGGTCATAGAGCAAGAACGAGTTGAATAGGCAAAGAGATTTAAACGGACACGTCGCGATAGGAAATTCGCAGTAGAAGATTTAGTAATATTGCGTAAAAAAACGAGAAAAAGAGATGTCTAAAAAATTACTTGCAATATTTTTAGGACCGTACCTAATAGTTGAGGACGTTGGATTAAACAACTTTCGACTGGGGGGTCGAAGGAAAAATCGCCTAGTCCAGTTCAATGTAAACGTGAAACAACTAAGAACCTACTATGTGCGACCAGGCGAAATGGCTTCAATGGTTCGAAGAGCCAGAGACACACTTCAAGAACCTGAGAATCAACACACGATGGATACCGAGGTCATATTACACCCTAGTCAGGGACAGACGTCGGTATCAAACCCTACTTACGATTCTCAGTTACCTATTCTGACCCCACCACGATGTACATTGGAACCACCATCATACATGCCTGTGCTTACACCTCAACAGGCCGGACCGTCCACCCGCCACATACCATTCGCACCGACCTATCAACAACAATATACAGTAACTGGTAATCCTAGTTTTAGCAATATAGTTATGCAGCGACCTGGTCGCCCTAAAGGATCTAAAAATAAGAAATTGTTAGCTACTGTAGACGATAAATATATATTGAATGACGACAACATTAGAAATCTAAGGTCCAGAAATTTTATGTAATCTTACAATCACTGGTTTGAATAATTTTAAATTTATTTAGGATAGCTAATTACCTTTAGGTTAAGTAGTTTCTGATTTTTTAACCAACATATTAAATTTTTAACAGAACTTACGGCTATACCTGAAGAGCTGGTTCTTTAGACCGACAGGTACCTTCGGGGTACCGCCTGGACGTCTCACTTAACCCTATCAGTACCGTTAAGGCACATGCTTAGGGCGACTTGAGATTGAACTCTAGTCCATTAGCGGGGACAATGACCTCCGAAGTAAAGCCTAGTGTGTCGTTAATTTGGAAGGTTTAGAACAGAAGTTTTACTTTACGTCAAATTGACTTTGTTGCAGATAGTTATTATCATTATTTATTATTCTTTGCAATATGAACGCGGTTCATAGTCGATAAGTTTATTTATTATCGTTTTGTAGTTAATTAGTTAAAAAGGAAAAACAGGAAAACAAGAAAGGGACGTTTAGATTTGGTTGTTGTCTTGATTTAATATCGATACTTATGTACAGCAAAGTCAACATGGGTGTGGCATATTTAGTTTTAAGTATAATTATGGTTATTTGATAAGGCCGGCAATTTTTGTTGACAAAATTGGACAGTCTTTCCTTTATTTTACTCTCTTTTATTTAGATTATTAAATAGATTGTTGAGTTTGTACTATTTGGTTAAGTAGATATGTGTAGGGATATAGCATAGTCAGTAGTTTAAGAAAGATTAGGGTTACAGCCTTGACTTTGAGTAATAGATGTACGTAACGTCTATGGGCTAGGACCTTTGTGAATAAGTAAGTTCGGTTCTTTAAATTGTTAAGTGGTGCCGAGCATAGCTTGACCCCGGCTAGGTGCCCCAAGCCCAGCCGGGTGACAACACTTCTGAGAGGCCCGGCACCACTACTCACTGTAGGACATAGATACCATAAACATTGACATAGATACACAATACACAACTATTTTTAATAATAATAGATAGTACATATTCATAATATATAGTTTACAACTTAATTTATTACAGCTACTGATGTTTTCAAGTGAAAAAAAAACAAAAACGTCTCCCATGGGAAGAAACAAAAATTAGTAAAAATAATAGAATATGCTGTAATTAGGAGTATTTTACTATAATTAGTTGAATTTTAGCTTATAGTATAGTTATAGTAAGAAACATTAATTGTAACAGTATTTACCTGTTAAAGGGAGAAAATTTGAAATTCCCCACCTGATGTTGGGAAGCGCAGTCTGGCCAGATGCCCGTCTCACCCTCTTAGGTCCGGTATTACTGAAAATATTTAAACAAACCGAAGGAGACAAAATTTATTAAAATAATGTTTTCCATTTAATTATAGTTAAGTATAACCATAATTATGGAATGTAATTTAGATCACCATTATTTTTTGTGTATACATCACTACTTATATTGTTATGTAATAGTTTTGAAGTTTTGGACATATGGATAATAAGTTACTATTTAGTTTTAGCGTAGCTTAGGAAAAACACCGGAACAGCTGGTGAACTCAAGTCCGATTGTACTCGCCACAATTTGGCGGCATACTCTTAAAACTCAATTAAAACTCCAAGTGGAGCTCAAAAAATATTAATTTTATGTATTTAACACTATTTACGTATATTCACTAAATTATATTTCAATTGTATTTAATTTAATTAAAACTAAAGTAATTAACGTTAATTGCAGTCATAATTAGGTAGTTATAGGTTGTAGTTAGAGTATAAAATGATTGTTATATGTAAATTTGGATTTGGAAATCGTTACCTTAAGTTTGGCTAAGAAAGCCGATTCGGAGCCATGGCGGTCCGCCATATCCAGGTCACACTGTAGTAGGTCACAGGTCACTTAGTTGGACTAGCCATAGTCGATAATCCTATGAAAAACCAACACAAACGAACAATTATGTAATAATTTCAATATCAGCCATGTGGGCCATCACTTATAATTTTTAAACAGAATGTCGACGCTTATAACTTTTTTGGAAAAAATAATTCTGAAATGTAACAAGGCGGATTGATGCACAAAATTTTGGGAAATTATTTAATACTAACCTTTACTTTGTAGTCCTCCGAACTTCGGAGCAATCGGGGGCGGGGATGGTCTGGCCGGAGCCCAGGTCCGTCCACAGGGAATATTGTAAATGAATGATTTAAATGTATATATTGTATGTATTTACCATGTGGAGTGTATAGACACGTAAGCTCACATTTGTTTATACTATAGGCAAAAGAGCCACGTCATTTAACACTACGTTAGAGGTACAGCTGTCGCGTTTCCTGCTCCAATCAGAGTCATATCATTGGGCGGAATATATTTTGAATATCAAAACTCGTTTATAGTTTACAGTCAGGCTGACTGCAAACTATGAACGAATTTTGATATTCAAAATATATTTCACTCAGGGCAGGAATAATAGGAGGATATCAAAGCCCACGTATGTACCTGGTTCTTCATGTATTACCAAGGAAAGCAAAGTCTTTGTGCGGGTATTTTACCCCAATCCAAATCCAATATCGGTCTCTACATTACTACATTTCCTCTCCTCTTGTTTAGTTCAAATTAATTACTTGGGCCGTCTGTGTCCAAGACGTCTCCACCAAACCAATATACATTACCAAGCAGTGCGGCCATCGGTGGTCACCAATGGTTCGTCACCGGGCAACAACTACATGTTGCTTCTACAATAATTCCTTTTCGTACTAATGGCACAACAATAAAATTACTAATTGGTGACTACTTTTACAAAATAAACTTGTGCGATTGCCAAAGCCGCGACAACGACGACGAATACCACGTAACATGAAGGGCAAGGACATTGAAGAGGCAGTTAAACTTTTGTAAGGGTGACAGAGAATATATGTTGAGGTATATATGTTTTAAATTCATCACTGTAGGAAGTGTAAAATTAGCCTCATCATCAGACAATAAATCATCTATCATCTGGAGATTCTTACAAAAAGCCTGATTAAAAGTTTGATTGATTTAGATGCAGTAAGTTCTTGAATACGTAAAAACAATTATTGTTGTCAGACTTCACTTGTGATAATTTTAAAATCTATATTTTATTCATTGACATTGTGTTTGTTTTCACTGTAATTAATCAGAGGCTGTAAATCTAGAGAAGAAATGAATTTATGACCCATGCAATTACTACTGCAAACAGAAATTGGGGCTTACTGAAATCCATGCCATAGAACTTTACGTTGGGGCACATAAAACGATTTCAAATTTTTTTTTAAATTTTTGTTGGACGAAAGTGTCAAATATATTAATAAAGTTGTCTTTATCTCACTTTATTTTATAATATAGTATTATATAGTATTAAATCGAAGAGCTTTAAAACTGTCGTTTCACTCACCTAAAACTTAATTTGGCATAATGACTCATATTTTTAGTGTAATTTTGTGCACAATACAAAATCTCCATGGTGTTTGTAATATTTCCTAGATTTCAAACTATTTGAAAAATTACGGAGTTGAACAAAATATGCAAAATTTAATCTGATAATCTTTTTATTTTATTTTTCATTTTATTTTATTATTTTCCGGTTCCTATAAATATTAAATTCTAAAACTTCATTTTTATGAGTATAATATGACATAAAAAATGTGAGAACCATCAAAACTGCTGTGTATGTATAGGATAGACATCAATAGAATAGTCTAGGTTACAAAGTATAGTATAAAGAGGTGATAGAAGGGGAAGAGCGAGACTTGGCAACGATGTGTGCAAGTTTTGGTTAAAGAGGAGGAATGATGCCTCCAAGAGATGCGAGAGCAGAGATCTAATCTCATAACTGTTACTAATTAATCTGAATTTAAAATTTTTGAAATATTAGACACTAAAAGTTCACTTTCTGTGTCATTCTGTGTAACTACTGCACAAAAATTACGATTGCGGTTTTAATTACCATCAACATTTTAATGTTTTGTGAGTCTGTTAAAAGTATTACTGCACTACAATAACGAATACGATTTTTATTTATTAGGTCACTGACATTGTCTTTAGTGATTGTGTGAAAAGCAGCGTTTGATAATTCATGTGAGTGTATTGAATTTATTATTGAAACAGAAATTTTGAAACTGATTAAATAGGCGTGTTTCATTATTGAATTAATTACAGCCTATAAAGTTTTTGAAAAAAAAGTGGACAGTGTTAGGGCTCATGACTACTAGTTAGTTCTGCGAATTTTGAAATTTTGAAAGGCACTACAGACGCAATGATACACATCATTTTCGAACATCTAGAATTAAAACCTTTTATTTTTAACATTTTTAACTATAATCCTGAGAACAGTAATCGCAGATAAAAGTGAAGTTAAAAAGTATCGTATGCCAATAATGTCAATTATTTTTATTTTGTATGATTGTGCAATTTATCGTCAGTAGTAAAGACATACGTTTAGAACTAGTGACAGAAATCAGTTAGAGTCTGGCTAGTATCAATGAAAATAATTTCTGGCTCCGGAATGACTTGATCATATTTGTGAGCATTGATGTCAATATTGACTGGCAAAAATTTCCTGACATTCCTAAATTCATTTTGGCCATCTGACCGGCAATTTCATAGTAAAAATTGGACTGAATAGTGCACGTATTGAATGTCAAGTCGAAGTTAAAATAAAAATAAATCAATTGACTTAAATTACGCAAATATAGTAATTTCAATTATTGGATCCAAAAATTTATTAGAAGAGCAAATTACCTACATTGAAATTACTACTAACTAGGAAATTAAATTGATATACAACAAATTACTTCTGTCATTCTTTTGTCATTAGTCGTCTGACTTACTTATGTAGATAGTGCTCGTAAAAAGTAAGGTAAAAGTATGAAATAATTACTACAAAATTATGAGAGGAAGATAGCGGAGTCTTGAAACCATTGGAAGAAATCTTGTCGAGGTATATTGTAAATAATGCATTACTTTTTAACAAAAAATACTATTTCAGTAGGTAGAATTATAATAGCCAAACAAAATAATTTATGAAATAAAAGGGTCAATTATTTTAATTCGTGAAATTTCGAATCAATAATTCTGTTTCAATTGTTTAGGTCCGCATTATCCAAATCCAAAAAACAAAAAAGATATCCTCAGAAAAATACTGACTTCTACAGTTTTGGAAAATTAAAATTATATAATTTGGAGCAGTCTTAAGGCAAGAAATGTTACTTACCAATGGGTAAATAGATACATAATATAATTACCTTATACTGTTCTTGCACTGATTTATGCACATTCGAAATTAAAGCATACCTTATTATTTACTATGATCGAAACCAAATTACTTACAGAATAACCATTAAATCGTAATGCCTAATATTTTAAATTGCCTAGTGTAGCAAAATAATGATCAGAAACCAAGCCAGCAAAAATAGCAGAAGGATAACGGATGAGTTATGAGCAGAAAGTTTTAAACCTATTAAATTCGTCATCCTTGCTGGCAAACACTGCCGACAACAGGTATGTAAAAAAAATAATAAACTGTAGGTAGGTTTTGATTTAAAAAAAAGAGGGGGTTTAAAATTTAATTTCCCCTTTTCTGTCGTTTATACGGGACGACCTTAAAGCACATTAGTTAGCATTATTACTGTAAAATGTCGGATCTAACAATTGATATTTAAGGAGAGGAGGAAATTGCAATTACTGCTATACTGCATTACATTTGAAAGCCCTTCCAGTTTTTATCTATTCTTTATGAAGAGAAAATAATTTTAAGCTGAGATCACACAACTGGAATCTGAATAGTCCATCAATCTAGAATAAATTACTAATTTAATGCCTGGTACTTAATTCATGATACGGATAAGCCCCCTTATAACTGTATTCGCTCTTTTGATTCAAAATTATAGGAAATGCCTCACTAGAAATTTTGATCTGATTGGAACATATATTATACTGTAAACTCAATGTTGCCTTCCTCAAAGTAAGTATATGCAATACAATTTTACAACTTCATACAGTGACATGCAGTTGCCTCGATTTTAAATTCAAAGTGGAAGTTTATGGCCTAAAAATTTCAGAAAGTGATCCTTATTACGATAAAATCAGAATGTCATTGTTAATTAAATCTCAACTACAGACACTAGGCTGCACCTCATTAGTTTAAGCTTAAAAGGGCGACAAACATTTCAAAAGTAGTAGTACTGTGCGTAAATGTGAGCACCCCTTAAATGTGATCAGTGTCCGCCGTTCAAATATTACCGCTTTTTTAAAAAAAATCTGTCCAACTAATATTCATACAGCCTATAGTCTAATAGTCTCTACCATATTTACTACTGAATTCAGCTTCTTGCCTTGAAAACTCGGGCTATGTAAAGCCATGAAAGTTTTGAGAACTTTTTGAAATTGTCACGTTTAAGACCCTAATTTACCATTAACTTTAAATGTATTGATAACTTTAAGGGTACAAGGGTCGTTTTAAGATTATCCGCAGTTTTTGTATTGTACAATGACCTGTATCTCTTGCAACTTTTAATTTTCGACACTGAGTATAATATTGTATATACAGGTAAGTACATACAGTAATAAAAGGAAATATAATGCTAGCTTCTTTTTATTGTACGTTGTCTGTGGAAAAAGATACAGATTTTTAAATTTAATAAAAAAATGAAACCGATCACATATACGCACCCCCCACTAATAATTTCTCTATCAATATATTTGTAAGTTATTATACAGAGCCAAATTAACAAATATTTATTTAGCACAGAACTGGAAATATTCTTAATCTGACTCGCCAAGTCAGAAATAATCAAAGTTTGAGGAGGTCGTCGTAATTAATGTAAAAGTATGGCTCTTGAACCACTAGACAGTTACAACACAATAGCTAAAACTACAAAAGCGTATATACGGTGATGTAAATGCTTCAACAAGTTAACTGCAGAGTTTAACAAGCTTGGTGCTGAGATTTGCAACAAGTCTTATTGCCTGTGGTTAAATTTTTTTCCCATCTAAAAACAAAACAGTATAGGAAGTTACCACTAACTCTGTCAAGTTAACAGTTCAACCTATTGTCACAGTCTAACTACATCCGTCCCAAAATCATTTCTGAACGTGAACAAGTACACATCAACATGACACCCATTAAGGAGGCAGTAACGTCAAGCAATTATATAATTAAAAAGATTAGTTTAAAGAAGAGCACTTGATACTTCATATATATAATGACAGCAATAAGCAACTACTTCAATTCTTATTTTATTGTACGAAGCAAAAGTGTCTTTCAAAGGAAGCCCCTAAAATTTTAATTACAACCGAGAAACTTTGAATGTGTCTCATTTATGTTTATGACTGTTCGTCATTACAGTTTTAGCTTAGATTTAAAATTGAAAATTACCATGCTCAATAGTGTTAATTCTGCAGTAGGGTAGGGTCAGGTAATTGTGGTAGTCCGGTAATTGTGGTAGTCCGGTAATTGTGGTAGTCCAGTAATTGTGGTAGTCCGGTAATTGTGGTAGTGGAAAACTATAAAGCAGTGAACTACAGCAGCAGTCCAAAATAAGTTTCAGTTCACTCAACTACTCATGAAGTATGTTCTGGTTGATGTTCCCCGCGATAGTCGAAAACTTGTAAAAAAAATAATTACAGAAACTTATTGTGTCAGTTTAACTAGTGAGGAAAAATTATTTTAGTTTCTTCAAGTTCCTGTAATTAATGCTCCAGAAAAGGGCATTCACACCGAAACCGATAGCGCTGAGATAGTTGAAGTTAGTCGGCATAATTTAATCACAATTAAAATGTAATACTAATTTAACCCCTAATTTAGTGGATTTTAGAAAATTATTTGGTCATTTCAAAGTAGTCATTTAAATGTGGTATGCCAAGGCTTTAACTTGTTACGGTGCATACCGAGCGACTGTGACTGTATGGTAATATGGTAATGAGTTGTACAGAGAGTATGCACGCGTAGATGGGTGTACTGTAGTATAGGTATATATTTATTGTATATCGCTTGGTCTGTGAGAGATACTTCTCCTCTCGCTCGTCTCGTACCAACTGCCTGTCTTATCGTTAGTTCAACTAACTATATAGACAGTGTGTGTGTGCTTGTCATTAGAAGAGTGCAGTACGTATGTACTGTGCTATTCTAACACACCCGCCTTCCACGCTATAGTGAAACTATACAATTTAACCGTAACCTATAGGCAATTAAAACCATGCCGTTCACAATAATAGCAATTCATCAATAAACGAAAAGAACAGACATCTTACACTGTCAATGCCCAGCCTATATTATTCATACGCACTATGTATTAACCATTATGAAGCATACACACATCATATTAAGCAGTCATTGAAGACAGAGGCCCATCTTTTCCAATTTACCTACCAAGCTAAGAAAATATTCACAATTCCGACAATTTGGTAAGTACAATTTTGTGTAATATCTTAAAAAATTCATAAAATTCAGGACTACAATATACATACTTAAAATTTGAAAAAATAATTTTGGAAAACCGCCAAATTAGTGAAAAAAGCGGGTTTTGGACCGAATTTTCCCAATTTTTACATTTTACTACTAAAATTACTCATTTTTAATTTCAGATGGACTGTAAAATCTATCCTCAGTCTGGACCAGTGTCTTCGGAGGATGACCCCCTCGGACCGGGTGACCTCGGTGACTACGCTATCTTTACGGATTCCAGTGTTCATATGTAACAAAAACTACAGGTAACTATCATACTTTACATATTTCATAAAATTATTCCAATTAACTGCCCGAAATACAAAAAATAACATATTCCAGTGGTGTCAAACACATCAAATACAATTTTGATATTAATGTAATATTCACATGAGTTATCGTACAAATAATTAATGGTTGCGCCTCCATGTGGAGTTTGGCTTTTTGTTTACAGTTCCACGGCCAGATTAACAATTTTGAGGGTGACTAGGTGCTATACATATCAATTTGGAAATTTCAACATTCGATCTATTTACATGGTACGTATTTTACATTATAACTAAATTAACATTATTATTACGTTTATGTTTACCTACTTCTTATACTACATATATTAATTTTCATATACCTATACCCATGCTACTGTTTATTATTACGTTTACTAATCTATGTACTTCCCTTGGAAGATTTTGTTTCTGGTTTTTCAGCTCAAAACATCAGTAGCAGTGGTAAACAGATTGTATAAACTATATATTATTATTATATACTATATATTATTATTATAAATAAATGTGTTGTATGTATCCATGTCAACTTCGATTGTATCTATCTCCCTGCTTGTGACTGTGGTGCCCGGTCCCTCAGGAGGGTCGGTTCATTCTCTGCTGGGTCTGACCAACCCCGCGGAGGCCGAGTTATACCGGGCCATAGTCAAAAACTTAAACAACTACACTAGCTATGCAAAAGGGCCTAGCCCATAGATAGGTAGTAATAACATTGTCTACAAGTTCAAGTTCACGAACTTTACGTTAACTGCTTACATAATATTGAACATATATATTTTCTACATGCGTCGAACTTTATAACCACTACTATGTATATATACTCTATTTTTTTATGAATTTTTAATTTCTAACCCTGCGTATATTTTACAAATTTCAACCAACTTAAATTAGACTAGCCTAAATAACAAGAAAAATTACTACCGTTATATATATAATCTATGCTAGTATTACAACAATTAATTCATAATTATGTTTCTCAATTATACGGCTCGTGTTCATGACCACTATCGCATATTCGATCCACACAATTTATCCTCAATTCTTGTTACAACAAATTTAACTATTTTATATACTTATAATGACAACGTTACAAACTCTGCGCTTCCCCTTTTTTTTACTTTTTAATTACTAAAATTCAACGTAATATTGCAAAATAAATATAAATTAATAACTAAATTAATAATTACTATAGACCGCGTCTATAGTAGTCAGTACTATTTTAAAAGGATTTTGACTTTGAGTAAAAATAGGAACTCTGTTCTAAACCTTCCAAATAAGCGACACACTAGGCTTTACTTTTGGGGTCATTGTCCCCGCTATTGGACTAGGGTTCGATCCCAAGGTGTCCCAAACATGTGCCTCAATGGTGCTTCTATGGTTTAGGGCCCGTCCAGGCGGTACCCCGGGAGGTCCCTGTCTGTCTAAAGAACCAGCCTTACAGGTGTAGCCGTACGTTCTGTCAATAATTTGATATGTCGGTTGAAAATGGATGTAATATGATACAAAAATGAAATTTCCTACTTAACTTAAACTAAACGTTATTACTATACAAACATGGCATTCAGCCTCTACTTCGGAAGCGTAAATTTTGGACGTTGTCTTTATGTATTATATACCTAATAATATACTTAACCTATTCTAATTATTATTATAATTTCTTAAATTATATCTATAATTATCCTTATTTGTTATATACTTATCATTCACGGTAGCTAAACTATCCTTATTCCTAGAACCTGGTGGTCGACCTCGACCTCTCTTAACTATAGTCTGTGCAGTTTCGGGGATTAATGTTGGTGGGCCTTCAGTGCTGACCTCCGGTTGTATGGTTTTGTAATGAACTAACCGAGGAAAGTCTTCATCATACTGCTGTGTGTTAGTATGTTGAATCGAAAGGCCAGAATTCTGCTGAGGACTCGGATTAGCTGCGTTGGTAATACTTAACTCGGAATTCCCCTGGAGTCCATCCACGTGAACCGTTGGTCTCCGTATGGGTGGAATTATTTCCCCAGGCCGTACATAGTATCTCCTTAGCTTTTCCATATTGACGTTAAACCGAATTAATCCACCTCCTCGCTTTCTCCCCTCGATAGTATATACGTTGTTTCCAACAGACTCCACAATTTTGTAGGGTCTGGAAAATATAGACATTAATTTTTTAGAAAAACCTTTTTTTGTATGACTATTACGTAATAAGACTAAATCTCCTACATTAAATTCAAAGTCCCGTCTATTAAGATTATAACGCTGTGCCCACTGGACACGACTATTTTCTATAGCAAGTCGAGCATGCTCTCGTGCCTCACGACCTTGCTCATGATACCCGATTGTCGGTGTCTCTCTGAATAATGGTAAGGACAAATCCAGTGGCTGTGTAGCCTCCCTTCCATATAGACAGAAAAATGGAGTCATCCCTGTCGTTGAGTGGGTACTTGTATTTAACGCAAAGGTGATTTGGGGTAGTGCCTCGTCCCAGTTGCGCCTTGATTTACTCCGATAGGACCGAATGGCCTCCATTAGCACATCGTGGCTGGCCTCCACACATCCATTACTCCTTGGTGTGTACGGGCTGCTGGTGATATGATTAGTTCCCAGTAACTTATTGAGCTCCTTCACGGTGGTATTTAAGAACGAGGTCCCATTATCTGACTGAATTATTCGAGGAGCTCCATATTTAGTAACAATCTCCTCCATTAGAAATTTAGCAGTCGTCGCGGCTTCACAATTTGGAACAGCTTTGGCTACTAAAAATTTAGTCAAATAACAAACAGCAGTTATTAAATACTTATTTCGATTTACAGATGTATTTATCGGCCCCGCATAATCAATTTGAATTCGTTCGAATGGTGCAAATGGAATGTCAATGAATTTGAATAATCCAGCTGGCTTGATGCGAGGCACTTTGTTACGCTGGCAGCTGGAACATGTCCGTACATATTCAAATACATCCCTACTCATAGTATGCCAAAATAAAGTTTGTCGAATTTTATCCAATGTCTTTTTTCTACCCAAATGTCCCGCAATTTTTGAATCGTGCAAATTTTGTAAAATGTTTTGACGTCGATGGCACGGAATCACTAATAATAACTTATGCTTTTTGTATTCGGATTTCCTGAAGTATAGTATGCCGTTGAGTAATTGATAATTGGATAAATTTTCCACTGAGCTTCTCTCAATTGTCATCATAATTTTGGCTAAAGCTGGATCAGCTAATTGTTCCATTCTGTAATTTTCATCGCGTGGTACTGATGTTAACGTCCATATGGACAGATCCATATCTGTATTATGAGTCCTCGACAACAAGTCTGGTAAGAAGTTGATTTTGCCCGCTAGATGACTAATGTTTGTAATGTTGTATGAATTGAAAATCATGGCTTGTCTAAATAACTTAGGTGACATGGGCGTTTTCTTAGAGTTGATTAAGCTAGGTAAAGTCGAATAATCCGTTTCAATTTTAAATGGAATGCCCTTCAAGAAGTGAGATAGCCGCTTTAATCCAAAAACTATTGCTTCCATTTCCAACACTGGAACCTGATAGTTTTTCATAGCCGGAGTTAATGATTTGCTTATAGATGCAACAATTTTTTCAACAGGTTTTCCGTTAACTATATGAGTCTGAAATAATGTACATCCTAATCCAGTTAAAGATGCATCTGTTCTTAATGTAGTTGGTAATTTCGGATCAAAATGAGCCTGGATGGGAGCAGTTGTTAAAGCCAATTTTAATTTTTCGAAAGCTTCTTGACACTCTGGTGTCCAAATGTACGCAACGTCCTTCTTCAATAAACCATTGAGGGGCCGCGCTATTGTAGCTAAATTTGGGATGAATTCAGAATAAAAATTTACTGAGCCCATGAATGATTGAAGTGATTTGATATTGGTTGGCGGCTTAATTTTACGAATAGGATCAACTAATTCAGTTGTTGGTTCACATCCGTCTTTGCTTACTAAGAACCCCAAAATTTCTAATTTCTTGAAACCTAATCTACACTTCGATGGCTTCAGCCTTAAGTTATTTTCAATTAATTTATGGAACACCTTACGTAGTGAACTAATATTTTGATCGATGTCTTCGGATGGTACTCTAATGTCGTCCAAATAATGTAGCACTGCGGTATACTGTAAATCTCCAAGCATATTTATCATCATTTTAGAGAAGAAGCTCGGAGCTCCTTGCATGCCAAATCCGAGCTTTAAACACTCGTAATGCCCGTGTCGAGTCTTGAAGGCTGACAGTGGAATGGATTCATCATCGAGTAAAATTTGATTATATTCGGCTTCCAAGTCCAAAGCTGAGAAAATGTTCTTTCCCCTGAACCGGTGGAGGATCTCATGGATTAAAGGCAAAGGAAACAGTTGCTTACGTGTTTGAAAATTCAGTAATCTGTAGTCGTTTACGAGTCTGAATTGTTTTTTGTTTGGATCAGGTGATTTTTTGCTGACCAAAAACGATGGGCTGCTCCAGTCACTGTTACTTTCCCGAATTGTTCCGTCTGCTAATTGTTGTTTCACTTGGCGTGCTATCTCCTCGTGTTGCGCTTCGCTTTGTGGGTGAGCCCGCAGCTGTACTGGTGTTGGATCAAGTAGCTCGATCTTGTATTTCGCATGAGGATAAACTCCATTTGGTGTACGGGCAAATTTAAAAGCTTGTTGACATTCAGCTACTAAATTTTTGTATTTCATTAAATCTGCACTAATTAACTTTGGATCATATGCTACTTTATTGATTTCCTGCTCCAGTTCATCTCCTTTATAAATAGGTACTTTTGCTCTAATTCCCTCTTGCTCGAAATTCGGCTCAACTTTACTAATATTATTTATCACGCGCACTTCTAGTTCATTCCAATCTGTAATCTGAGCAGTAGCAATGACAGCCTTACTTTGTATTATGATTTCCTCCTCCGATGGATTTATGACACGGAGAAACTGAGTTTTTTCACTAATAATAAAGTCTGGAATCACCATCTGTTTTAGCTTTCTTTGTCCCAATGACAAAGCCTCAAACCGAGTTCCATTTATTTGTTGCCCCTTTTTATTTAATACATATATAGGAATGTCTATCATCGAGTAGGGCTGTAGTACCTGTCTACTGGAACTATGAATTCTCAAAATATTCTCATTGCGCTCTTTCTTTTTAGTACTTAAGATGCACGAAGCTCTAGGACTTGCCTCTGTTTTGGTTTTAGTTACATGTTTGCTAGCGGCTTGTATTTTCTCATAGAATTCTCTTTTCACATTCTTACCGACGGCGACTTGATCAATGTCCCGTAATTTGGCTTTTTACTGCTACTGGGTCGTTCTTCCCCTGGTGTCGGTTTGGCAGAGCGTGGTGGCAGTTGGTAATCTGGAAACTCTTCTTTAAATTTTGAACGTTCGTATATTTCTGTCGAGCAGTATTCTTGATTTTTATTAAAAAACTCAACTCGAATATGGTTGCTGTCGATGCCTAGATACGCTCTAATACCAACCCAATCGTTCTCGTCCGTCAATTCAAGCTGCAATTTTTTATGTTGGTGTGAACGAATTGGTATGTCAGAAAATTTCTCTGCGCACTGATTTCTTGTTAGTTTTTCAGTAAAAAGTCTTTTCCCGTTCTTATCAAAATATTCTGCTGTTATTAATTCACTGCCACTTTCTGTACATAAGTCTACGAATTTGGGAGACCCTCCGGTAAATGGCAAACTGTGAAAAAATCTTTTCATACTCCTCGTAAACTTCAATTATTCTATTTATTAGTAATTATCCACTAGATACTGTTCAACCTTTTGTTCATGTGCTTTACCTATTTCCACTTGATTTCACTTAACTTTACTTTTCACTTAATATTATTTTTCACTTATTGTTACTTTACTTATTTTAATATTCTATATAATTAACTATATTGGAAATCGCTAACACGCACGCACCTCCACCACTGTTACGGTGCATACCGAGCGACTGTGACTGTATGGTAATATGGTAATGAGTTGTACAGAGAGTATGCACGCGTAGATGGGTGTACTGTAGTATAGGTATATATTTATTGTATATCGCTTGGTCTGTGAGAGATACTTCTCCTCTCGCTCGTCTCGTACCAACTGCCTGTCTTATCGTTAGTACAACTAACTATATAGACAGTGTGTGTGTGCTTGTCATTAGAAGAGTGCAGTACGTATGTACTGTGCTATTCTAACAAACTGTGGTATTGTAAAAACCATATAGAACTCATCGGAAATAGTGAAACGGAGCTAGTGTGATTTAAAAATATAAATGTAATAATATGTCAGTTCGTTTTCATTTGGTTAGCATGCCGTAAATTGTAGCAATGGAAAAAAAGAAATAAGGTGACAAAAATAAGTCATACACCAACATAGACCTTAACGATGCCATTTCTTTCGAGCAACGTAGATCATTAACAACATTCATTTAATAAATCAGCATATTTTAATCATTAAATGTGACTTATGGGACTTAGTGTGATAAAATCTGTTCTAGCTTAATATGCGTTATTTATATGCTAACTGACTTTAAACTTATATTTTCTTTGAAATGAGATTGCAATAAACAGTGGGTGTTTATAACGCTATTGAACTGATAGCTAGGGTGCCCAGTCATTTAATAATTTTTATACATAGCAGAATACGATGTATCCACGTTATTTTTGTAACGTAAAAGTCAATTTTAGCAAAAATGAAACTACCACAATTAGACCCTACATACTACATTTACCGCTTAGCAAAATTTCCCACTCCACCGAGGTCGTATAGTTTAAACACTTCTAGTTTAAGGATGCAGCGATAGAATTTGATAATATTTAGGAGAAGTATTCAGTACAGTATGTGTGTAAAGTATATAGTGCTATTGCCTTTAAAATTTTAGTTACTTGGTATTACAAATTGAAAAATTGAAAGTTTTCCAAAAAGTTATCACATTTAGGAGACCTCGCCCTACCCCTTAGCAATCAATACATACACACCTTCACTGTAAATACGTTTAATTATATAAAATAAACATAAAGTGCCCTCATGAAATTGCATATGAGGTGAGGTAATAAATAAAGATTAAAATGTTTTTTGGTCAGCTACCGATCCTAAATGACATACATACACGATACTGTTTTACAATAATGAGTTAGGCAGACTAAGTCAGGATACATACTAAAGAAATATAATAACGAAATTTTGAAAGCATAAAAAGACTCTGTTGTTTTCTGGACATTTCTTCGAAATTTAAATAATGAAATTTCTTGAACACCCATCAGTAGAGAAAGTATGGGGGGAAAAGTGCCGTAGATCGAGAAAAACGAGAGTATTATAGTAGCTAACGAGATATGGTTACACCCCATACTCAGCGCAGTTCATTTACATAGGCTGATGATAGTTGAGTAGGTATTTTAAAAAGTAAGAACAGGCAAACAAAACAGATTTTAGAATAGGTGAGTAACTAGCTAGACATTCAAAAGTATTCAGTTCAGCCAAGACTGCGTAGGGAATTTAAATTCTCCTACTATGCACCAGGCAATTGTACCAGTAATGTGTACCACAAACTTACACCAGAACATTTTAGCAGACTGAAGGGGCCTGGCGTAGATGCTAGTAGATAGAAGTAGTGGGGAATGCCTGGTGGGTTGAGGCGTGGGGAAGTAGGGGTGAGGGGTAGTACCCGGTGAGGGCAGAGGAGATGTAGGGACAATGTGGGCTATATCATGGGAAGAGATGGGGAGCGTATAATGCTGATCGGACTGTGAATATGATGGGAAGCGATGAGAAACTTCTTGACAGTTTTATATCGCTTCTTATGCCGTGTGAAAACTTGAGCTATGCTAAAGCTTTGCATTGGATAGTGTCCTACAAAATCATATCAGCTCTTTGCGTTTGTTGTTAATGGTGAGAAGCTGGGGTGGTGCCGCAGGCTGCAAGAATTAGAAGGTGGTTATGTGTGATTTCATGTAATAAGGCCATCTTCTCAGTTGTTTCGCTAATACCCTCCGTCGCCGATGTAGTAAAGGCTTTGTCTCCGCGCTTTGCACAATTCATGCTATTCAGCTGCAGGTTGGACCTAGTAGCTTGAATAAGGTCACCATTGGTAGCAATACACATTTTTATTTACAAGATTTTATTAAATTTTCAGAATTTCTTGAATAAAATTACAATTTTACAATGTTAACTAATAATTAAACTGAAATGCATCACTACTGTTCTTAAGACTTGTGCACACACTGCAACGGCAAATATAATATTTACACGCATTTAAAACTTGTTGCATGTGTGCTCTAATTCTAAACTTAATTAAAGTAGAAAGTAAAACTAACTCTAAATATTAAAAGTAAAGCTAACACTTCTTACGACTATAGTTAAAACTATTTGATACAAACTATTATATAAAATCCTACAATCAATCGGTTTTGCTTATTCTAACTAAAAAAGAAAGTACCATACTAACATAAATTACAACTGACATTATCAAATGTTAAACTAATTTACAAATCTACATTCCTAAACAAAATTTACTTTTTATCTAAATCTTTATTACCTAATGGTAAACTTTAATTACAATTATTTAGATCTGGGAATATACAAGACAAATCTAAAGCATTAAATGCCAATCTGCTATAATTTATTGTGTACAGCTTGTGGTCTCTGGATCTAATTGAATTTACATCTATTTTTATTGGTTTGTTATTTTCTAACATTTGTCTGTATTTGTTGTGTTTACACTGACGCATAGCAACTGCAGGAATCCCTTTACACTTTTGCTGTTCAGTGTCGTTAAGAAACAATGTGCTGTAAATTTTTGGTTTCAAAATAATTATTTCTTTTAAATCTAAACTCTGAATTCTGATTTTTCCGCTCTCATCTTTATTCAGAGATTGCAGATTTAGGTACTGATTCTCATATGTTTTAAAGAACTCATGGTCACGAGGGATTTTGCTGAAATCAAAAAGTTCTTTTGCATTAAAGATGTCGTCCTAAAACGTATTAAATTCATCGATTGTATGCATCTCGTATTCGTCAGTGTCAGAGTAATCTAGATAAGCTTTGTTGTAAAACGTCTCACACAAGCGGTCCCATTGTTCATAGATAAAAACTTTTGCAAACTCTAAAATTGCAACTCCGGTCAATGGTAAATTATTAACACGGTATGTTTTAAGTTCTTAAATGAACACACTGAGATTTTCAGACAATCCATCAAAGTCTTTGCATCTGGGATTAGCGAGAGATTTTTCTGCTTCAGCTGCACTTGTGCACAAATGTGCTTCTACAAATTCAAGAATTTGAGTCAATGTTTTGCTATAAATTACATTAGAGTTTTTCTTTAGTGATTTGTTTTCAAAAGGTGTTTTCGCAATCTTGCGTTTTGCTAAATTTGCTTCAATATTTTTCTTGAAATAACTTTGTTGTTTGAACCGTACCCCGCAATGAACTTTTGACAATACTAATCCTTTTTACAAGTAGTACCGCAAAGCTTTAAAATGAGTTGTATAATTGTATTTATTGTGCAGTGTTAACATCAGTCGTGGACGTCAAATGTATTAATTGATTGCAGACATTGCTTTTTTGTCTAAATTTGTTTGTGTCTTGATATCTTGGGAATTTATAGTTTGCTGTTCCATTGCAAGAGGAAGGTTTGCATCTCGGTCATGCAAGTGTTTAGGATATTCCAAATCCACAACTAAAAGATAGCTGTAACTTCCTTTTTCGTTTTCAAGATTAGGGTCAGCTTAGTTTATTTTTTCCAAGTCTTTAGCTTTCATATATTCGTAATCTGATACTGGCATAAGATTTTTCATGCTGTGTGCATATAAGCTGTTGATGTCAAGTAAAAGTAATTGCTTGCGAGGTTTAGTTGTTTCAAACCCTTCTGGACATCGTTCGTCATTTGCAGCGACGTGTTTTTGTGTAAACATGCACTGACCACCCCGAATGCCATTAGTTGCAATGTGTAATATGCGTTTATCTCTGATGTAATCGATCTCTGATGCTAACATCAGTAAATTTCAAGAAACAATCCCAGGAGAAACTTGGCAAAGTCATTGAGTACGTAGGATCCAATTCGTAATTCTTGAGTCCAAGTTTTCAATAATTTCGCCAAACTTCAGCAAGTAGAATTGTATCCAGCATATAAGTAAACCAAGTATACTTGCGTAACGTTGTAATGTTAAATTGAGTACACACAACTTGTACAAGCTTCCAGTCATCATCTGTAATTAGCTCGTCGTCAATTATTGATTTTTGAAAATTTTCTCTTGCAGGCAGTGGATGTGACAATGCAGAAGCATCATTAAGGGATTTGAAAGGAAAATAAAGTAGTTTTTGCAAGTACTTTAATTCTTCATCTGTTTGCTTCCTTGAATTCTGTAACTTCTTATTTGCATATTGTGTTGGTACAACGTATTTCATACGTTGTGAAACCAGTTTTAAATCTTCTGTGTTGTTGGCATTTAAGTACTCAACTAGTTCAAATAAATTTGAGTCAAAGAACACACCTGCATCCATAAATTGAACTTTAACTTTTAAGTGTATGGCTTTTCCATTATATTCATTTTCAGTGCTGTCAGTTGAAGGGTATTAGAGATGTAAGTTTGGAAGCCAAGTATCCTTTGCTTTGATTGTTATAGATATAAATTCAGTAGACGATTTTGCAAATACTTGAATATGTTTAGCTTTAAAGTAATTAGTTCCCTTTGCACTGACTAATTAGTGGTAGTCAAAGGAGCCCGTGCATTGTGAGATGATTGGAATCTCATGCTTGTATATGATTTTTAAATTACAACTGCTGCATGCTGCAAACTCAAAGTGTCCATAGTGGTGGTTATGATGAAACGTTTTTGAAAGGTTCTTTGTATTGTCAAATACACGTTTGCATATATGGCAATGTGTGGCTTCATCAAACTTCTTCTTCACTTTTTCAGATGGTATAACAAAGTTGTTTGTATTTCCTATTTGGAACAATAACACTTTAGCCTGAAAGAATATACGTTTAAAGAAACTTTTCATGATGTCGGTTCCGTCGTAATATTCAAACGACACAATTCCATCTCGGTCTTGCATTTGACTTATAATTACAAGCGAATAGGCTGCTGGCAAAATCTCATTTACAAATTTTGTATTACTGGTTGTTAAAATCGTTTTTAATATTTACAAATGTTGAAAACTTGTATACAATTATAAATGGGTAAGGCAATGTTTGCCATGGCTTTGAGAACTTGACTGTCTTGTTTATTCCAGGAAATACAATGTTTTTGGAATCCAGAGATTGACACGTGTCACTGTGATTCAGTGTTAAAGCTTCTAAAGCAAGACTGGCAGTAAAACACTTTGTTTTTGCGTCCATTACACATAAATTTATCTAAATCTGTAATCAGGACCAAGTGGTACGCATTGTCTTTTTTGTTTTTTGTTTCCTTGTAAATCAAGAATAAATTACACTTTTCAGTAATTTTCTTGTTATTGCATCTTCGTACTCGGATGATTTGATCGCCGCGATGACTCCAGATATTGATTCTAAGATTATTCTTTGTTTCAAACTTTTCCAAATCTTCATCGATTCGCAGAGGGCAATGTATGTCTGAGAAATAAAAGTGTGCAAAGTACTGCTTGTATTGTTCAGGGAACTGCAAACTTTGTTTTTCGTGTTTAGCACTTTTGCATTTATTTTGTTTTTTCAGTAAATATCTGTTTGTTCTAACAATTTCATGTCTGAACCGGTGTGCAGCTACACAGAATTTAAAACAATCATTGCATTTGTTTTTAATGTTCAAGTATCCTGTTTGTCTTGGCTAAAGTGATGGGAATTTAATGTACCCTCTTGCTTCAGCATTTGCAAATAAATTCAGTACGCCAACTTAAGCTTGATTCAATTTGACGTAAAGTCCATCCGCTTCCATGCTTGTTGAATTCATTGAGTCTCTTGATGATTTCACTGACACTTTCAAATATATAGTTTTCAAATTCTTCAGGTGTAAGGATATCGTGATTATAGGCAATAAATACATAATTACGTTCTTTTAAGGTGTTTTTAGTTTCTACAAGAGTTTTTAGTTCTAACGTAGCCACTAGTATAAGCTGAGCTTTAATACTACCATGCACAGATAGTTTCTGGGTAAGCAGTTTAACCAAAGGCTGGTAAAGTTCAGTTATAAGCGATTTTACACTTTGAAATGACTCTGTTGGTCTGTGTATGTAAGTCACAATCACACGGCTTATTCGCACACGATCCCCTAGATTGTACTTGGGTGTCTGCCTCTTAGAATTGTCAATTAAATCTGAATACATAGTTCTCCAGACAGCATTTTCGTTTAAACGATTCACGTTATTTGGCGCCATCCTGATTATAGAGTGGAATGTGTTGTTGTATACCGTTACAAAGGCAGGAAAAATGTCAATGATGCGTAGCGTGTTCTTTTCAGTCATGTATCTAGCTACCTTCTCAAAGATTGTCCTAAATAAAATTAAAACCTATTGCGTTGATTATCTTCATAGTATTTAATAAACCATTTGATTAAAGTAGTTGTTAAACATTAGATTAGTTATTGTATTTGAAACTAACTGTATTACTCTTTTTACCATACTTGATTTAGTTTCACTAAATGTATCATAGTATTTAATTCCTTTTGATTTTAAGAACATTCGCACTGATTCTGCTCGAAACTCGGTTCCTGTTATAATAAAATAGAACTTATTTAAAGTTTTCTGGATGCAACAGTTTGTAATTGTATATTAGACTATTTACAAGATTTACAGATACGACTACCTTAGTCTGTGAACAAATATATTGGTGTCATTTTAGCTTCATGGAAAACGCTTTTAAACGCTTTAATTATCGAATGTAGTTGTTTAGTTTTGATGAATCTGCAGAAGAGCTTCTTGGAAAATGCGTCTCAACAAAACAGAATATTTGCAAACCCTGAATTGGCATTTTTTAAATCAGTCCCGAGAATTTTTAAATCAGCAAGATTTCTGCTGCCATATTTACTATAGTTCTTCTGCGTTTAAATATTTTTCTGATAAGCCTATGTAAGCTGTACGAACGCAGCTGGCTAAGTTCGCTATCAACTCCAGCTTTGTCGTGAAACTTCTTATTGTTTTTTATGTAAATACTAAGGCCAGAAAAAGATCGTTTTAATCATGAATTAAGATACGATTTTCTCATGTCAGCCATTTCAATAAAGAAAATATAACTGCGACTACAACTGAGCAAATTTAAAATTGAAGTGAGATGGTTTTAATAAATCATGTACATTATATACGCAAAATAAAATTTACAGATATAAAAGTTTATTAACACTTTTTTAATCAAACTACTTTTCCAATTACACACACTATTGTTTTTATATATGTATCAGTATTTAAGTTGTTACAGAAACTATATTATACAAATAACAACAACTTGAAAAATAAACATTTACAAAAAACGTTTAACTTGTGACTTTAAATTAGCTTTACGGGCGTCGCGGCTACTTTTTTCAAGTTCTTTTAAACGGTATTCCTCTTTTCATCTAGCTGCGATCTCACTTCGGTTGTGAATAGTTATTATTTGCGAAGCCTGAATAATTTTCCTATCTAAAATCACAACTTTAAACAGATGTTTCATATTTATTGTTCCTGAGCTTTGTGGACTGTGATGTTTCAATTTATTAGCCACAGAAAAGCCTAAACTTCAATAAAGCCTTTGGTGTCTACCTTGCTCGTTAAAATCAGTCTAAGAAATTTAAAAACCCTGCGATCTGGAACTAAACGCTGCTACAAATTGACAATTGCGCTGCTACAATTGCAAAAATTCTGACTAAATTTATATGTGATTAAGAGCAGACGTCCTAGCAAAGATGATCCAAAGCACTTTTCATCGCTCAGCTAAAACCGAAGTCCAAAATGCAAGTCTTGAATAAGGTTTTTCGTCAACTTATATCCAGAATCTAACATCTCAACATCCTAGATCGTAACATTTCCAGATCGCGTGAGCCAATTAAAGTCCAAAGTTTCAGCAAGCCGAGTATGAGTTCTCACCATCCAGGGTCCAAACGTTGATTTTAATTCCATTCAATATTAAGATTAGGGTATCAAGTTGTAAAGTTTTTAGTTTGTCAGCTCCAAATAAAGTCCAAAGTTTCAGCAAGCCGAGCGAAAGTTCCAGCGTCCAGAATCCAAAAGTTGATTTTAATTCCATCCAACATCAAGATTTGGGTGCCGAGTTGTAAATTATTATCCAGTTCGTCAGCTCCAAGTGAGGTCTGAAGTTTCAACGACCAGGTTAAATTTTCAGCTTCCAGAGTCCAAGTCTGCATAGAGCTGTTGTCCCTTAGGTGTTCTGCGAGCCAGGAGTTTTCGTCTCCACCAGTTCACAAAGTGTTTCCAGACATCATCAGGAAGGCAGGGTGAAGGCAAGTCCAGTGGTCCGAGTCCTTTGGATGCTGAGCAGCAACAAGACTAAAACTGAAATTCTTTATTCAATAAATTTAAAATAGAAAATAGTGATTCACATAGGACGAATGGCAGTTTCGCGGATCTTGGCGTATTATAGACCAATAGGATTCACGCAATACTATTACCCCTCAGTGTACATTACAAAACGAATGCTTTTGATTGCAGAGGGGTTAAGGTGGTGTTGGAGTTGCGCTGAATGCAAACTTCGGTTAGCAATTAACTGTATAAGCTGAAGAAATTGTGAAAAATATTTACATTTGAACATTTGAGTTGTCATATAATTTTAATTAATAAAGCTAGACACGTTCTAACCTAATGCAGATGCATTTATGCAACCAGTGTACACAGTTATGCAGGCCACATCATATCATCATACATCATGTAAACGTTTTGGAAGTTTATAGTTTTCATCGCGGCAGCATACGAGAGTTTACAGCGACTCAAATAAAATTTAGACAGCAAGTGTACACAGTTAGGCAGGTTACATCATATCATTAGAGAACATTTTAACGTTTTAGAAGTTTATTATTTCCATCGCGGCAGCATACTAGAGTTTACAGAGACTCTAGACACATTTATGCAGCAAGTGTACACAGTTGCGAGCGCCACATCATATCATTAGAGAACATGTAAACGTTTTGGAAGTTTATTATTTCCATCGCGGCAGCATACGAGAGTTTACAGAGACTCCAGACACATTCAGGCAGCAAGTGTACACAGTTGGGCAGGCCACATCATATCAGTAGACAACATGTAAACAATTTGGAAGTTTATTATTTCCATCGCGGCAGCATACGAGAGTTTACAGAGACTCCAGACACATTCAGTCAGCAAGTGTACACAGTTGGGCAGGCCACATCATATCAGTAGACAACATGTAAACAATTTGGAAGTTCAAAGTTTCCATCGCGGCATCATACGGAAGTTTCCAGAGACTCCAGACACATTTAGACAGCAAGTGTACACAGTTGGGCAGGCCACATCATATCATTAGAGAACATATAAACGTTTTGGAAGTTTATAGTTTTCATCACGGCATTATACGGAAGTTTCCAGAGTTTCTAGACACATTTAGGCAGCAGGTGTTCACAGTTGGGCATGCTACATTACATCATCAGGCAACATGTTAACGTTTTAGAAGTTCATATTATCCATCGCGGCATCACACGGAAGTTTCCAGAGACTCCAGACACGTTTTGGCAACGAGTGTACACAGTTGGGCTGGCCACATCAAGAATTTTGAGAGATATCAAGACCATCAGGAAGTATAGGACACGACATCGCTGACATTTAGTTCCAATAATCCAAAACCGAGTCCTTGATTTGCATTTTTCTCCCTCAAGTCGGTGGTGGTCCACGCCAAAAGTTCTAAAAACTTGATCGAAAGTCCATTGCCAGAGTCAGCGTTGAGGTCCAGCTCCAGTCCGCATCGCGGTTCCAATCCTGAGGAGAAATCAATACCGAGAGAGAGAGAGAGAGATCACGAGTCCCCATCCCAAACTCCATTTATCCATCTATCCATCCATCCAGGCAGGCTAGGCAGGCAGGCAGGTAGGCAGCAGCAAGAGAGACGGGAGAGCCAGGCAGGCAGAACTTCCTAGGACTGGCAGTGATTGAAATATGAAACTCTATAATATAGTTTTGCAGAGGAGCAGAGTTGCAGATGAAGGAGTGAATGGAGAACACTGATAACAGGGAGCTGTGTTGAGTAGACGGCGTATACTACACAGTGTGGCTCTTATCTCTCGCGCATCCCTGTTTGGTTCTCGTCCTCGCTCACACAGCCTCACTTACCATTTACACAGCACACACAGCACATCAGGCCTTGCCATACTACACACTATCATTGCGGCCGATTTAATTTTTATTTTTTATGCAGTTTTCCACTTTCGTCCTTTTTCTCTCACTTACACTCTAAATATACGGGTAATGTGAAACGCTGTAATTTCCCATCGCTTCCCATCATACTTACAGTCCATCAGCATTATACGCTCTCCATCTCTCACCATACTTTAGCCCACATCCTTCTCACATCTCCCCTGTCCTCACCGGGTACTACCCCTCACCCCTACCGCCCCACCCCTTAACCCACCAGGCATTCCCCACTACTTCTATCTACTGATGCTGAACTTACTGCAATTAACTGTCATAGAGCGTATGGTTGATTAAATTCTACTTGTGATTACCGTGCGAATGCAAATTAGGATGGATGGAATTAGACCAGTATACAATTCTAAAAATCGCGCTATTTGAGACTCCTGGTTGTAGCTCCTGGTTAAAAAAACTGTTTGCTTTACAAGGCAGTGCTATGTCAAAGTTAAGGGAAGGAGATTATATTGATCGGATCGGTTCTACAGACGTACCAGACATTGAGCAGGCATTCTTCATACCATTAAAAGCCAGCTCTGTCATCGAGCTCACCCCACTCACAGATTACTAAAACTCACTCAGTCTGAAGCCTGTTTATACTGGTCGTATTTACCCCACACTATTCCTACTATTTATTTCCTATTAGCGTATACGAAAATACAGCAGAAAATTCGACCCGTGAAGATTAATCCTTGCATAAGTAAGCTATCTTGAAACTTTTGGCCCGCAAAACTTTGTGAATAGCTATTTTGGTAAAAATCCAATATAGCACATTAGTGAACTTTTGTAGCGCGCACAATTTGACGTTGGCGTTGTTGCCAATTTCGACTAAAATAGAAAAGCTTGCTGTCACGTGGTATACAAAATTTGCGAAATTCACTTTTTTAATTTTTTTCTGTAAACCACTTGAAATGCCTAATCATGCCATTCTGCACATTTTTTGTTTCAACTGTGATTTTGTACAGGAAATTAGTTCCAAATTGCAAATAATTGTTGTTTTTTCACTTTTTTAAAATCATTGTTTCTCCTTAACCAGGCACTCTAGAGCTAAGCATAGTGAACCATTACGTAGGCACATTACACAGCTACATTTCTTATGTGCTTACCTTTTGTGTGTGTGTAATAGCCGCAGCGCTACGGGACTGTGAATGTCACCCAAAATTGCTTTGTTAATCAAAACCTATTTCAATGCTGAAGCCCAAAGTTTTAAACGCACAACCATGTGCCATATCTCATTTGAAAGCCCTTAAAAATCTGAAAAAGCACGTGAAATTTGAAAGTTTAACAACTGGTTAGTTTAGCAAAGTTTTTAAAACAATTACATTTTAACGTTTGTAGTCAGCGTTGCGCCGCCATTTTGAATTTTGGCGTCCAATTTTTTTTAACGATTTAAATACGCCAACCCTATTAGTTAAAGCGTACACGCTCACATTTTGCGTAAAAATGGCGGCACATGAAATTTTTACACGCCAAGTCGAGCATTTATTTTTTGGAATTTGACAAAAATCTCAAAACCTATTGAGCTAAAAATCACGCAAAACAATAGTAATCAGCACATTAACAGTCTCTATCATTATGAACAAAAATAAATAATCTGAGTGCAGTTATGCAACAAATAAATTTGATGGTGAATTTTCACCAAGCTTGCAAGAAGGAGGGTTAATGGATTAAGAGATATCTGACATGCAAAATGTATTGCTTCATGTTTTTTCGCTTATCTATAACTCGTATCTCGGTATGCACCGTGCACCATTCAGCCCACTAACCTCCTATAATTTGAACAACTATTGCAAAATCACGAAATTTCAGAAAAATTATAAGGATAGGTAGCAATCGATACAAACAGAATTACAATACCAGCATTTAACTAAATTCATACGAAACTGATCTGGATTCAAAAATCAAATTTTATTTAATATAAAGTCAAATCCGGTAATAAGGGATTCGGATGAAAGAGAAATCCTGATAAAAGGGACAAATTAGAAATATTTAGTTAGCCAGCATACTAGTCATTTATTAGTAATCCAATATCCGGAATTAATAGGAACGATATAAAAGAAGATCCGGTTAAAAGAGACACCATTTTTCGACCGATTTATTTAGATATCCAGTCCACATATAAGGGAATTTTCCAGAAAAGCGATAAAAATAAATAAAGCTGAACAAAGCCGAATAAAGCTGGACACTACTATACTCAGCAAAAAAAGCCGGAGCCCTTGTTAATTAATTAATGGCAAATCTTAAAAGTCAATTTAAAATTAAACTAAGATAGCAGTGAGAGAGTAGGTGGTGGTAATTTCAATGCAAACCTGTAAATCTTAATAAAATAATTCAGGCAAAATGCCACTAGGTGATTTTCAGTTTTCGAAATGTACAATTTTGAATTTCCCGACAGATCTTAAAACCGAAATCTTGACACATAAGCCAATACAAGTACCCATGACTGATATATCATTAAAAACGGAATGATTACGCAAACGTAGTTAACTTTAGCTCTAATTTAAATCATGTTTGCGATGAAAAAAAAAACAACTTAAATAATGTCTGTCAAATTGACCGATATTAATGAAAGATATATCAATTTAAAGCTCCTTAAAAACTTTAAGAAAACAGTTCATTTGTTTTAGGCTTCCGACATATACGAATAATTTTCAGCAGAATTTTCAAATGTGACAATTTTCCTTTGAAAACTAGATTATTTTGATATCGCGCAAACTTTCGGTAGATTATGTATATAGGGTATGAACTACAAAGCACATACCTTAATTGATAATAAACTGACCACAATAAATAACCTACATGTATCCATTGAACAATAACTATATATTTCTTGGCCATATTTTGATTGAAAATAATTTCAAATAAAAATCATGTGTAGTGTCTACTTATAAGGGAAATTCCTTAAAACGGTTTCAACGGAATGTGACTATAAGGGACCGCTTTTGCAGTTCCAGCGGCGTCCCTAATACAAGAAATTGACTGTATGTATATGTTAAGCGAAGCGATAAGTTACAAGGGCTCAGGAGAAGTTAACAAAAATAAAATCAGATCATTATTATGTGAATTAGAACTAACTGTATTTAGATACGAAACTTAAGCATCCATTAAAATAGTCATATCAGTCTGTCGATCCGTATAGTCACGCCTTTATCCTAAATACATTGAAATCAATTATAAACAACCACTAATGCGAAAAGAAAAACGCCTTATAATTAAGTAGCAACGATCGCCCTACCAGGACTTACGACGCTACAATGACGTGAATCTACAAATAATATGAAACGGGATGTCGATGAGCGATCACATATGAAATTATTACACTTGATCAAATATCTAACCTACTCAATCCATTTCTATTAAAATATCCATTCATATTTTTACCTAAATTCCACTTTCCATAAATTAGTATAAATTTGGAATGTGATTGCGCAATAATGGTGATCTCATAATATGAGGATCGACCATTCCATTGCATTATTTATTATATTATTAGGATTGGAAATATTCATGTGCAATTAATAGTTACATTCATACTGAGAGAAGTATGCTGATACTTCCTCTCTAGTTTATTTACTTATTGGTTTCAGACTGAATTATTGTGCAACGATGCATTCCCTAGCAATGTCATCGTTCCTTATTGTAAGCATACACAGGATCTTCTATCCTAGTATGTCTAGTTCTTGCGTAATTTGTTATTGTCACTCAGCTGATTATGTAGTGAGTGAGAATTATTCCTTCTGTAATACAGGATGCTTCATTGACACTTTACAATGAAGGCACATTTTATAGTAATGTAATCAGAGCTTATTGATTATTACTGTGTAAGTTTCATATGATGCTCAGCATGAGATCATATCATTTGGAAATATTAATTTAATAATATTCTTGACAAAAAGGAAATCATCAAAATTATAATTACAATTTCTACATGACAAATTGTCAACTTGTATAACAACTATTATTATTATTAGTGTATACAAAGATCAGATGTTAAAGTTTTAGTTTAAGCAAACCAGTATTAAATAAATCAGTAGCAATTTTGGAGAGCAACTAAGAGTAAGGTTTTATCCATTTCACAGTCTCGCGACTGAGTTTCATTTTATCATCATTTTTCTCCATGATTTTATTACTCACACACATAAAATATATTTTATTTCTTTGAAATTCAAGTTAGCTTTTTGAATCAAAAGAATAGAATTCTTATAACGTTATCAGCAGTCCATGGTCCACGAAAGCAAGGACGAAGAGCACGTCGCGCAGTGGAATTATTTTTACTCAATGCAACAAGACAGAGTATGGAAGACTGGAACTGTCTATTACTCGACCTGAGGAAAATGTACCCAGGAATCAGGGAAGACATTAAATATGCCCCACAGGAAACTAAAGAAGTGTACGATCGACATTTACTCACTTTCCCACAACAGGAATTGAAGCCCACATCAGGCAACTACTATCCTGAGAAGATGAGAAACAAGCCTTAAGCTATTTTGAGCAAAATAACAACTGACAAGTCAAGTCAGACCGAAAAGAAGCCTACATAATTCTTTCCGAAAACATATCAGTTAAGGATGGGAAACCTTCGTCCAGATGAAGGATTAAAGGTAAAAGCAGTAGCCTACTTACAACAGGACTCTACCAAGCAACCCTTGGAAGGGGCGAGTGTCACTCACAATTCAAATTCAAAAAGGACAGCTTAACAGTCGGATGCTCGAAGGATAGAATCGGCTTGTAAACCAAATCCTTTCCTTCGAGATCGACTCACTACACAGAAACCGAAACCCGAAGAATGTTTCTACAGTCCACCAACCAAGAAAGAAAGAAGAGAAAGAGCAGTGGGATATTGCCCCACCAAGCATAACATATGCGCTTATAGTTGTGGACATGACCATTACATCAAATGATGTGAAGATTGCACCCAAAATTATCAAGAATGTATGGACCCAAATTGTCGGATCTGTGCACAACTGAATTTACCCTCTACTGGAAGTATCGAGGAGGAATGAAAATGCTTAGGAAGAAGCATTGCAGCCGCAACCGTAAGCAGCGCACCGAGCAGACCAAGCCAGCATTGGAGAAAGAAATAGATACCGTCAAATCGAAAAGAGGTTCGAGAGCCCTGGAGACCGAAGAGATCTTCGACTTTATTCAACCGGGACTACTCGCACGAGTTTTACCCGGCACACCTGGACTAGAGGAATACCAAAATTGTAGACTCAATCTGGAACGACGCAGCGTCATGTATTAACGAGAAACATAAATATTGATTAGGCATTACATGATTAGTTTTATTAATTTAAAAGGATATGTATATGTATTTAATTTGGTTTATGATGTATATTTTTTTTGTTGGATCGTTGATCTATTAAATATCCCTAATCTAAACGAGGGTGTTAAAATATACATTCATATTTTTACCTAAATTCCACTTTCCATAAATTAGTATAAATTTGGAATGTGATTGCGCAATAATGGTGATCTCATATTAGGAGGATCGAACATTCCATTGCATTATTTAATATATTATTATGATTGGAAATATTTATGTGAAATTAATAGTTACATTCATACACAGAGAAGTATGCTGATACTTCCTCTCTAGTTTATTTACTTATTGGTTTCAGAGTGAATTATTGTGCCACGATGCATTTACTAGGAATGTCATCGTTCCTTATTGTGAGCATACACAGGATCTTCCATCCTAGTATGTCAAGTTCTTGCGTAACTTGTTATTGTCACTCAGCTGATTATGCAGTTAATGAGAATCATTCCTTCTGTAATACAGGATGCTTCATTGACACTTTACAATGAACGCACATTTCTATAGTAATGTAATCAGAGCTACTAAAAGTAAGGTTTTATCCTGTTCACAGTCTCGCGCCTCAATGTTAGTTCCATTTTATTATTATACTTCTCCATGATTTCATTACTCACACACATAAATATATTTTATTTCTTTAATATTCACGTTAGATTTTTGAATAATTAGAATAGAATTCTTATCAATTTCACTCAACTAAATACGATTTAATAACTGCATATGTACAATTGCCTTACAAAAACTGCCTAATGGCAACGTCCTCATGTCAACTAATTAACGGCGACGTCCTTGAGGTAACCGCCTATAGCGTTTACTCTAGAGTAACTGCTTTCCGGTTGACAGCATCGTAAAACAAATCTCCTTATGTCAGCTTATTAGTGGATTCAGCATTAAGGCGATTGCCTTACAGAAATTTACTCTGAGGCAACAGCCAAAAGGCTCAAAAGCAACTACATAACAGCAACCACATAGTATCAACTACGTGATAGCACTAATATGATAAGGAAATACCACCACCCACGATGTGTCATTGTTACCTAGTTGTAATTGCTTTATAGCAAATACCTTATAACAATAGTGTAGTTGGTACTGCTTAAGGACCTGTTACGGTGGCTACAGTCACATGGTAATTACAAGATGGCACTTTTGTAGCACTCATATCAATCGTAGTGTCCACTTGAGGGCAACTGTGACATGGCACTAGCAAAAAGGCGACTCGCTGTGAATACCAGCCTAGTGGCAATTGACTGACTACATAAGCCTTAAGGCTTAAGGCCTTGTGTTACCGACGCAGCATTATTATGACCACTACAATTGTCATGCCACCACTGTATAGGGTCCACTAATACAAATCAGTAGTAACAGTCTAGCCTACCCAGTAGCGACTGCCTTATATGCTCTGTGGCGACAACTTACACTGTCTTTTGGTAAATGCCTGACCCTCCTAGTGACGACTGCCTAACTTGACAGTAAACGCTTAGTGACATCTTCACCTTAGTTTTAAAAGCAGTTACATCTGTTTAATGTTCTTGGCTAAGTCAATATTGCTTGGATAGGTCTGATCACTGGAAACTGTTCTAATAACTGTCAGATATTGATTATTAGATCAGTAGCACCAATCTGCAATGAATTAGAGGAACCCCATATAAAGTACATAGCTTAATGAAAGCTGTGTGGTTAGGTTAGGTTAGGTTAGGCTAGGTTAGATTAGGTAAGCTTAATAGCAACTGCTCTTTCCATGTATTTACATGCATTTAAGAAATCTATAAATTAAAATTCTATTAAAATTTCGTTTAATTATTAAAAAGGCTACAGCTCAAAAGACGTAGTGTAATTATATTGTATTATAAAGTAAAAGAACCTAAATTAAACTTAAAACCTTAAGTAAATAAGCCACTAAAATTCATGCCAAACAAGTTACTTCTATTAGAAAAACTGCAATTACCCTATGTTAGCCAGTAGACTACTTCAACTAATTACAACGATTATGGTAAATAACAAACAGTAGCCTGAATTATATATGTTAAATATTTATAATATTTTAAAAATGCCATGATCGGACAAGAACTGTTGATAAACCACCTGTGACGGGATACACATAGCTAGCTAAAAGCACTAGAGGTAAGATTAATGCAGTTTACTAAATCAGATTCTATGAAAATTACGAAAGAGAGAGCGTAGCGCGCGTTGGTATAACAAAAATTGCCGAAATAAAACTTGAAATAGCCGAAACATGATAATTTATTTTCTTTAAAAGCTCCACTTAAGAAAACGACAAAACCAAAATGTTAAATTTATCTGTAATACATACAATAATACAGATAGAGATCTCTATGCCCTTATAACAAATTGATACCTGTACGTGTGACAAAAACTTTGACTTTAGAATATGTATAACTATCGTAAGATGCTTACGCTAAGCTTTATACTCGTTATCTCACAGTAGACTACTAAGAAATTTTTGAACCTACCCAGATCTGCAGTTCTAGCTGATGTGATACCCTACTATTACCCATTACAGAAACACCGCTCATACTTTTTTCCTTTTACTTTGCCTTAATTTCTCTATTAAATGTATAGATAGCACTACAAATGTCTTCATGATGAAACATATGAGCATAAAAAAATTAGAGGTAGTGATAAATACATGTCATACTAACGGTGGACATGTAGAAATTTTGTCTAGTCTATAAGTCACTAATTGATTATAACTAGATTTGGGACGCCAAGGGAACATAATCAATAATTGATTATGTAAAAAATAAATAAATAGGTAAATATTGTTTGATAAATAATGCCCTGCAATAAGTGCGGCCCACATATGAGAAAACTCTTCCCCTAGATAAGTATTTGAAAAACAGATAATAACATTTTTATAAGTTTAAGAGTAAAAACCCTAAGAAAGCCTAATCAAAAAACTACAAAGACGAGAAGTATCAAATAAAACTTCACAAGTTACGTTTTTAACTAGAGACAACATTTTGTTTTTGACACATAAGCCAATCTAAACGATCGCAACGAAGTAATTCACAATTTGAGTTATTTGAATAAACAATACAGTTTTTTTGATTGAAATAATTTTAATAGAGGTAATTTCAAGTTATGATTTCAAAATATAAGGTAAAACGAAGTTGAATAATCTGACTTAACAAAAGATATGATGAAATAAAATGTTGCAAGATAGAACTAAACGTATTGTGCGGATAAAAAAAATCTCAGTCCACAACAGAGTAGTCACGTAACACATAAATTAATGAGAAATGAACGTTGAGAATGATAGAATCGTAGCTGTTTGAATTATATGAGGTAACTGAGCAGAAGCTAAACATCTCCTGTGGGCACTTAGACGTCAAAACTTTTCGATATAAAAATAACAGTGCACTTTAAAATATAGATAAGTAAGATTAAAAGAAACATTAAGAGATTTAATATTTAATTGGCTTTTAAAAACTTGATTACCCTATAGTGACAAATATGAAGAAATTTAATCATTTGTCGACTTAGTTAAACTTGCTTATTCAATAGCTATAAAAATATAAAAATAATTAATATTTGGTAATATATTATCACTAACTTTGTCTACAGTAATAAATAATAGGAGATATAATATCTTCACCGAACTATCGTTACCTAAATTTACAATTTTATGAAATATTAAATAAATTATTATTTAGTCGAATGATTTAAACTTGCATTTACAATTTGAAAATAGTGTATTACAGATTTTGCTATGGTTAATTATTTGAAACCGGAAGCAAAAACTGATGATACTACAGCCCCAGTGCAAATAATCACACCGTTGAGTATAAGTAGAGGTAGAGGTAGACGAAGTTGCAGTGCAACTCCTCAAAGACAACCTCTAACTATCCCAGACGGCTAAACAGTGACGCAACAACAAATTGACAATAAAGGATTAAGCGCTCCATTGAGCGAAAGCACCCCACTGAAACCGTTTGAAAGATCACTTCGTAGCAGGTATTTCAAAAGCTGGGAAATAAATCTCATTTCAAACCCTAGACATATAATCCACATACCCACGTTTTTATTTAACTCTAACAAAGCAAGGATGACAAAATTACATACTGATAATCCTGTTTATCTAACCGAACGAATCAACGAGTTGCAGGAAGAACTGCGTAAAGTTTAGGAATATATGTCGCGTCGAGCCATTTCGGACTATCAAGGAATGACGTGTAGAAAACTTCACATCGAACAAAAACTGAAAGAATTACTAAATCCTGATAATATAACTAAAACAGCCCAAGACCATAATAACCCACAAGGAGACACTCGAGATAATGCTGATCAGGAACAAGCTAAAGCGTTTGTTGGAGCTGTTAAATCAGTTCAGACACAAGTGGAGGTCTCCCGACCTATCTGAATAGTGCAACATCTAGAATTATACAGAGGGCGTCCTAATGATGACCCTCAAAAGTATCTATGACACTTTAATAGGATAGCAGATTGCAACAGTTGGGATGAAAGGCTACAGTTATTGCAATTTCAAGCCTATCTTTGTGATATTACAATAGATTAGTACACTGCTGAAACGGCCCAGCGAATTAGGCAGGGACAAGGTGCATAGACCTGGCCTGAGCTGTCAACGAGTTTTCTTGTAACTAAATAGTAAGCAGCAGTCGATACAGATGACCTTTTTAATTTACTATCACATACTAAAAAGAAAGGTAAAAACTCACTGACTTATTATTGGCAGATTCAAGAATTAGAAGATCTCTGTTCACCCTCAGCTGATGAAAATTTAAGAATTAAATGTGCTCTCAGAGGGTTACGGCCTGAAGTGAAAGACAAAGTTTGCCTTTTTAGGCCAACTACGATGCAATCCTTGAAAGAACTGCTTGTAGCATACGAAAAAGGTGTTGATCAAAGCAAATCAACCTGACAAAATGAACATGAACTTGTGTTCTTCCAATATTCTTATCGTAAAGTAACATTTTAGGAACCGCATAATAAACCCCCTCGGTCATCATCTCAATACGTTTCGAAACGGTTCATCTCAAACCTCCGAGAGCACAATCAAGAGTATACGCCTCCAGCTAATGATCCATATCAAATCATTTGCTTACACGTCCACGGATTTACACTGTGGACGTGTAAATACACAAAGTAATGGGAATAGAAATGTTTTAGGGTCTACTAAAAACAACAATTCCTGTTTCTTTAACTACCTTTCAACTTCTACTACACCAACTATGCGAGACCGTTCTCAAGCGAGGTCACAAAATGATCGTCCATATCAAGCCAATAATTGTAACGGTGATAGATTTACTAATCAATCCGGTTACTACTGTGACATATACAGTCATTTTATTTGAGACTGTTGTAGAAGCATACGAGAGCAAAACAGTAATGCTCAGACTTTAAACTCTAACCTTCGGGAAGCCCCAAGACGGAATCAGCCGCCTGCACCATCTCGGCTCCACGTTGACACATGACATCTACACAATTTCAACCGATAAATGCTGTTTACTCTTTCTTCCCTCTTATATCAATAATCGTTCCGCTTATCTGCTTATAGACTCAGGGGCTGCACTTTCGTTAATTAATAGTGAATACAAAGATGTTTTGCTTAGATTAGAACCTAGTAGATTAGTTTCGAAGGGGATTAGGACTACACCTTTACACCCAATAGGGTCGACATATATTAATGTCAAATTCACAGAGGAGATCCAATTCCCAATAAAATTCTTTATAGTTGTAGATTACCATTTTTCCGGATTACTAGGACAGAACTTCCTGTCACGAGCAGGTAATAATTTAAATTTAATTAAACTTAACTTTAATCTAATATAACTAATACCTATTGCCTACAATTGAATTAGTGTTTTCATGCTTGAGAGGAATGACATTCTTTGCAATTTTTGATTTTAAAAAGAGATTTTATCAGTTTAAGGTCTGATCAGAGGATACACATTTACTTGACTTCCTTACTCATGCTGAATTTTATAAATTTTTTCGAATGCCATTTGGGCTTAATGAACGGCGATATACCTATATACCGCATTCTACAGAAAATATAATACTTTATTATACGCACTATACGCACTACATAAAATAATGTAATACACAACAACATTTTATTTATTTATTGTCATACTTTCTTATGACACGTATTATTCTGACTCGAAGGAAATCAGGAAAATCATTCTATTATTTTTCCTGTCTCTATCATACGTGGACTTTCTGCCTAACGTGGATATGGAGCCGAGCGACCTCAATAATATATTGACTTACTTCCTCCACTCCTTTCTTTCTAGAAATATTGGATTTACTTCCTCCACTTGTTTTTATTCCTATCCTTTCCTTCACAACACATAATATAATTAATTTCCCATTTTCCTTCTAAATTGTATTACACACACAATATTGGCGAAATCATATATTATGTCGAACTCAGACTAAAACACTAACACTTGTTCACTACAATTCGAGCATTAAACACACACTACTAAATTCTCTCAAAATTACAGCGATCTCAAACTTTTATTTCATACAACATAAAAGTTCTAATCACCATTTTACAGATAGACTCAACTCATACTCATCCTATATTATTAGGAAAATATCAGCGTATTTACTACAAAGATAGTAGATATCATTTCACTTAACATCCCCTTAACAGCCTCTTTCTGTTTCCAACGCGGCATGAACACCATGCTCGCAAACCTATTATATGCCCGTTTTATCGTGTACCTTGATGATCTGATTTTATTTGGAGCTGCATTCGAAATGTTACTTGTAAACTAACGAATGGTATTTAAAAGGATTCAGGAATATGAAATGCTTGTTAATCCTCATTACCGCCAAATCAAAGCTCACCGTATCCCTGTTTTAGGATTTATTATATCAGCACAGGGAATAGAGGTTGACCCAAGTAAAGTTAAATGTATACAAAATGCAATCGTACGGACCACTGGAAAAGGAATACGAGCCTTTGTGGGATTAGCAAACTTTTATCGGCGCCTAGTGCCTTTGTTTTCTGTTAAAGCAAGACCTCTTAATCAGTTACTGGAGAAAAATACAACATTTTACAGAGGTGTTGAACAGCATAAAGCATTTGAATTGTTAAAAAAGGCCCTGTGCTAGGCCCCTATACTACGACATTTCTGTGAACATCTACCCGTAGTAGTATGTACTGATGCTTGCGATCATGGGATCGGAGGCTCTTTATTTTAACAATTTGACAATAGAAATCACCCCATAGCCTATATATCGAGATCACTAAACAAAACAGAGCGAATGTATTCTACTAATGAGAAAGAGTTTTTAATTCTTCTCTACCCTCTCTAAAAATTTCGTCAATATATTTATAGACGCAAATTCACTGTACTCGTGAATAATAATCCTCTCTTGTCACTTACTAGAGCTCACGGGCCTATTTTGGGAAAATTGCACCGGTGGGCCTGTTGATTAAATGCATTTGAGATGGATATTCATCATCGTCTGGAAAGGGTTCATTCAGATGTTGATGCTTTATCACGACTTGAGCATGTGCAGACGGAAACTGTCAAAGCGGATAATAAATTGTTCAAATTTGCAGAAGTTTTACTAAATTTTCCTACTTTATTTATCACAACAAAGAATCTGGCACTTTTACAACAGGAGGATGATTGTTGTAAAAATAAATTAAAATTATTACGGAACAGTAAAACTCTAGATAACTATTTTATCCAAAATGAGTTATTATACTGTGACGACAATGGTCTTTGAAGACTTGTCATTCTCCGTTGTTTAGTTCCTGACGTATTGCATGAAAATCATGACACTACAACAGCAGGTCTTCGCGGCATTCGAACAACGTATTCACGTTGTAAACGTTACTCCTATTGGCCGCACATGGACCACAACGCCCACATGAAGTTGTGGCAGTAGACGCTCGTGGCCCCTTTGTTACAACAGCCAAAGGAAACCGTTATATTCTAATTGCAATCTGCATGCTCACTCGGTTTGTCACACTTAAAGCCGTCCCAAATTTTAAAGGTACTACCACAGCACCACTCGCACAGGTAGACAAACAAAAACACTGTCTTGCTTAAAAGATTGTGTACACTAAGCTTACTCTATTTTGCTTTCTTTAGGCTTTTCTTCACCTATCTCAGCCTCTTGCTTATTCAACGACTCTATTTTTGATACCATATCTGAGGCATCTATACTCCTGGACCCTGAAACCCAGGTCATCCCGTTACACCTATGTCAGGATCGCCTACAAAGATTAAGCTGGAATAGCTCGCGATTTCTGAACACAGCAGATGAGTTACACCTGCAAGAAAGGAGGAATGGAACCTTCATCGAATATTGGTTTGACGATATTTACCGGACGATAAAGTTCCCAGGAGTATATTGTCAAGCTGTTTAGATAAAGTATTCTTCTACGATAAATGAATCCCGACTTGAAACGTTTAACGAATCTTCGATTCTAATAACAAAAGAGGAATGCGGCAATCTCCAAAGTACTAAGCGCAGTCCTGATGGTCATCCTCTAACTTATATTGTAGACCTTTTTTCCACTTATCATCAGAATATTCGTAACAATAATAGTGCTCAACACACAAAGTCCACCATTGTTAATTACAGGACCCAAGTTATTAAATTTGAGAGTCCGTTTTATAGCCAGTGGTAACATCTGAATAATGTATTGCTTCCCTGTGCTTTTGACAGCAGCATATGCATTTTTGATGGAAGAACTCTCAATTAGGACGCTAAGCACGTGGTCCATGCTAAATCACTTATTATCCTTATGAGTTTGCTTTCTAAACAGGATATCGTTAGATTGTTCAGATTAAAAATCGATTTTGAATCTGTACTTTAAAGGCTCAGAGTATCAAATCGATATTTTGTCGCCCACTTACGAAACAATCGAAGGACAATCAGATAATATTCTTACGCCACAAAACTACTTCGTGCGAAAGGCAACCCTTGAACGGGATGTAAGTATACCTGCTGCACGTACGTATGATTTTTAGGCAGATTTGTACGAGAACACACTTACACTCACGGATTGTTAGAAGATTTTTAATTACATTATAATTCCCAAAAATAACTGTACCAACGCCTTGCCGCTTGTATATGATATAAATAGAGTTCGTATGACTGCATACATGGAACTCACATATTTGCGTATATTCAAATCTATGCAGTTGCTAACGAACTGTACACCCACTCTATATCGACGCCCACGTCTGCAATCACCTTTCCATGGTCATATTATCGATATAGCTCATATTTTGTTACCTAATCCCTATTATACCTTACCACAGTAGACTATAATTTGTTTTGTTCATGTATCCTTATTATTTATGTTGTCTTTAGGTTGGAACTTCTCCCTTGAACTTTACTCATCTACACGCTTCCTTCAGTGACTGCATGTATTTATACTACAGGTCACCCCTCATTTACCAAAATTGATTGTCCCTTACAACGTTCCTTGCATTAAACCTATTATACAGGATAAATCTGTCACAATGTGTAGCCTGTTGCTAAATATCTTTACTTTTGTTTTTAAAGCTCGTAAATATGATCTTATTGAATTTTATAAAGGCGATTATTTGTTTTCCTGGCCATACGACAACCCACATGTCTCTATTATTGCCACCGAGTGCTATCGATGGACTTTGATAAGAGAATACACAAACAAAAGCTTTAAAACACAGAAATAATTTTATTAATTCTCGCACAATATAAAAGCTGTGCATCTTTAATCCTTTGTGAAAGACTTTTTAGCCAATAAACCACTCCTGTATGCTCGCCCAGAGCATATAAATCACATGGATTCCATAAGGGTCATGCACATGTATCAGCCAGTCTATGAGTATTGAGAATACTATCTTGAAATGATTTTCTCTGGCAAACTTGCACAAATACGTAAATATTACATTAACCTTGTATATTCTACACATCATAAATGATTAAACATCATTAAGTTCCATTATGTATTTAATTTTGCAAATTTTCATTTCCTAAATCTAATAAGTAATACGAAAACTTGAATTTTAGAACAAAGACAGCGTAATCAAAACTTGGAGAGATTTCAGACTAAAATTGAAATTCTGGTTTGGGATGTGGATGCACTAACCCGCTGCCAAGAGCGTTTTTATACTTATTTTCAGTGCACACTTCAGCAGTCCCAAGCAAGTTGTCTCGAATTAGGAGCATACGAAAGGTTCTATACTAATCCTATTCGTTGCCAAGTTCAGTTATATGCACAGAACAGACTTGAATATTGCACCTGTTTCCTGTACGCCTAAGCGGCGAGAACCTCGTTCCTTATATGATATTAACCCATATACCATGAAACGCGATTATATTCCAGCTGGTATTCTCACTTATAAAAACCCAAAACGTAGGTATCGTAGGCATGATTCGCAAACCGCTGCTAAGGATTATGCTACATACCCTCAACTGTTGAAAAATATTTTTTGCGTGACATATTTTTGACCATACGTGCTAACTACGACCTTACAACACTTGCTAACTATTTCTATCCAACAGAGGAATCCCCACTTTAACAAAGTTCCTTCTATAGAGCTCATTTTGTTGGAGATAGACTTACAACAATAGACCTAAAAAGCTGTACTTTAATTGTAGAATAAAGCTTACTGCCAATCCTTGATTGCTTTCCTTATACAGCCGTAGTTTATAGATACAAAGGCATAGTTCACATATGTCTTTTAACAGACAACAAGAAATCTCTCATTCCCATAAATTTAAGTAAAACATGCAGGTACATTAAAGATAACAAGTTCCTACCATTAGAGAACGTTTATGGTAAGGTGCCTCTAAACCCAAAATAAGTTTTAATTGAATGTCTTTTCTTGAAGGTTGTTTTTAAATTTTCCTATCGCTTTGCTTTTCTTCATTGGCAGTGGTTTCTCCGAAGAGTCTTTACCTGACCTTTTTGAATCCGATTACGACTATGATGAAACTCTGACACCATCCCTTTATTTCACTTAAAACGTTTTGCACATCATACTGCCCGTTTAGACTCAACCATTATCTCTATGTAGAGATGTGTTGAGAAAATTAAATTACACTACGACCATTAGAGCCACGGATTCTTTTAATCCTATCCTACTTATAATCCCGCATTGGAAGAGACTGAATTGGACTATCACCATCAACTCGATAGAATGCCTTGCGAGGGAACCCGGCATCACAGCACCCCATCATTATAAAGAGATTACAAGAAATATTTTCGAGTACCGTTGGGTTCCTTGTGTAGAAAACTCAATAATACCCGAAAATCACCTTCTGGACGCCGCTTAATATATACCAAATCCTAATATTTTAAAACCAATCCTAAAATCTAGAATGGTAGACCTGGCGACTTAGTAATAAACTACTTCTTGATTTCTACTTCAGTCACCATTAACTCATCTTCCTTGTTCGTCTCTTCACCTTATACACGTATGACATTTCCGTGTCTATGCAATATCACCAAATGGACGACTGCGGAGGAATGACAAGTCATCTGGGACGTTCCTAGGTTTGATTATTGCCTACACATATTAACCGCTCCAATTGTTTGTAGCTAGAACCACAATTGTTTAACCTGTCGTGAAATACCGCTCTTACGATCTTTCTCAAATGTCAGAAATCCCTGTAGTTTCCACTTTCTCAATACACCTATAGACGAAACAGACATTGATGATTATGATGCAGTAGATCAAACCTTCTTTTCCGACATTAACACAATCTAGAATATCCTCTAGGACAATGATGACGGACATTTCTGTTTTCGTTAAAGTGTTTCTACGGGGTATTCGCGTGTACGACTTACAATCTGAGAATTAAACCTTCGCCGCACTTCAACATTATTACTATCACGACTTACTGAGGGCTCTTATAACTTTTGTCTAAAACCGCGCAATAGATACGTGGATTTACAAGAATGTAACCCTGTTACTCGGTATGAATTCATCAGTTATCATAATTGTACGGATTTTTTTATCATATATCGTGTCTTCGGCATCACTTGTATTAGATACATTACTCTCCACAATCAGAGGATTCTTAAAACCGCTCGTCTACAACCCTGCTATTATTAGCACTATAAAATTGCTGTTCAATTTTTAATTTTATTTTTTAATTATTTTTCTTCTAGGTTTTTCCCACTTCTTTTCTTAGCGCTTTTTGCATGTCTACTATCGGTAATATCTATACAGGATTAATTTGACGGCTTTTCTACAGGCACCGTAGAAAAAGACGCGGAACTGTATTCCTTGTTTCATAACTACGAGCCAAAACGTACTCCCTTACACAAATTTTCGAGATTCCGTGAGGGTATAAAATTCCGTATTTCTACAGCTGATTCAATTGCATTCACACTAGCCCCCATCCCTGCTAAAATAAAGTAGTGCAGGTGGGACTCTTTTATGAAAATATATTGTCTCACCCTGTATCAGCTTTTGAATGTTTCGCCATTCCAACGACCATTTTAAAGCATTACTAATTTTTTGGTGCCTATGCTACCGAACTTCAGGATATGCCAGTCTTACTTTTCGCTGGAAATTGTCGTGAAATGGTTCGAACTAGCCGCACCCATACGGGCCAGGTAGTAAAGCAACTTCGTACAGGGTATTTCAGTACCAAAAATGAAGCGGAAGTCGATTAAACTTAGTGTCGTACAAATACTGACACAGTCGAAAACTATTATTACGTGACTCTTACTGTCGCGGTGTTAAGTGTTGATGACACAGTTCAAACCACCACAAAAATCAACACAGTCTGTAAATTACAACAAGGGTATTGCGCCACTGCAGAGGGCATGCTCATTTGGAATATTAATTCTATTATATTATTATTATATTATATATTATTATTATTTATATTATATTCTAGAGTGCAAATTAAAATTGCATGCCAAAACCACATGTTTACTGAGTGGTGGAACCAAAATGAGTTGTCCGCAAGAAGAAATCGCTTTAAGCGAGATCACAAAGACAACTCACTGTGGTAGAACTATTAAGCAGAGTTCCCAGGATATATTCTTTTTACAAAAAAATCTAGAAGAAATTGATGACGAGATTATCAGAACAGCTGAACTAAAGCTGTTAATTAATCCATTTAAACGTCGTCTTAAACGTAGTGGTACTAAACCTCGCGTTTTAACTCATGAAAGGTCTTCTGCAGTACCGCGCATTATAGGCGACAGTCAAGTTAACGCCAAATTTCAATTTCTCTACAATATCGTTTAGGACAATATTACTTATAATATTCAGCTTTTTCGTATGGAAATATGCCGTAGTAATCAAAGGCAAGTGCAAATACTAAGATACTCAGCAGGAAGTGGGAACCCTGCATTATAAGTGCGTTCGTTATTCTCGGCAAAATATTTCATAGCTGAAATAGTTGGGGATATTGTGCCAGACTTCGAATGTGATAAGCTATACCGCTACATGTTCGGGGTACAAGACCAATGTACAATCAAAATGCCCATTAGTTACTACGAAGAACATGTTAAAAAGTATAGCTTTGTGACTCCTTTATCCCATGAAGTTATCACAAAAGCTCCTTACGTGACATGTCCGTCACCTAGTTTCTTTTTCGACATGGGTCATCGCGTAGTTCTATTATCTAACCGATTAATCCAAACACATATCCCTAGCTTGCCAATCCCTAATTCTGGCTTGCAAAATCTATCGACCTTGCCGTCTCTTAGTTTCTCTGCCCCAGGCGTCTACAGTTCTAATGAGATGTCCGGCTTCTAAATGTTACGGAAAATGCAGTCAAGGCCAACTTACGAGGAGGCTATTCGTGAATCCCTAACTGGAACTCTCAATATGAATTCTTAATCAATTCGCATTCTTAGCAAATTGAGAACAGTATTGAGTCCACTTAAAGAACGCGCATATCAAGTTTTGACCACGGCACTGTTCATTTTAATCTTTGGTTTAATACTGTACGGCTGTTATGTCTATCGTCGTTGCATAGCACACCATGCACTCCGTGTATTTTGTTACTTTCGTCGACGCCTTCATCACAAACGTTCTCCTAAATTATTCATCACGAGATCAACTTCCAAATAATAGTATAGCACAGCAGACCATACAATTATCTCATGTACAACCTCTTCCCCCACCTCGACATTTTTCTTAACAATCCGATACAAAACAATTGTATCCTCCACTTGTAGATCAATTCCCTCCACCAAAAATCCTGACATATGCCGTAATTTATATCCCAGATACCGTGTGAAAGCCTTCCTTTCAATTTCTCCTTATCTTATTTAATTAAAGATCTTGAACTTCTCCAAATGGATTACTTTACAAATTTTTCGACAAAATTAAGGGTCGCCAATTATCAAAACTGACTTACAATGAACGAATTCAAGTCCGGCTAGTTCATCTTATCATGACAACTACCTTAGATATAAAATTCTGATCGCTCACTCGATTACGTTTGCGTGATACTACGTTTTTATAGTTGCTTCGCCGAACACAACACTTGCCGGAACCTCTTTGCATTCAGACGCTAATTGTTGTAAGCACCACACATATTCACGAACCATTGCCGCTTATTTCAATCACAACACTACGCTTAAGACACAGAATCCGGGTTCTAGACAATCGTAAATTCCCTTGCTGGTACCCTACTTTTTTTGTTACTAAACGTAACATTACTTCTTTTTTAACATCCGTTTGTGACTTTATAGTGCACGTATGGATTATTTCAACCCCTGAGGTTATGCGGCCTTTAATTGCACATATGATTCTTACATACTGTCATGGTAGTTTAGTTTTCTACATGTTAATTATATGTACCATACGTATTGTATGGCGGCTACACATAGTTGCATTCCCATCCTATGCATGTATCGTGAACCATCTCACTGACTTCCTTTCTTTGCCTTGCTCAGTTGAGGACGCTTGACTGATTTTGGCAAAGTGAGCAAATCATTATAGAAAATCCTGTACGTCGCACTTCCATGCACGACGGCCTTTTGTTTTGCAGAACACAAAAGTCGTCACTATATACATTTTAATATTACATACTAGTTGATACTTCTTAATGTAACATACATGTATAATATTTTAAATAAAAGGGAAACTCTGTGCATTCGGGTACAGAGTCCAATACGCTGCATTACTGTTACGCTGTCCCACTTATTATTCACTCTCACTTCATCTGTGTTATCAGAAAATAGGACATGACAATACGTATGCCGCATCTTCAATTAATTAAACTTCATATACCTAATTTTTTAGAATGTTTTAATTCGCATTAAACTGGACCATAATCTTCCTCTGTCTATCACTAATATTATCGCTAATTTAGATCTCATTGACACACTAATCCTAGCTAAATTTTCAATTATTCTCATGATAGCTAATCCCAAGTGGCATCTATGGTACTTAGCCGTTGCTAATATCTTCTTATTTCTTTGCTTCCGGCCCACATGCCACGCTGGTTTAATCTAAATTATAATAGACTATTGTTTCCTATATCAAGTACAGGCATCTATCGAGTATGCGAAAGTCCATGGCATACCCTCTGCCTTACTGAAAATAATATACGGCGCGTCCCAGATTACTATCTATTGGATGACGTCGTTGCACTTTACAAGCTCAGTAGCTTATTACTTTATGCTGCTCGAACCCCATATGGTACTTGTGTCAATAAGATATTAAATTTTATCCTAACACCTACTTTGATCCTCCTCGATCCTGGGACTAAATTGACGACAATAGCGAATAACATTAATATTTTAAATTTTAATTCCTTACCCTCTATTATCCATACCAACTATCACTGTTTATTTTATATTAAATTTTTTTCTGCCAGCGGCTACAACCTTGACTTAGATTATGGATTATTTGACTTCACTTTCAGTTGAACTACGCCTTTACATTTTTTAATATTAAACAGCTGACGATCACCGCCACTTCTGATTAGTTCATCCGACATTTACAATCACTATAGATAATAACGATCTTACTCTCCGACGTTATTTTCTTACGGATAAAACATTACCTCTAGTTCAAGCCCGAACATTACATCTTAGTAATCCTATTCAAATCTTATCGCTTTATGTTCACACAGTTAAATTACTTCAACCTGTATTACCCCCTTTAGCCGTAACTATCCTAACAATCGGGGACACATTTCTCTTTTAATACTACAAAATTGCTTTACTCCTTGAATAACTTTATTACTCCTATCCTTCATAGTTTTAACCTTGCTTCTGCTGTCAAGAATCCTTGTTGGCCATCTTGGCAACCATGTTTTTATAATCTGTTTCAACTTCTCCGTAGTCGACCTAATTGTCCATTTGCTTACCTTTACATCAATATTAATAATGAATTTTCTTATGAGGTTCAAATTTGACCCAGTATTATATCTTCATATTGACATTACCTAGATATTTCAGGTTGTAATGACAGACCCATAGGTTGCCTCGTAAATTCCTATGATTTATACACTCTTAGTGAATCTTTACTTCTAGCCGCTCATAATTCACCAGGAACTTATTCTCGTATTGATCATTATCGTAATATCCGATATAACCCGTTAGCCCCTTTTTCTGACGTTCAAATACTTAGCAGTCTTTAGCCCGCCTAAATGATTTATAGTTTCATAAGTCTCCCCTAGTACTCACTAAATTTAGATTATCTCCAGCACGTCTGGATTGATTCGTAGTTTTATAAGTTTTCTTTAGTAATTACTGAACTAAGATTATGAAAATCTCCAGCACGCCTAGATGATTCATAGTTTTATTAGTTTTTCTTAGTACTTACTGAATTTAGAATATAATAATCTCCAGGACGTCTGGATTGATTCGTAGTTTCATAAGTTTTCCTCAGTACTCACTGAATTTAGATTATGATCATCTTCAGCACGTCTGGATTGATTCATAGTTTTATAGGTTTTCCTTAGCAATCGCTGCAGTTAGAATGTAACATTCTTCAGCTCGTCTGGAATCCTCCATCGTTTTATAAGTTTAATTCAGTAATCCCTGCGTATTTAATACCAAATCTCCGGATTTCTGCATCAAAATGCTATGCATACGCAGTGATTGCTGAACTTAGGTGCTTGTCACTAATACATAATTGATCTTCAAATTAACTGAAGTTTTCATTGTGGTAATGCTCGTCCAGTAATACTGATCATTTGATCCACAATATCAGTGATGTAATAACATGGGAATTCCCTGTGTTATGCATGTTCTTCGGTTTATTTGTGGAATATTGTAGCTATAAGTTTGTTAGTCAGTACACATTTAATAAACACTTCATGATCTTGGATGGTTTTATGAGCCATTACATTATCAAAGCACGAGATTTAGTGCACATTGAACCTATACGCAAGAATTACATTCGGATGATCTGTAAATTTAAATACAATATCCAGATTTTTTAGACCACCTAATTGTAAGTACAATATAGCTACACGATTTTAACATGAATCACATACACACGTTATTTATTAACATCTGCTATATACATACATGATGGTACACTTTTTTTATAACAACACCACTCATATTTAATGAACTTTAGTATCTTTAAGCGTATTCAATTTATCCCTTTATTACCACAATCGCACACAATCAGCAACATAATCCAATATTGTCACACATTATTCTGCGCTCTCTTTTTTTCTCACTTTCAACATACACCTAAAAGACAATTACTTGTTCACTAATGCTTTTTTTTACTTACAGTGGATCTTAAACACCATGGATCCTAATAACATATACCATCAGCCTTACATGTAGCCACAACAACCTTATCATCCGTTGCCCCATTTTCAACCTTCACCTGAACCTGGACCTTAGATTATTCCCCTCACGCCTCAACTTTAACCATCCGCGCCACCATTACCAATATGGGACGTCTTAAGTTTCTGGGCGCAATCTTTAGCCACCTATCCTCAAGCTACTTCTACCGATCCTGCATACTCCGTCTTTGACAACTCATTAAATTATGAGCAACCACCACCCCATACTACTCATTATTGCCCGCAAGGTTATTTGACTCATGATTCACCTCAAATTCGTACTCAATTCTGTAAGCCTTTTAATAATACTCGCTAAAGCAAACAAGACAAACCTCTCTTTGAAGCATATACTCACCGACCTCACGCTTATCTTACAAAACGACAGTATACAATAGAATATCTCCCTTCATTAACCAAGCAAATAGGTCTTACTAACTCTACTCCGCCTTCAGGGAAATGCCCTCATCCGCATGTTACACCTGTCGACGCTCGAAAGATAGTAAGCGATTATATTCATCAACGTCAGCAAGACGCTGACATATATACTTGAGCTTCTAATGCCGAACAATTTTGTTGTCCGCACTTTGTTGATTATTTACCCGACAAAAACCTCTTTCAAAAAATGTTAAAGAATTTTTTATTTCCCTTTCCTAAAACTCCACACTAGTAGACGATCCCACATGCATGCTCTGCCCTCTCAAGACTCTTCTCGCCTCCGTTCATATGATATATTCTTCTAGCGTTACTCCGGAATATTTTAAGATGTTAGCAAAAGCCTGTCGTAAAAATAAAAATGATAACCCATCAGGTCTCTAAAAATATGTCTACGGAGCTTTTCTTGGTGTCCTATCCTTCTACTTCAAAGAAACTGAGATTAACAAAGAGCTACAACGCCACATCAATAAAGAAATCGCTTCCTCCCACCAGCTTAATGAAAGTACCAACCTTATAAATACTCTCCTGGACTAACACTCAGAACTAAATTGCACTCGTCAGATCAGCGAAATATTCCTAGAACGCACCCCCAAGGAAATTGTTGAAACTCTTGCCAAGGTCAAAACACTTAAAGAAAAAGAAAACGCGCTCGCACATGAACTTGCAAACCTCCGTTCACGCTCAGCTAAAGTCATTGCTACAAAACGCACGTCCAAACAATTGCGCAAACAATTTCGTCAACTCGAACAAGACAAGAAAAACCTTACATTTCGCAACACAAAACTTTGTGATGACTACAAAATCGAATCCGGTCTACGCCAATCCGTTCTTTAAGCCCTCAACCACTACACTTTCCAAATGAAATAGATCTCAACTCTTCAATCAGAGCTCAAAGCTACGGACGACATTTTAGTGAACATATCCACTCGTCCCTACCACACCGACCACCTTCAACATCTCTTGGACATCATTCCAATCCGAGTTGCTCTTACTACAGCCATGGTCACAGCGTCGTTTCTTACAGCTAGTTTGCTTCCTTCCGCGGCAACTTCAGCAACTCCAGTCCGTGCTAACGATTCAGTTCTACCTACTTCTACCCCTGAATCTCATATGCAACCTTTTGTAACGCCTGCAGCCCCCCAACCTAGCAAAACGACATCAGCCCATTCATACGTCACCGACACCACCAATGCCTCCAACTCAACCAAAAACACACTTAAAGCTTCAAACCCTGGTAGACGCACACCTAAAAACACTAGTAACAACACCTTTAGAGATGTTTCAAGTTATGTTAAACTTTATCCCTTCAAAGAAATCAACACTCCCTCTTCAGCCTTGTCTGATATTTCACGTGTCGTTTAGCAGCAATCGTCACAATCTTGTACATTTCCGTCATCATCCGTTTCAGCCTCCTTCATCTTCAACGCTTACGGGTCCACGTCTTCCTCTTCCTCATCGTCAAGCTCCTGATCTAACACATTGACAACTAACTCCCAATCTACAACCACAGTTTCCTTATTTTATGCTACACCATCGTCCACGACATTTTCATCAAGATCCCATTTCAAAACTCACCATTCTTCAACTGATTCTACTCCATCGTCCAAGACTTTGTCATCACGATTTCATTCTAAAACTCATCAATCTTCCACTCATTCGACTCCATCGTCGAAGACTTTGTCATCAAGATCTCATTTCACAACTCACCATTCTTCAACTTAATCCACCCCATCATCTAAGACTTCGTCATCTCGATCATATTCCAAAACAAATAATTCTTCCACTCATTCCACTTCATCTTCCAAGACTTCGCCATCAAGATCCCATTCCAGGACTACCTATTCTTCAACTCATTCTACCCCAACATCCAAGACTCCTTCCTCCAAATCTCACTCAGCCACTAAAAATTCCTCATCTCATTCCCATTCATCATCCAAGACTTCTACCTCTAATAAATCTTTTAAATCTCACCATTGTTTCTCCCAATCCAACTTATCTTCCAAATCGCATTTCACACCGGCTACACCTCAAATTATCACCCCTACCCCTCCAACTATATCTCCTATCTGGCCTCAAATCCTCAAAATTCAACTCCACTGCCTTCCACACCCTCTGTCTACCCCTACTGAACCACCTTCACTTGCAGTTTCACCTCCAGAACATACATCCTCTTCTACTATCCATCATCCTTTCCCTATACCGGACAATCATCCCCCGCTGCCTATTTGTATTATATTTGAAGGAGATCCAGCAACAAGAAGTTACTGAAATGCCGCTCAGGCCAATAAATAGGCCCATTGCAGAACGATCCTTTTTACTATGAATATGTCTTTATTTATGAAAGTTGCTATGTTTACTCGTTATAAAGTATGCGTGAGCAAGAACGAGAAACTTTTGCACCAAACTTTCAATAACACCTTTAAGCGTATATCTATTTAGTGACTATGACCATGCCTATGAGTTGCTGGGAATTGACAATTAAATCAGACCATAGTACTGGTATTTATCAAGGGCCGAAGCCAATGGTGAAATTTATACAAATTCCCGAAATTTCAGCACGCAGTCCAACTTGCATGTAATTAAGCAAGACTAATCAAACCTACTCACAAAATACCAGAGATGTTCCAGCAGTTGCTGATAGTGCTATTAGCTGGGGTCAACGTGCCTGGGAAGATCGCGATTATTCTTAAATAACTTCAGTGAAGCAGCAATGTGTATACCACCACATTGCCTCTTCACCGAAGTTACATAATCTTTCCACTTGTAAGTTTTAACAATATGTTAAAACAGCTTTGATATGTAGATATACGCTATCCCAAACACCAAAAGTTGTCCAAGGTGAAGATAAGAAACCTCAACGACACAACCCTGATACGCTAAACCCACAACTGCTAGGTAGACTCGCGAACGATATGTTCAAGTCAAAAACCAAATTGGAAAAAAAGACTTTCTGGAATTTTCTCACGAGGACACAGAGACGGACACAACCGTCGCCCTCGAAGTTCTCAGAGCGAGTCCCCCCGCTGCCTATGTCATCTCCCTTGCAACCCAGTACCCCAGCAGACGTCACCCCATCCACCCGTCCGGATTCATCTACACCTGGATGTGCTTTACAATCCACAAATACCAACGAAGAACCTCAATCGAAATCCTTGAATCTTCACATTACTCCAACTTCTTCCCACCCCTACTTACCTCCTCGTTTTTCTCCTCCTGTCCGTACTCAAGATCATCCAATGTTTTCTTCACAGCCTCCCTCTTCATCGGACCACACAGACATCTTTTCAGACTGGATCGCTACGCCTACGTCCTCTACAGAACCCGATCCTGAGGCCCTCATGAACGACCTTTTTAATCCTCTAATGGATACATCATCTTTATCACTCCTTAACATGTGTAGATCCCTCACTCATTACACCTTTCTTGTCTTTTGATTCTTCGCCTGATGCTAATACTACCACCACGAAGGACCCACACACACCAACCTCCTCATCCCCCTCTACGCCGTCTATTTTTCTTCCTCTTTACATTCCAGACCTTTAAAAACAAAAATCCTCCTTCACATTTTCTGTCGACCATTTTATTTTATAATATTATATATATATATTTACTATTTAATATCATTTTATGAAATTCAAATTTTGTCGTTTCTCTTTTAGTTACTTGCGAAAGTACATTATAACACCACTGCTGACTCACCAATCTCCCATCCCCCACCATTCCCCTTTTCGTACCCACCTCTTACTTTTCCCTACAATACTACCTGCATCCCCTCACGACAACTCCTCTCATTATTTCACCCCACTGCGAGGACCGCAGTTCGGCACCCAGGGAGGTCGTTGCATATAGACTGATTTATCTTTTTGGAACCACAGCCTATTTTTTTACATCAAGTTGATAATAGTCTGATATTTGAGCCTTATCTACAAAAAAATTTAATATTATGCCATACTGAAACAAAGATGTTGTGAAATATGTTAAAGCACATTCAAAAGTAATGTCGTATGAACTAATGAAGAATCATACCTAATATTATTTTGAAATCAAGAAATGCCATAAAAACTATATAATACTATAACAAATAATTTAAATTATGTACATAATATCTTACATTAACATAATATATATAAATACTTCACATATTACATATTTTATAACTACACAATATATGATTACGTTACTTAGTAAGTACTTTTTACACATATACGATTCTGAAATGTGTTGCTTCAGAAACATAATTGTATACATATAAATAATGTGGAAATATAATAATTATGTCTTACAAAATCTGTACAGTATTATTTCAATAACAAAATATATGGTTTTAACAAAGATCTGGAATACATGCCATAGATGCAACCGATGTACAAATATTATGATAATTTAAGATTTTGCCATAAACAATGTATGTACCTCCTAAAATGTAAACATATATTACGCACCATGATTAACTTGAATCTATTACAAGTATTACGTGAAGTTAACGAATTGTGTTCTAAAATAGGTTTAAAAAAACATTTAGACTGATATAGACATAACAAAAATATACCTTATAGTTTGCTTTTGTTATAATTAATATATATTAAAAATATTAAAAAGACTAAACCAAAGTTAATCAAGATATTAGTTAAGTATAACTTTTATATGTTAACCTTACCCACTAAAAATAAGATAACGATTGACAGACAAAAAATACGAATTTCAAACATATGAATAATACTACATATAAATGCCAAACCTATTACATTTGACTTTAGAATTGTGTAAAATAAACTCATATTAAATTAATATTAATTATACAAAAACGAAAACAATAAAATGTTAATGTTAATTAAAATGATTCCTATTTCAACCTTAACCGAAATATTTTCATAGAAATTGTACAAATTTTACTATAAAAGGCTGATAGATTTAAGTAACTTAGATGTAAAAACCTGTAAGAACAAAAAACAAAAATACAAGTTATGAATAATACTTTACCCAATTAGTGAACAAACTAAAAGTGAAACACTAAAACAAAAATGCAAAGACTGCAATTTTAGGAGAGAAGAGATGATTAATATTACATAGAAAATTTAAGAACCATCAAAACTGCTGTATGTATAGGATAGACATAAGTAAAAATAGTCTAGGTTACAATGTATAGTATTAAGAGGTAATGGAAGGGAAGGAGCTAGACTTGACAACGATGTGAGCAAGTTTTGGTTGAAGAGGAGGAATGATGCCTCCAACGAGAGATGCGAGAGCAGAGATCTCATCTTTGCTCATACTCAATTTTCCTGTTTAACCGTCAACATCTCCTTCCTTTTCTTCCTTAAGATATAATAAAATTCCGACAAAAAATTGCAATAAAATCAGGACTTTCTGTAAACTACCTCATAAACCTAATCCATTGACAAGATGTAAGTGATGAAAAATGTCTTATTTTAATACTAAACAAGCGAGATGCTTGTTCTGTAGTTATCATAGTAATTAATTTAATTATTTAGTTTAGTAGTTAGTAACTGGAGCAAGATGGTCTACTCCGGAGTTAAGAGATTTAGCTCCGAAGCCTGACCTGAGATGGGTCAGTTAGGTCCCCATATCAAGTAAATTTGAAGTCAAACTTTTCAAAAGTCTGCCTACTCCTACGTATGTGATCGTATTATAGTATTCATGGAACAACTAAGCATTGTCTGTTGAGATGCACGACGGGAAAATTAAGTTAGGTGACACAACCAGAAAGTGTCAGTACAGTTATACGATTGGGACGTATCAGTTGGGTTACACCTGGCTTTGTCAGTGGGTTAATAAAAGAGTAGTTACTGATAGACTTTGCAAAAAAGCTGTGTCAAATGCCTTACACGATTAAAATTTTTTGTTATGTTGCACGACTAGGCAGTGTCAGTTGTAATGTGTTAGTGATGTAATAGTGTCAGTATGGTTGTACTACCGCTTAATGCCAGCTAGCCATTACAACTATGTTGTGGTATTAAAAATGCACAAACAAGTTTTTTCATTTTACCTGCAAAACCAAATAATGTCAAAAACATTTTGCGACAATGTATTGTAAGTTAGATCACAATATCTAGCAGTGTCAATTTAGTTTTTCAGCCTGGAAGAAGACTCTAGTCGCACCAACTGGCAGAGTTATTTTTGGCGCAAAACTGACCCTTGCCGGCTTGATTCCACGACCTGGGAGAGTCGATTGGGTCAAATGACTAGCGATTGAGTGTTAACATGCACGACTAGGCAGTGCCGATTTTGTTGCACAAAAATAAGAGGTGCTTTTGTTGCACGAACAGGCGATGTCAGCTTGTTGCACTACTTAGCCGTATATGTAAGGTTGCGCGACGGGGCAGTTTCAGTTATTGTACACGTTCTGGCAGTGCCATTTACGTTTCGCAACCCTGTTGTATTGGTTTGGTTGCAACACCTGGTTTTGTCTATTTAATTTGCTTTACTAAGCAGTTAAGTCGCACTACCTGAAAGTGCCAGTTTAGTTGCACTACCTGGCAGAATTGGGTTTAGCGCACAACTGGACTGTGTCGGTTTCGTATTACAACCAGAGTGAGTCCGTTGGGTTAAACAGCCAAGCATTGTGTGGTAAAAGGCACGACGGGGCAGTGCCAGTCACGTTCTCTGTCTGTCCGTGTTAGTTGAGTTGCTACTCTGCACCCCTTCCTAAAGTTGGTTTTGACTCACAACTAGGCAGTGTTTGTTAGTTACCATTACCAGATGGAGTCGTAGGGGTTAAAAGACCGGCCATTGTGTGTCAAGACTCACGACCGGGCAGTGCGGGTCACGTTTTGCGGCGGTGCGTGTTAGTTGGGTTGCAATAATAAGTTTTGTTTATTAAGTTGCTCAACTGGGCAGTGTCAGTTAAGTCGCACCACCTGAAAAAGCCAGTTTTGTTGCATTACCCGACAGATTCGGGTTTAGCGCACAACCAGGCCATGATGGTTTAATATCACGACCAAGTTGTGTCGTAAAGGTTAAACGACCAATTATTGTGTGTTTTAAGGAACAACTAGGCGGTGCCCGTCACGTTCTACGACCTTGCGGTGTTTGTTGGGTTGCAACACTTAGTTTTGTCGTTTAAGTTACGCAAACAGGCAGTGTAGTTTAGTCGCACTACCCTAAAGTGCCAGTTTGATTGCGCATTCAGGCAATGTCAGTTACGTTTGGCGACCAGTTGGTGTACGTTGCGTTGCACAACTGAGCAGTTTGACTTGGGTCGGCTGTAAGTGGGTTGCGCCACTACAAAGCGCTAGTTGGCATGAATTGCAACTGTGGTTGCAATGCTGTATGTCACAACAGTATAATCAGTGGAAGAATGTCATTTAAGTTAAGAAGGAGATTAATCAATCTTGTGCTTAAGTTATGGTAAAATATGTATGTACAATGTAACTTTTGACCAATCTTTGCATTGTTAAAAACACTAGGAAGAGTAAGAGCATCTGTTATTCTATACAATTTATAAGTTGTTTTGGTTTAGATTGTTTGGATTTTGATCAGGATAGTATTACAATAATTTAGTCTGAAGCTGACTACTTTTATTGGTATTTACAAGCAGACAGTAAGTTATACACAGCTAGTAGAGGAAACTAAAAGGGTAAGGACCGTTTTAGGCCGTAAGCGGCTAATTAACCCCCCAAATTGGCATATCCCTCGCAAGTCAAAACTCAAAAATTAGATTTTTGACCAAGCAGGAGTGGTAAATCGCTGTTTGATAGTAAGAGAGTTCCTATGGCTATGTTTAGTTTCTCGATTACTATTAAGTAAACAAAAGACGGCTGAAACTGGATTCTGAGAAAAAAACTTCTGAATATAAAATAAAAGTTGAATCTAGCCAGCCGCATGCCATAATGTTTTTTTCAGAGATCTCATTTATTCTACCTATTTTTTTCGGGTCTATCAAACCAAAACAAACACCAGTAATGGAAGGTGAGTTTTTTTAATTTCTTACAAATATGACTATTTTAATATCTTTACCTGTGGTATGTATTACATTTACAATGTATGTTGTAGGCTGTGCTTATTTAACTTTTATAGACTGTGTAAGAGCAGAATGCTCATGGTCAGAAGTGATGGAGGGGAGCAAAGCATGTTATTCGCTGAAGTCCAAGCTCCGTCGAGTTTCCTGGTACTTCAGTGGAGTGGAAGAGAGCGAAGCCAAAACTACAAGTACCCTTTACAAATGCTTATGTTCTATGTATGTATGCAGTTTATATTGGTAAGACATGTCAATGCTGTGTACATGTATGTACACAAATGAATTTCCAGAATTTCCGTCAAGCTATGAAAAAGTTTAAATGCTATTACTGTCAGTACAGCTACATTACAATTATTGTTACAACAAATATGTACAAAAAAAAAGATGCACAAACATTTTGCGACTATTGCTACATAGAAGATAAGCAGAAATTGGAAATAATGAAATCAGACCTCGACAAGTCATGGCATAACGACAACCAATAGTTTATCGAAGAAGTGCCTAACTTTAATTGCTGTGGATGTCATATGCTGTCTATGAAACATATTGATGTAAATAAATTTACTAAAAAAATATATATTTATACATTTTTACCAGTCCTATTACATCAATTCTGTATACTGTGTTAATTTTCTAAAACAATAAATTCTAAACAATAGGTGCACATTGAATGCAAATCAGGTTATAATGAATGTAAACCTTTAAATATTATGACAAGGTCGACAATAAATAAAAACCAAGTTTCTTTAATTTGAATGAAAATGTTATAAAGAATCAATAAATTTCGATGAACAATTTTAATAAGCATCAATAGTTTTTAATGAAAAATTTAATTAGGGATTATAAGATACATTATTATTCTTGTATATTGCAAGCACACTTTTGAATATCCCGTCAGGTAAACAGGTGTAGGTTTCAGTGACACAATCTGTAAATGTAGCTTCAAATTTCTCTTTATGAAACGCAAAGGGTTAAAAGAGTCTTCCTGGCCATGTGCTTGCAGCTGAAACGCAAATATTGCTAATTCATTTTTAAAACTGTTATAATTTACAATCCCATCTAATAGTAGACCCGTAATTCTCAGAAACTGTTAGAATGCTTCCATGTGCTGATTCTCTTCAAAGTTGCAATTGCTAGATCTATAAAACGACTCATTTTGATTAGTAGAAATTTTGATGCTGTTTATTTTAACATGATCAAACACATTGGGAGCAGCGCTATTTTTTCTATTATTTCGTGCAGTTTTTACAAATGCTTTAAAAATTGTTGAAGGTAAAGCACTAGTAAATACACTTTCGTTCGTAATTCCAAAACTGTAAGATAGTACAGAGATTAATTTGATATCTGTACGGAAACCTGGAAGCTCTGCAAGTTTTCCTTGGTTTAACATGTGTCTGTATTCTTGTAAAACAGAATCTTAAGCGGATATCTGAGTAATTTTCAAATATAAATCTTCAATAAATATTTCATAGTCTGTCGTATTAACGCAAGCATTTAAAAAAAATGCAGGGTTTGACATCTCAAGTTTTATAGTTACTTCAAGCTCAGGTGGAAGGTAGCGATGCAAATGAGACTCGCTAAAATTCAATGGACCTTCAAGCTATAATTATTTTGACAAAGATGTACACTCGGACATTTTTGAGTAAGTTAAGTTGGTGTTGAATGAAGTATCACTAGGGTCAGCGTTGTTAAGAAATACGATAGGTCTGCATTCCCTGTGAGTTCTAGCAAGTGTTTTCAAAATAGACTTGTAAGGAAGCACGTTATTGTCGTAAGAAACCAGTTAACTGTCAATGTACAATGACAAGTTGCTGAAAAGTACTCCTAATAAATTATTAAAAGGTGCTAATTTTTCATTTTTAGTAAAAGCAGTTCCAGCTTTACGTTTAATTTTTAATGCAGTGTGGATACGAGCACTTTTCAAATCGTATTATTAATAAAACAATCAATACATCGATATTTAGGTAATTGTATCTTGCATTGAGTTTTAAATTTAACATAATGCAGGAGCTTATTACTACTAGACTTTGTAATTCTAGTGAACTTTTAAAATTGAAATGTCCCAACTAGACTATAAATTTCTGCCCCATACCTTATTAGCTTACATAAGAATATTAGAAAAGAATAGTTTATACGCTCAATGACCGACGAATAATTTGTGAGCTGTAGCAATATAGACTCATCAATGCCTTTTTCTTTGAATCCCTAATAGGAAAATTATAAAAAAAGACAGTTATACAAATAGTTTTATTTTGAATTACTTGTAATTTTGAGGCTGGTTGAGCTCCTAGAATAATTAGGCAATAATCCACAATCGCTTATACACATGTATTAGCAGACAAAAGAAAGTTTAAAATCCAGGAATCGTTAAACATCAGTTATAAATTCTATGGCTTCAGACACTCTATTTTTTGAATACGCATAATGTTTATTAAAACTGAGCGTATCATCTGTAATTAAACTAAAATAGCGAAAGGTATACACTTTTTTAATATTAGCAAGGAGGTGCAAGACGAGAATTATCAATGTAAAATTAGTAAGGGTAAATATTTCATTTTAAAGCAAATAATATACAATGACTATGTAGTTTAAGCTCAGGGTGTGCTTTGTCTATTGCAAGCGAGTCACAACTGTCAATTTATGCTGTATGAGACCAGCACTCAAAATAATCGGGTTTGATTCCCAGTAGTATTCCTTTATTTTTAGTATCCTTTTTTAAAAATAGTAAAAAAAGTAACTAAATAACATACTGTTTGAAACTTCAGTTGTTACTAGCTAACAGTAGACAAAGCACACCCTTGGCTTGTACTACATAGAATTTGTATGTTACTTGCTTTTAAAATTAACGAGATATTGACCATTCCTCATTTTGTACTACACTCTTTCTTTATCATAGTTATTGCATACTTAGTAAATGTCACTATTATGTAAGTTAGTATCATTAGATTTATTAAATAACATATACTTAGTTTTTATTACATTAATACCAAGGTTTTTATCACTGAACCATGAACAGAGGTAATTCTGACAAGTTTAAAATTGACATTGAGCTTAATATTACATTTAAGTTAGTATTATAAAAGTACAAGACCATATTTTTAGCACACAGGATATAGCTCAACTTCCGACATAGCTTCTAATAGTTTATTAACGTAAATACTAAATAGTTACCAACCCCTGTGGATCACCAGCTTTAATATCATAAGCATAAGATTGATAATCAACAACCTTAATGAGTGATTTTAATGCGGTCTTCTTAATCCAAGTCGGAGAGAGCTACGGAATATCTAAAAACCTGCGGGTTCTTCGATATCTCAGGACCAGCTCTGCATAGTACTATATAGTATGCATGACAAATGGAGGGTATTAAGTAGCAAAGAAATATGAGCGTGACTCTTATATACTATAGAGGTGGCGAGGGTTTAGATGCGTGTTCCCAAACTATATTATATGCTTGTAAAATTACTTACTTTAGTTTACACACAAAGTATATTTAAAGATGAAATATATGAATCTTACACAGCCGTATGCAATCATACACAACACATTTTATTAAATTCAAGTTTGAAAGGTCCTATTGTTGCCTTGTATTTATTCTAATGATACTTTTACTTTTTAACTGGCGCGTGGCCGAAAATGAAGAAGACTTCGTAAGTCAAATAAGATAAACTTAAATCTTCAATAAATCATAGAAGCGTGTCCCCTTTTTTGCCGTACGAAAATTAATGTAACAAATTATATTTTACCTCGTAGGTTATCAAATGAGCCGGACAATATTTTCTTTTTTCGTAAGGGTATTTTTTGGATGACGGTATTTTCCCTATATTCCTATGCTCCGTAAGCGGAATATAAACTTTCTAATAAGGTCGCTCCGTGAGCGCAAAATATAATTTCTCGTAAGAATGACCCAGAATCACAATATTTGCTATTCCCTAATGTCTCGCTCGTAGCGACTTAAGATCGTTTTCGTAGAACAGAATCTGGGGTCCTTAAATTGCACGTGGCAAATGGCTCGTAGCCTGAGCAGCTTTTCCTCGTAGGTCCTCTCTGCTGAGTCGTGCGTAACGAACTAGAGATCATGGTCTTGGCCGGATAGAAGATCCGTGGCCAAAACCATGCTATCCCTATCTTCCTAATGCTAAAGCATTTACTTTACTTCTATCTGAGCCTTTCATAATAGAACCGCAGCCGGTTGTGGGTACATATGCATTATACATGTAAAGAAATAGCGCGGTCTACTGCCAATATGCCTATCTATATTATAAGTTATTTCTACTGGGTTTCTTGTGTCCGTTTCATTTTATAACCATACGCTCACAATATATATTTTAATAATTAATTGATATGAATATAGTTTTGAGCGTAACAATTTTATATTATTATAACTTTTCTCTTTCAAAACTTCTGGACCAAAATTGTTAATGCCCACATCGACACAAACATAATAACAATAATATCTATATCTTCATAATTTTGTTTTCAAATTTTGATTTTTTTATTTTACTTCTAGACCAAAGTTTTTCTTAGGGTTTCAAATTTTTATCCAACATCTCACAATAGGAAAGAAACAGCCAATAGTATGATCGTCTAAATCCAACATTTTTTTCTCCATATAGTTTGACGCGTGCAACGATGCGTAAAATGTACCTAAAAGAAACTTATGCGGAAAAAGACACAACACAAATTTTATGGTTAACTTTCGTGGTATAAATTTATTGGTTTCATTTTAAATTTTTCGTTTTCAAAAGACTAGTCATATTTTGTACGTTTCCTAATTCAGTCTCATGGGAAGTATCCCAATAGATACGGGAAAGTCTCTGGTAAGATACCTTATATATAAATTTTAATCACAATTTTAATAAAGCAAAAATTAACCTATGTTCGACAGCAACTACTTTTACTGTCGCAATTTTCACGTGTCATGGAAATAATAATAATTATTTCATTTTTTTGTCATAAGCTTGAGATCACAGTGAAAAATTCTAACTACATAATATATCAAAAGTACAAAAAAAATGTATCAAAATGTATTTTTCTGGAGTCTCGTGAGACGATCTAACAAACAGATCAGGGAATATCTGACGATTTTGGTTGAAGACTTTTGCTCTTTTATTTTAAATGAGCATTTTATTCTGAAAACATTTTAGTATACGTCGAATTTCCTGATCATTCTGTGGATCAGAGTCCACGCTATTTTGGCTTATGGATAGAGACAAATCGCAAATATCTCGAACGTTAACGTTGATGAAAATGTGACGTTCAGGACTCTGCGTTGACTCTTTTTCTGGTTTTCTTGAGCTATCCGACGGTTTAAAGTTCGACGGCTCAAGCTGTAGTTCTGGTAAATCCGAATACAGATCAAAAAATGACTAAAAAATAAAGGGGTCATCATCGATGACCATATGAACGGGTTCTGGTAAGGGTAATCTTCTTTTGAAAATTCCTGTGAGTTCGTTCTCTCTTGGAGACGACATTTTTTATTTTTTCTAATGTTAAAATGGAAAAAGGAAAAAGAAAAATAAAAAAATAAAAAATGCAAATATCCACTCTCACTGAAAATCAACATTTTTATTTCTAAACCTTTAACCCGTAATATCATGTGCTTGAAAAATACTTTTGACAGATCAAAATTTACGGCCCGTAGCCTATGCCTATAGAGTACGTTGTAACGTCTCATAACCTTATTTTTACGTAGATTATAAGGAGTACCTTACATAGTCAAAATTTTACGGAGATCATATGGAATACACTGTAATAATAATTTCCGGATATTAAGTGTTAATTTTTAACAGTCATTTAATACGTTGTCTATTTTTCTCTTTAAAAACCACCAAGAGGCGTATTTTATATTACATCACAACAACTATAATCAATTCGACTATTATGTTTCATTATTCATATTGGATTATTATTAACATTCCTTGGTCATTTTAAGTAAAATAACAACACTTAATTTAATTTAAATTTCACTCCTTAAAATAACAATAATTCACTCTGATTAGGATTCATTTTACACAGCCTGAGATGGACCATCATGGCCACGGCCGAATCGGCTATGAAAGTTTTCACGTCTCGAGTCATAACAACTTTGACGACTCTGACGACAATCTTTGGCCCTATGTTTGTCGCTTTCACAATTGTTACACAACTTGTTGTTTATACGACGATTCTTATTATGAAAATTACCTTTTACCAATGGGAATTCGAGTTTAACTTTATCCGAAATCAGAGGCGAAATTTTTAGTTTTCCTGTGCGACTTAACTTAACTAGGGAAGGAACCCCATCGGCTTGAGTTTCCTTATCCGATGAGACTTCTCTCTCCTCTCGGGGCTCCACGAATAATTTATATTTTGGTTTCTTAAAACGTGGAGCCTTCTGATTTTCCATGCTGTCGGTTTCCTGACTATTAGTATACTTAATCCTATCTATTTTTATGGCTAAATCTAATGGTGGTGTGGTGGCGCCTGACATATCTATTTTGTTTGCTGCTTCTTTTATTTCTTTTGTATCTCCTTCGAAGACGATTTGTAACGCGTCATCGTCGGAGTCTTTATCCCAATCTTCTAAGATTCTGTCCTCCTCGCTTGGGAGCAACATGATAGATCCTTCGTCATCACTACCTTCTAACATTATTTCCGGAGTATTTATTCTATTAAATATGTGAGAAGATAATTAACCTATGAATTTTTATTTCTTAATCACTAGTAGTCTTTGGCGTAAGCAAAGCATTTAAGCACAATTTCAATTTATCGACTTCAGTTCAGAGATTATTTACAGTCTCTTCATTTTGTTGGTATTGAGCTGACCTTCTCACGGTCGGGCCGTCTCCCTGAGGAGCCGTCTTGGCTGTGGAAAGCTCTGGCTGTCTTGGGTTAAGAACATCTTCCTGAGTAATGATAGAATCCTGCCGTGGCAAGTTTAGTTTGATAGGAAGTACATGTCCAATTTTTTCTTCTCTTAACTCACCATCCTCTTCTCCCCCTGGAAAGGTGGATACCACATCGTCAGGTGATTGAGAATCGTCGGACGATGTGAACGGTTCAGGTGTATAAAACATTTAATTCATCAATTTAATTTAGGATTTTCTAGACTATTATTTAGGGCTCGGGTGTATCCTCATGTCGGATTCTGGTATTGTTGATTCTAAAAACAAGATGGTGGGCTTTGACCCGCTTGTTTCCGTTGACAGATGATACAATCTTTAATGACCCTGTATATGAGGTCACCCATATGCAGGAGATGATAATCCTCCTTCAATATTGCGAAAAGCTTTTCGACTCCATAATGAATTTTCTTATGCATAAACTGTATCATATTTACTGCCTTGATGTGTGAGATAACTAGAAGAAATGGATTACCATATGTTTCTTTCGTTATTTTTTCTAAAATACTTTTCTCTCCTAGTCGATAATTTTAACTGTAGCGACTCCGTCCTAATCTATCCTGTGATTTGTCAGAGCGAATCCTTTAAATGATCTTATCTAAATGCTCGTCTTCCTGTTGGGATTGACTTAAATCAACTAATTTGGTTTTGAGAATAGCACAACGTTGAATTAACTCAATTTCTTTCCGATTTTGTGATACTACTTTAGTAATTCTAGCATTAAATATGATCTCCCGGTTAGGGTGGTTTCTCGAGGTTGGATTTAACAACTCTGTCATTGGTTTTGGTAGTCTCACAATAACAAACATTTTGATATCATGTTCACGAAGCTTTATGTTCCACCGTACCAAACGCGGCGGTAAATCTGAGAGTTTCAGAATTGTAGGTAGTTGTGTACAAGTAGTATAGACATGAACAGTACGGCCTTTGGTAAAGTTAGTTAAAGACCGTAACCCTTGGATAATGGCAATAGCTTCTTTTTCCATTGTAAAAAAGATCTCAGTTATCAGCTTGAGATAAAATGTGTATCGTGTTAATTGCCGGCGGATACAATTTTTATTTTGTAATAATATCGCTGTAATATTATCATTGTCAATACTGTACCATAATTCCAACTGTAATGTTTGATCAGGCAATGTATTAACATGACTCATTAGTATTTGATGCTTGATTTCTTTGAATGCAGCTTAACACCGTGGTGTAAAGATGAACGGAGAGGATTTACGCAAGAGTTGATACAGAGGATCCATTACCTGAGAATTTTCCTGGACCGTCCAACCAATATTTTTTATTTACGCAATGAATTCCATTAATTCCTCCATATTAATTGGGTATTTGAAAGAAATAATTGAATGTATTCGCCGTACGTTTATCATTACGTTTGTTTGTCGTTTCCTAATTTCTAAATCATTTTCTCTAGTGTCTATTTCACTAGGCATTTCTATTGCTGGTTAATTATTATTTTTTAGACTGTTGTCACTTTAAGGAAGTGCAATTTGCTTATATGAGTTAGTCATGTTGAGGTTAATGGCAGTTGCTTGCATCGGAACAGTATTAACCTTTTTCATGATACTTTAAATCAGTAGTTCATTATTATTTTGATTATGGGATACAAGTCCTTCAGGTTGTACTTGAGCCAACTTTTTAACTATCTCCTGTGAAAGATAATGATACGTACCAATTCTACTATGGGCCTGTAGCCCTATGAGTGTTCTTCCCATATTTGATATTGTTATGACTTTTTTTCCCTGTGTAATCTGAATTTTTTCAGGAAAAATCAGTAAACGGAGATTGTAATAATTGTTGATTTGTTTCAGTAACCATATGGCCTGAGAAATTCTAATTATCAGTGAAGATGTTCACTGGTTTTTCTTCGTTTATTCCGAATTGCATATGATCCGACACGTAAATACTTCTAATCTCGAGCGACTCCGTGGAAACCTCGTGCTTATTCATATTATAGATTTCAGAGCCAGTCGGTCTCTGCCTTTTCTTTATGGGTAACGATGTCACATGAGGTGTCGCTATTGATTGAGTTACTTAAGTCTTAGCCCTCTGAGGAGCTGCTAGTTTATCTGAATCATCAGATGTGTCCAGAGAGTTTGGATCACGTCGGTTCTCAGTAGAAAATGTAATTAAACCTAATTTGCAATTTACTGTAACATTGAATGCGACTAGTAAGTCCATTCCGAAGACTATGTCTTCCAACCTATTTTCTAGCATATAAAATTTCCATTGAATCCATCTATGTAGTTCGTCTACGTATATGGATACTGTTACCTTAGTGTTTGATGTGACAGGTTGACCATGGTCAACTATCATGTCAGCTTTGATCTTTGCACATGGTGTGATGAGTGGCTCACAACCTAATAATTCAACTATTTTAGGACTAATTGTACTATGTGTAGAAACCTGTATCAGTGAGAACGTTAAACTTTACTGCCATACTGAAGTAATTTCTAAATAGAAACTGTCTCTTCACCTCTTTCAGTGAATTTTTAGGAAGGTTTACAAGTATTTAAGTATGATTTGGCGTTCCTGGAAATATGTTAATTTCCCTTAATTTTGAAGATGCTTCTCCTTTACTCTGCTCGTAAGCTGCCATGAGTCTATCTAATTACTTATTTTCATCATCACTTAAAAATGGTGATGCAATAAGTGATTGTTCACCTTGATGTCCTATTATCCTAGCAGTTGGAATTGGTTTCAACTCTAGTATTTCAGAATCCTTATTTTCTCTTACTCTAAACATTCGCATTTTTGGTTGATTTTGCGAGAATTGTTGTTAAATTTGCTCTAATGTCTGTGGACGTGGATTACTATAACTACCATAAATTTGTTTATTTTGTGGTGGTTTATTATTAGGCATGGGTAATGCAGGGTAATTATTCCGCCTCCCCAGATCTCTTGCTGGATCGTACCTACCATCATTATTACTAATATGATATGAAATGACCGCATTTGTTGAATCGCGGCATTGTAATTTTGATTGTAATTTTGATTATAATTTAGGGGTTGGCTGTAGTAACCACTATTGCCTCCCTGATTATAATTATTATTTCTATTGTTATTGTAGTTATTCCTGTAGTTACCCCAATTTTTATTATTTCTATTATTTCCTATACCCCTATTATTATTAAAGGAGTTTCGCGGTATTGGAGCGTTGTTTATTTTTGCCCACCCTGCAGCTTGAGGTGTCAAAGGGATACCTTGTCGTAACATAGCTTGCCAACAGTCAATGACAAAATGACCTGTTTTCCCACATTCGTAGCAAGTGGGTTGTCCGTCTTGGGCTACGCTATTCTTTTTAACATTAAGATTATATTTTCCCGGGTCAGCTCGACTTTTAAGTTTACCTCCGTTGGGTTGATTCCCATTCCTATTGTTATTTTGTGGGTTACCACCGTTGAATCCCCTAATATATATACTTTTATTTTGACTGCTGTCATAAACATCTTGCATTTGACGTACTAGTTTTGTTTTGAAGTTGCCAGAAACGTGTCGGTTTAATACTTTTGTGAAGTTGTCTGTGTCACTACATGACAACATTGACAGTTGCAGATCATCTGGAAGTCCTTCTTATAATTTGGTTAACTTCCCTTCTTCGTCCATGTTAGGGTCTATTTGGGTTACGCATTGTAACCTACGATTCACGTAATCGTTTCCACTCTTTTTGGGATCAAATTCAGTTGAAGAGAGTTCAGCAGCTGCCTTACTACTTAAATGCGCACAATCAAAATTTAATTCGAGTGCCTGGTAGATTTAAGGAATGGTATTATCTTTTGCCGTATTCCTTGCTGACTTTTCAGTTATACTGGAGTATTGTGCAATAAACCGTGGCTTTTCCATATGCCACCATGATCTTGCAGTGCCAGTTAACGCTTTATCCAATGCTGCATATACTTTATCAGTGGTAAGTAGCTTACGCCTTGTGACTTCGATTTCAAATAAATCGACCATTCATTAATTTGACTTCCGATATAAGCAGTTGTTGTTCCTTATCAAGACCCTTATTCTTAGCTAATACCGTTTCAAGTATTTGCTTGAGTTGATCACTGTCAATCGCTATTATTCGTTTGGATATTAAATCAATGTAAGGATAATAAAGTACTAGAAACAATTCGTGTTTGGGTGGTTCCCAAAGCTTTACTGCGTAATGTTGAACCTTCCAATCAAAGTCTTTCTGTTTAAACTCTAATGATTCCTCGTGCCAAGATTTCTCAGTTCTAGGAGACTCAGAAAACTGTGTGGCTTAACCTATAAAACCTGATGAACTTGATAAATTTAATGTAAAGTCGTCCCCAAAAATAAAAGAATCAGCAATATCTAAATCTTCTTTTTCTTTTTTTATTAGAGTTACTGGAACCTCTTTTTCCCTATTTTTCGGCTGAGAATCGATCTTATTGTCTTTGCCTTTAGTTTCTAGTTTGCTTTGCTGAGAAAATTCAATAGAATTATTTAATAAGAGAATAAATTGTAAGTCGTAACCTAATTTGAAATTGGATGTGCGCAACGTCCCTTAGATTTGATTTTGTCAAGATTTTGAAAATTCAAAATTGATAAATGAAGTGTAGCGGACCCTTAGTCCCGAATTATCCCTAATCGTGATTTACTCGTAGTTAATTCACTGTGCTTTTTCCTAACTGTAGTTTTGAAGTAATTTTGAAGTTTTAATGGAAGTATTTTGTCTTTTCCGTGGAAAAATTTATTTTTGTAGCATGTATTTGTATCTATATCCTATGATTCACTAGTAAGTGGCATTCATGTACATATGCCTATTTTTATTTAACTATGAATACAATATTTTCTTCCTTTTATTAAACGATGAAATAATTGTCTGATTTCCTGTACTACCGCGTGGCAGCTTCCTTGTGGGAAGCAATAAAATTGATGCCTAGTTTTCAAGTCTCTCCGTAAGAGTTGAGATATTTTATCTTTAAGTTATATTTATTTTATAGGATTACCTACTTATGTAGTCACTGGACTACCGAACTTTTATTTTATTTGTTGGATGTTAAGACAATACCCACACTGACGTTAGCGAACGTGAGCCTGATACGTTTCTACGTTGAAGAACCGTATCTTTTTATGCCTGATATTATTATTCAAGTCTAATCAATACTTTAAAATTAATCAGGCGTTGATTCTGCCTTAATGTAGAATTTAGAAATTTGCACAATGTTTAGTTAGTTTTTACTTTAATTTGAGAATTCAATCAATAATATTTATTTGAAGAATTTTTTGATTGTATTAATTAATTTTATATTGATTCTTTGTATTATTTTATAATGATGGGTAAATGTATGCTTCTGCAGTGTGAATAAGGACGAGGGTACGTATGTTTTACGCAACAGCCACCGAAGTTTTGATTTATCAAAAGCAAGCTAATAAGCACAAGCGATTTAATTGTAAACCCGGATTTGTAAATACGTACCTTTTCGTCAAATGAGATTAAAATCAAAAAGTAATATGTCAGCAACTAATAGGTCCTGATATCTTTACAAAATATTGTAAGCGTCCAATTATAAAATCTTCATTGACTAGTAAGTCTGAATCAGGACCTTATCCTGTTAATTTCAAAATAAATTCGAAGAATTAGTCAACTGCCAATCGTATCTCCAGTAATTATTTCTTCGATGTCTTTCTAAAGATATACGAATCTTAACAACTAAGTATATAGCTATAATGGCTATAATAGAGATCCAATCGTATGGACTTAAATAAAATATAAAGATCATTCAATGCTGAAGCTGAACTCTGTAGATCATTAGATTTTTCCAAATGTGGTACGAAATCAAAATAGCAAACGTGAAGAATATGAATATAATATCTACCTGAGCTACACTCAATATACCTAGCATTCAAAATTTTGAAAATTGATTATTTAACTTTAATTCTACTGTGTGGTATAGCGAGGTATACCTAAGTACCTACCTAGCTTGAAATTATTTTTAAATCTTTATAGGATTATAAACTATTTTACAAGATACCAACTTTGCTAATAATTGGTTTATTTCTACTATATAGAACTAAAATTTTGAAAAATTAATTTAAAATTTAAACTCAATTTGTGATTTAAAATGAAAACAAAATTTTAACTTTAAAAACATTATAACAGTCTGACGTTAATAGTAAATTATTATAGATTCCCTTATATAACAGCGGTAATTGGTATTTACCATCAATTTATTTACTTCTATTATATAGAACGATAATTTTAACTAACGATTGAAAACTATAATTGACTTTGATTTGATTTTAAATGAAAAACAAAAATTTGTAAAGATACTTCGGATTTTTAATCTTTCACTATTAAATGAAAACAAAACTTTTCGACTGATAATTGTTATTTACTAGTAATTTCTAATAATTTGTATTATAATAATACAAGAGTTCAAGGAGTAACTAAATCTTGTTGTATTCTGTTACTTATATCTTAAGCATCTACTTTGGGCTTAACTATTAACTTATTATTCACCATGAAAAACCTATGCTTTGTATTAAAAGAATATACTATATTTATTTTACTAATGTTCGAAGCATCTACTGGTGACTTAACTATAAATTTAGTATTTACCATGAATTATTAATGAATCTATATGGAAACAAGTAGTTACCATGAATTTGTATGTATACCTATGTAGCGTGTTGACGTACAACACCTAAATAATTCTACTATTATTTTCTATTTTCTTGCCTATGATAATGTCTGGTAACAAGTAGTTACTATGAAAAGCTAATTTTTGACACCTAACAATTCTTTTGTAAATCAACAGTCAATATTTCCTATGAAAATGCATACCTCTTATTAGTAGGTAATTTATTTTCCCTAAATTTGACAATTTTTCGTTTCCATCACTCAACATGTAGTTTAGGTACTTACTTAATAAAATAAGTTCGTCGTAAACGATACGTTTTCGTTTCTCAAAACGGTTTGCTTCCCCAGATGGGATAATTTCGAAACTGCGTTAAATTCGGATTCACTTTAATCCTGAAGTCCGTGGACGTCGGTTACAGCTGGTGACTTCTTCTTCAGTGTCAACGTAATAACACTATAAGTAAGTATTTTCGAATTAAGTCTTATATATACGTACACAGAATTTAACAGTGTTCATATACGACAGTGACTATTAATACTTCAACCTCTTTTTATCTAATTTAAATTAATAATTTTGTTTTATTAATTTTGTTTAGTGAATATACCTAGTAGGTATAATAATTTTGTAGGTATATTTTTGTTCACTTACATGAACTTCTGAGTCGTGAAACGTAAATTAGATTCTTGATCCTGATTTTCTATTACTCAGGATCTCTGCAGTGTAGTTACAAGTGTTCTTTCTTTCCGGACCGTATCCCTTGATTAAATCAAAATTCTCAAGAACGTCCCTTGGGCTTGTTGCTTATCGTCGTAAGGATCTACAATTTATAAATTAAACCTGAATTATTTTGCTACTCCTTAATATGGTTTTATGTTTTATGCCCCAAATAATAATTGTGAACAAATTATAACAGTATTTTCCCTTAAATGTATGTCAAAGTATTAAATTGCCGTTGTGAACAAATTACAACAGCCCCTCCAAAATTACAACACTATTGTATATTATGCACTAGTAGACATATGTTTACACTGTGCACAAATTACAACAGGCCCACAAAATTTACAACAGTATACAAAATTACAACGATAAAAAGTTGTAGCTGTATTTCGTTTCAATTTTTATGGGCCTTTCAATTTATTTGACATATTGGTTGTTGTTTTTATGAAACTTACAATTTTATAGAAATTCCTGTTCTGAATAATCCGCGTAGGACTTTCTTTGACTGAAAAGTTTTAATTTGACGCTTTCTTTTGACTTTTGGCCTGAATTTACGGATCGTATCTGGCAAAATCCACAACGTTTTGTGTCTTCGACTGATTTTACTAGTAAGTGAACTAAAATAAAAGAAAATCAACCTTTATTTTATACCGTTGATGACTTAACACTTTGATATTCGTAGCATTACTAATTTTATTGCAGCTTGGACTGTATATGACTAAGTACTTGGAAATAATCACTATGTATGTGCTTGTATTATTTTGTAGCTGTGTTTTGATGTACTTACATAGACAAATTCATCCAGTTGATGATTTATGACCTGAAATGCCCGATGCTAAAGAACAAAATCTTACAAAATGATAAGTTGTCGACTGACAACTGCGGATTTCAACAAAATGAGTAGGTAAAAAAAGGAATTTTGTAGAATTTCACTTTGACTCACTCAACACTCCCCTGAAAAAATTGAAATCCCACAAAATGAGATTTAATAATATCAAAATCAGAGTGTATATTTTCTGCAGCTACGATAAAACAAAACTTGCACAATTCCGAAGTCAGGGTGTAAAAATTCTCTGCATTAGTAAAGAATTAACAAAGCTAAAAAGCCGAGATCCAGTGTCTGGCTTCCAAAATTATTAACAGCCTATTAAATCGAGGTATTTTTATTCCTCGCTCGATTTCAACCAACAATAAAATCAGCGTGGAAAGTTCCTGTGATATTTTGTTTAATAAAATTTGTAGTAACAAAATTTCTAGCTTGTCGAAGTTATAATTCGTTGCTTCTATTAAATAGTCATTATGTAGGCCAAGTTCCTATTCCTTGCTTGATTTTAATCAATAATAAAATCGGGGTTTGAATTCTCTGCAATATTACCTATACCAAAATTTTTTGTAACACAATTTCAAGCATTTTGAAGTTATAATTTGTTGCGGTCTATAAAATATGTAATATTAGGCCGAGGTTATATTCCTCGTTCTGTTTTATCCTATTAAATACTTAGGGTAGTTTTCCTACAGTTAACCAGCTTAAAATGCACCGTATGCTATTCAAAGTCGAAGTTAATTTTTCGCACTATTTCCTTTTATTAAATTGAGGTCGTATTTCTTGTAATATTTTAACCTAACTAACAAACTCGAGATTTCGTATCTCGTAACAATTAACGCTATGAATTACACCCTAAAATTTTGGAATATATTTTCCGCGACAGTTTGCACAAAATCAAAATAAACATGCATACATCACATGTAAAATAATGATGATTAATACACACAATAATTATCATGTATGATTTTACACAATATAATGATTAATACCTAACGATGCACAGGCTGCTTACCTTTATGAGCAACAACGAAGATGAGCGATTTTCTGAAAATTCCCTTAAATCTTTTTAGAAAATCACTGTATGATTTTAACTTACAATTTGAAACTATTTAAATTTCCTCGTATGGATTAATAGTTGATGGCACTGGCTCGCGGGACGATTTCCCTACTGTTACCTATAAGATTATGACTTTCGTGAACTTACACAACAGATTTGGACCGAGATTCTGTTTAACGGTAAGTACAATTAATATAAACTTTTAAAATTACGAATTTTGAACTAGTAAGTTTAAAATCGGAAAGGCTTACAGAATTGTGCCTTTGATTCGTGTTCACACTACTTGTAGTATTAGGTTCATGGGCCCATACAAAGTAATGCTAGCAAGACCGCATGGCTTTGTATGGTTAAGTACACAGAAGTCAGAGTCCTATCCTCCGCAATGCTAAATACAACAATACGAATGTGGAGTTTCAAATCTTCATAAATTTGAAAATTAAAACTTAAACAATTTTGAAAATATAACGAAAATGTGAACCGGAATTAAGTCACAGACCAGTGCTGTGCAGCTAACACTAATATTTGATGAAAAAGTCGGAGTTGTATCCTCCGCGCTGGCGATTTTGAATTTACTATAGGATGGCAAGTTAAAAATTCGAAATTGATGATTTTTCTTACCTAATTTTTTAACAAATTTTTATAAAATGAATTTTCTGATATCTGGCGCTTAACACCAATCTATATTAATGGATGTGGCACTGTATAAATGCTTAAACTTATGACTAATGACTAACTTTGTTTTCCTATGTTACAGAATACAGAGCCCTACCTAGGAGAATGAAAATTCTACTTTTTTGTCTTAATTCAACTTCAAATCCAGCGTATGGAATTCTCAAAAATCAAAATATAAATCCGTAGAATTTGGAACTAAATTATACTATATATTCAACAAACCTACGTAAGCTAACAACGAGACTAATAAGTCAACTAAAATAAATTCTATTTTCTATGAAACTGAATGTGTGCTCTACATTTATTTAACACGTAATATATACCAAAATTTAAATGGCGGCTGGATCTGCTCCCTTGGATTTTAGTTCCTTTCCGTCAGTTTTCTTTTGCCTAAATTACAAAATTATTCGACTTTTGACCTTTATTTCGTTTCCGTAAAACGTTCTTATATTTTATTCACTATGTTCCTGTTTCTATGATCTCTGTGTCAGAGCTAAATTTTTGATCAAAATATCACTTTACTTTTCTTTCAGGCTTTGGCCTCCGAGAAACTCGAGCAAACGTTAGACATGCATACATCACATGTAAAATAATGATGATTAATACACACAATAATTATCATGTATGATTTTACACAATATAATGATTAATACCTAACGATGCACAGGCTGCTTACCTTTATGAGCAACAACGAAGATGAGTGATTTTCTGAAAATTCCCTTAAATCTTTTTAGAAAATCACTGTATGATTTTAACTTACAATTTGAAACTATTTAAATTTCCTCGTATGGATTAATAGTTGATGGCACTGGCTCGCGGGACGATTTCCCTACTGTTACCTATAAGATTATGACTTTCGTGAACTTACACAACAGATTTGGACCGAGATTCTGTTTAACGGTAAGTACAATTAATATAAACTTTTAAAATTACGAATTTTGAACTAGTAAGTTTAAAATCGGAAAGGCTTACAGAATTGTGCCTTTGATTCGTGTTCACACTACTTGTAGTATTAGGTTCATGGGCCCATACAAAGTAATGCTAGCAAGACCGCATGGCTTTGTATGGTTAAGTACACAGAAGTCAGAGTCCTATCCTCCGCAATGCTAAATACAACAATACGAATGTGGAGTTTCAAATCTTCATAAATTTGAAAATTAAAACTTAAACAATTTTGAAAATATAACGAAAATGTGAACCGGAATTAAGTCACAGACCAGTGCTGTGCAGCTAACACTAATATTTGATGAAAAAGTCGGAGTTGTATCCTCCGCGCTGGCGATTTTGAATTTACTATAGGATGGCAAGTTAAAAATTCGAAATTGATGATTTTTCTTACCTAATTTTTTAACAAATTTTTATAAAATGAATTTTCTGATATCTGGCGCTTAACACCAATCTATATTAATGGATGTGGCACTGTATAAATGCTTAAACTTATGACTAATGACTAACTTTGTTTTCCTATGTTACAGAATACAGAGCCCTACCTAGGAGAATGAAAATTCTACTTTTTTGTCTTAATTCAACTTCAAATCCAGCGTATGGAATTCTCAAAAATCAAAATATAAATCCGTAGAATTTGGAACTAAATTATACTATATATTCAACAAACCTACGTAAGCTAACAACGAGACTAATAAGTCAACTAAAATAAATTCTATTTTCTATGAAACTGAATGTGTGCTCTACATTTATTTAACACGTAATATATACCAAAATTTAAATGGCGGCTGGATCTGCTCCCTTGGATTTTAGTTCCTTTCCGTCAGTTTTCTTTTGCCTAAATTACAAAATTATTCGACTTTTGACCTTTATTTCGTTTCCGTAAAACGTTCTTATATTTTATTCACTATGTTCCTGTTTCTATGATCTCTGTGTCAGAGCTAAATTTTTGATCAAAATATCACTTTACTTTTCTTTCAGGCTTTGGCCTCCGAGAAACTCGAGCAGCTCCTATTAACACGTCCTATCAGCTTTGTGGTCCTCGGCAGTTGATTCTGCTAGGCAATTTTTTATATGCTTTTCAACTGGAAAGCGTTTCCCTCCACAATCTTTTATTCAAGTCTACGGCCTTTCTATATTGCACTGTGTGCTGGAAGTGTTTTTATCGAAAATCTAGTGATGGCTTGAGATCTCGTAGAACTCCAAGACTTACTTTCACTTTTAATATCTAATCCTTTAAAATGTGCCGTGCACGCTGCCTCATACGGGGTTGCCACGTAGGTCCGCCCTTTCGCTTTTTCTGGCTAGCAAGTTCAAATTGGCTCCGTTAGCACTATATCTAACGAGCGTCTAGCTCACAGTGAACAAATGGCCAACACGTGGTGGGCTATGCTTTAACAAACAAATATGTAACTATAGGCCCAAATTCACTGGAGCTTTCGCCTAAACTATATTAAATTTAATTTGAAATATTTTTAAATTATTAGGGGGGTAGATTTAATTCTACCCCGCACCATTTTGACAGGGATTTTGAAGCGGTCTTCTAAATGCCAGTCGGAGAGAGCTACGGGATATCCAAAACCTGCGGGTTCTTCGATATCTCAGGACCGGCTCTGCATGGTACTATATAGTATGCGTGACAAATAGAGGGTATTAAGTAGCAAAAAAATATGAGCGTGACTCTTCTATACTATAGGGGTGCGGACGGTTTAGATGCGTGTTCCTAAACTATATTATATGCTTGTAAAATTACTCACTTTAGTTCACACACAAAGTATATTTAAAGATGAAATATATAAATCTCACACAGCCGTATGCAATCATACACAACACATTATAATAAATTCTAGTTTGAAAGGTCTTATAATTGCCTTGTATTTATTCTAATGATACTTTTACTTTTTAACTGGCCCGTGGCCAAAAATGACAAAGACTGCGTAAGTCAAAAGTGATAAACTTAAATCTTAAAAATTATATTTTACCTCGTAGGTTATCAAATGAGCCGGACAATATTTTCTTCCTTCGTACGGGTATTTTTCAGGTGAACGCATCTTCAATATATACCTACGCTCCGTAAGCGGAATACAAACTTCCTAATAAGGTCGCTACGTAAGCGCAAAATATGATTCCGCGTAAGAATGACCCAGGGTCACAATATTTGCTATTCCCTAATGTCTCGCTCGTAGCGCCATAAGATCTTTTTCGTAGAACAGAATCTGGGGTCATTAAATTGCACGTGGCAAATGGCTCGTAGCCTGAGCAGCTTTTCCTTGTAGGTCCTCTCTACTGAGTCGTGCGTAACGAACTGGAGATCATGGTCTTGGCCGGATAGAAGATCCGTGGCCAAAACCATGCTATCCCTATCTTCCTAATGCTAAAGCATTTACTTTACTTCTATCTGAGCCTTTCATAATAGAACCGCAGCCGGTTGTGGTTACATATGCATTATACATGTAAAGAAATAGCGCAGTCTACTGCCAATATGCCTATTTATATTATGACAAAACAACAGTGCTGCAGTGCTAAATGCATATGCGTCAAATTTGAACAAATATCATGTGTGTGTTGTTCAAACTAGTGTAAAACACAGTTCACTAATGTCTAGGCTGACCTACTTGGTATTCACTCTTACTCATAATTTTGTCATCATAATAGAAACATGACAAGTGCATATATGAAAAAATTTTATGCATTTGACATTTTTCTTTACCAACTAAAATGTGACCAACAATAATCTGAATTAGTTGTTGTTAAATTTTTAAAAATCGTGCTTTGATTTATATTAAATGAATAAAGACTTTGATAGTATTTAAGGGGTAGCATTATTGAGTAACAATTCAGTAACAATTGTAAGTTAGCTTCTATATTTGAAGTCATTAGTTTAATTTTTCTAAAAAGTGAACTTAGTGTGTTGTATAGTATTTACGAAATTAAAAAACGTTTTTACACTGAAACGTATGAAAAACTACTTTGTATTTTAAAATTGTAACATTGTTTAAATATTTAATTTATATGTCATCGTAGTGCCTGAACTAATTCTTAAAAAATCTCAATACTATCGAAGTAAGAATTATATATATGCATTATTAGTATAGTTTAAAGTATTACCTTATTAGATTTGAAGTGGTAGTACTACTTGGTTTTAACAACTACACAATAATTAAAACCTTATCAGTTTTGGTTTAATCTTTACATGTAACTGCAGTAAATTAAGACGTTTATTACCTCGGCCTTATATATTCAGTATGCGTTTGGAAAACCAAACGACTAGGAGAACGTGTCCGGCGTTAACTCTAACGCTGCGCCGTTGGCCAAGAAAACCCGCACAATCATCCATAATAATTCAAACAGGTCGTCCAGTAGTTCACAAATAGGTTGAGCTCTGAATGTTAACGACTATAAATCATTATCGTTGTCACTGATGTAGTTTTCAGTTTAATTAAATATTAAACAGACGTTATATTTACATATAATTATAAACAGGTTTTTATTTCATAAATTTCACTTTATATCAATAATTTCACGGTATGATGAGAAATTGCTAGTTAAAGAAAAATCATGATGTCGGTCACATTCCAGTTCTCAAAGCAATCTAATATTTCTGTCGTTATAAATCATAATTTTTCTCTGTCCTGTACTACTACACTCCATTTCACATTTTACATTTTTATATTTACACATTTCATATTTTATTAAAATTTCACCACTTTTAACAATTTAATTAAAAAGTTCTTGATTTAAATTATTTAAATCTTTTAATAAATATAAAAAGATTGCATAGGTTCCTGTTAGCAACAAAAGGTATTCAAAAGCAAATCAGTTGCTTTCTAAACCAGAGTAGACACGCAGCTCATGCTCACTGACTGAGTGCAGGACTGAAATTACTAATTTAATTATGAAACTAATAAAATTAATAAACTTGGTAGATTTTAATTTTGAAAATCTTAAAAACAATAATGCTGCAATTCTGAGCAAGGTAAGAAAGAACGGTTTGAATTTACATGTGGCTGAAAATCGACGAGCGAAATTTTATCGATATATGTTTAAATGCAAAATCTTAGAATTGCAATTACTAAAATAAGTACGAAAACTAACAGCTAATATTTTTATGAAAAATAATAACAAAAATTAGCTACATTTTTATGAAATAAAAAGTTGCGCATATTTGCGCGAAAGCAGTTAAATCTATTTTTAAAGTTTATTTTCGTTCACCTCCATGGACTGCACACAAATAACATCACCAAAATTCACCAATTTTCGGAATCCACACACCCAACCTGTTAACCTCGTACACATTGCGTAAATGACAATCGTTAACAGAGGGTGTCTTAAGATTTCATAGTGACCCACCATGAACTTGTATGACGCCACTTGTGTCCGACCCATTGCTAGTAAATTCCATATGTACATGATTTTGGTCAAAAAACTAGTCAAATCATTCCTGGCGATTTTCAGCCGGCTGCGGCCACTGTGCCACGTGGTTTTAGAAACAGTTTTAGTAGCTAACGTCACCACTGTATTAGCTGTGGGATTGCTTGGTGTGATGTGTAATTTGGTAGTTTTGGTGGTGGTGGGGTGTGTGTGGACATTGGGAAGGAGAAAGACAGTGTCCGGGGAAGATATCCGGGAAGGAATGGAAAGATATATGGGCAGATACGGAAGGAATGAAAGGGGGAAGATATAATTGGAAGCAACGGAAATTGATACGGGCAGATATCATGTGATGCATTGGGAGACACGGAATAGCAATGTGTACAGTCATTAATGCATTGTACTATAATATAATAATTGTATTGGATGAATCCGTGTACATAGGTAGGTACGTACAAAGGTAGTAGGTAGCTCCCTATGAATGGGGATTTCCCTGGTGTTGTATGCTGAGCATGGAACAAAGAAAAAAAAGTATATAGAAAATGAGGTAAATATATTGAATTAAAAAGTAATGAAATTAAATAGTTAGTTAGTTGAACTTTATTAACGTGTAATTTAAACCGATTTGGCGCAAAGCCATTCTTCCATCGGTAACAAAGCAATCTTTATCAACATTACAATTAGTCATTAGGTAAGCGTAAATTTTAAAGGGTTTTAACAACACATTTAATAGTATATGGTGAGATTTTAAACTACGTACTTACAATATAAGACCCGTAACGATAAATTAGGATTAATAGAATCCCTACTATAATTAGTTTACTTTGCTATTGCTATTATATATAAATGCTGTTACGCATATTAAGACACCACTCTGAGATCTTACATTTGAACTGGTTAAGTGGAATTTCGAGATTCCTCACATCCACTGGAATCAAATTGCAGATTTTAGTTGATTAAAAAAGTCCTGACTTTTGAAAGAAAGCTGTTTCTTTTTTTGGTCAATCTAACAAATTGACTAGCTTATTTCTACTAGAGCTATCATACAGGACAATATTGGGTTAATCAGACATACATTTGACATTTATGATCTCATACAAAAACACCGCTGAGTAATATTTTATACGCTTATGTACAGTAAAAATGTTACAAAGTTCATTAATGTAATTAAAGTATATTTTTGCTCGTTCTTTTAACACCCTTTGGTGGTTATTGTTGTTTTTGTAGTCATATATATATATATTAGGGTAAAAAAGTGCCCTAATAGATTATCCAGTTTTTTTTCAATTCTATTTAATTGAGTATTGCTTATTGAACTCCAAATAATTAAGCTGTAGTCAACAATGGATAGTGCAAAACAATTAACGAGTAGCTTGAGTACATTCAAGGTAGTGTGTACCTAGTTAGTAGGTACATAGGAAATTTATATGAGGATGTGAAATTGCATGTAAAGCTCATTAAATAATATTATACAAATTCAATTTAATGCAAAAAAACACTTAAATGCCAGCCGTATGTATCAAATTGCAAGTAGCAAAACCCGGAGATGCGTAATTAATGCTAGTCGATCATACAAAACTTTAAAATATTTAAATATTTACATTTTATTGTGTTTAAATTCTTTTTTGGAACAACATACAATTTACATTGACGCACAGTATACAAATTATGCGTTTTAAATAAGGCCAACGTAGTTTATTATGAACATTTGCACAAATCTTATTATACTATTTACACATATGTACATTTCACAATACAACACTTTTAATGTTTTTTTTGTTTTTGTTTTATTTTAAAATTACAAAGAAATAGTTAACTTAAGAGAGCGTAAAACTTCCCTAAACTAAACTAAAAACTAGATATTTATGTACACAATTTTTTATGCTTATACTTACAAACCAAAGTAAGTTTAGTTTACCCTAAATATTCATTTACAAAGTTTGTATTTACAAGGCTAACATATGTACAATATGTCTAACATTCGCAAAAATTACTTTTAACGTAAATTAACGTGGCTAAATGGTAAACTATAGCTACAATTATCTGAATCTGAAAACGTACAAGACAAATCTGAAGATTCATATGTTAATTTAGTATAAATGACAGTGTGCAATTTGTAGTCAACAGATCTTACAGAATTCACGTTTATTTTACAAGGTTTGTTGGGTTTCAACACATTTTTATACTTGTTGTGTTTACACTGCCTAATTGCAACTGCTAGAATTCTTATACACTTTTGTTGTTTACTGTCGTTTAAGAACAATGAATTATACGTTTTTGATTTCAAAATAATTAGTTCTTCAAGATCAAAACTTTTTATTATTCTGCTTAAAAGATATCTCTCCAAACCGACTTAAGATCGTCAATTGTGTGCATTTTGTACTTTTCCGTATCAGAGTAATTTAGATGTGCTTTGTCATGAAATATCTTACGAAGACGATCCTATTTTAATAGAACAACATTTTGCAGAATCTAAAAAAGCTACTACAGTTAATGTCGAGTTAGTAACGCGATTTGTTTTCAGTTCTTTAGTAAATACGCTGAGATCTTAAAACAATCCTTCAAAATGTTTTTATCGAGGTAAGGTTATTGATTTTGCAGCTTCTGCTGCACTTGTGCAAATATTGGCATTAACAAATTCTAAGATATTTGTAAATTTTTCTCCGTAAATTACATTGTTATTTTTTTAAGTGACTTATTCTTGAATTCTGTTTGAGCTTCTTTGCGTTTTGCCAAGTTAACATCAATAAAAGGTTTAACCCTTCTTTTTGCAAGCTTGGTGAATTTATACTAGTACATTCATTTTTTGCTTAACTGCACTTAGATTATTTATATTTATGCATGATGACAGACGGTGTTAATGTGTTGATTACCCTTGTTTTGCGTAATTTTTAGATCAATGAGTTTTAAAATTTTCGTCAACTTCCAAAAAATAAATTCTTGACTTGTCACGTGAAAAATTTATGTGCCAGCGTTTTTACGGATAATGTAGGTGTGTGCGCTTCAAGCCATAGGGTTAGTGAATTTGAATTTTCAAAAACAAATTGGACGCGTGAATCTAAAATGGCGGCGCAACGTTAAATAAATGTTAAAATGTAATTGTTTCTAAAAATTTGCTAAACTAGCAGTTGCACAACTTTCAAATTGCACATGCTTGTGCAAATTTTTAAGATCTTCTAACTGACGTACTGCACATTGCTATGCGTTTAAAACTTAAGACAGCAGCATTAAAATAGTTTTGGATTAACAAAGCAATTTTAGGTGACATTGACGGTTTTGTAGCGCTGTGGCTATTGCAGACACACAAAAGAAAAGCATACAAAAAATGTAGCTGTTGACTGTGCCTACGTGATGAGTTACTGACCTAAGCTTTAGAGTTGCTGGTTTGAAAAACAAATGGATTTTAAACAAGTAAAAACACAACGTTTATTTGCAATTATTTTTCCGTACAAACAAAAAATGTGCAAAATGGCATCATTAGGCATTTTTAAAGGTTTACAGAAAAAAAATAAAAAAAGTGAAATTTTAGATAACACGTGACACCAAGCGTTTCTTTTTCAGTCAAAATTGGCCACAACGCCAACGTAAAATTGTAAGTACTACAAAAGTTTACTAATGTGCTATATTGGATTTTCACTAAATAGCTGTTTGAAAAGTTTCACGGGCCAAAAGTGTCAAAATAGCTCACACATGGGAGGGTCAAATCAATGTTTTTGTTTAAACCTAACCCTAGTGTAATTTAAACAAAACTAAACATTTAGAAAAATAATATTGCAGAGCCTTGAAATGAACAACAGTATACTTGTTCTTGTTATGAAGTGTTAACAATAATCGAGTACGAGAGATTTGTTGCTAGAACCGGGCACCTATGGTTTCATTGAGGCAAATGATCGTAGCAACGTCTTACAGATATAATTATGGCATTTTCATGGCAAGAGGTAGGTTATCGTCCTACAAGTTTAAATGTGCAGGGTATTCTAAATCTACAAGATGTATGTATCTAAAACTATCTTCTATGTTGCCAAACTTAGAGTCAATGCAGTTAAAATGTTACAGGTCTTTTGCTTTTATGTACTTGTAATCCAACACTGGCATTAGTTGTTTCATGCTTCGTGCATATAAACTGTTAAAGTCAAGTGACAGCAATTATTTGCGAGGCTTTGACTCGAAAAATCCTTCTGAACACCGCTCATTTTTGGCAACTACATGTTTCTATGTAAACATGCACTGACTGCTGCGTATTCCGTTTGTCGCAATATCTAATATTTTTTGGTCTCCTATGTTATCATGTTCAGCATCCGTAAACTTTAAAAAACAATCTTAAGAGAAACAAGGCAGCGTCATCGAGTAAGTTAAGTCTAGTTGGTAGTATTAAAGTCTATGTTTTCTTAATTTTTGCTATACCTTCGCAAACAATAGCGTCCTCATGAGACACGTAACCTGAGCATAATCGCGCAATGTTGTAGGTTTAATTTGAGTACACACTGATTGCACGAGTTCCTATTCTGTATCAGAAATTTGCTCGTCGTCTATTATTAATCGCTAAAATTGTTCTTTTGAAGGCAGTCTTTTCACAAATGCAGAACAGTTGTTTAATGCCGTAAACGGTAAGCACAAGGGCGTTTTTAAAAATTTAATATATTTTTATTAAAACTTCTTTGTTTCTGAGTTTGCTTATTTTAAATCACTTTCAAAAGCAACATGCGACACCCTCTGTGACACAAGTTTTAAATCTTTTTTTGTTTTGCAATTTTAAAGATTCAACCAAATCTGTTAAACTTGAATTGATAAATAAACTGAAATCGATTAACCAAACTTGCACTTATAAGTTTATTTTTCTTCGTGTATTATTCTCCAGTATCCTCATCTGACAGGTATTAAAAATGAAAATCTGGTAGCCAAGTATCTTTTAAAGTTATTGTTATGGATTTATGTCAATGGCGGATTTTGCAATAACCTTCACATCCCTAGCTTTAAAGTTGTTTGTTTTTGTTGCACTAATTAATAAATGGTAGTCAATTGTTTCTCCACAGTGTAAAATTATAGGAATTTTATACTTGTCTTTTATTTGTAGATAACATCGACTGCATGCAGCAAATACAAAGTTACCTTAGTGGTGGTTATAATAGAAATTTTTATACATCTTCTTCGTGTTGTTAAATACACGTTTGCACATGTGACAATTTGTTGCTCCATGAAATCGTTTTTTCACTTCTGATTGCTGCACAAAGTTGCTAGTGTTTATTCCTTAAGACCACAATTTTTTTGCCCAAGTAAATATTTGTTCAAAAAGTGATTCATTAAATTCGGACCATCTAAATACTCACACTATTGCTAAAACCTTATCGTAGTCTTTTATTTGACTTATAACACTAAATGAATATGCAGCTATAAAAATTTCATTTTAATATCTAATATTTGTTTTTGCTGATCTTGCATCCTGAATAGGATTAAGGAATGTTAAGAACTTGTTTACAATTAAGTTTAAAAAGAAAAGGGTTTGCTACAGTTTAGACAAGTTGAGCCGTACGTGTAGTGCTAGAAATACAATGTTTTTATTTACAAGAGTTTGGCAGTTTTTTAGATGCTGATTTAAATTCGGTTCTGAATTAAACGATCAAAAACCAAGCCTGCAATAAAATTGCTTGTTATTATGCCCGTGGCATAGAAATTTGTTTAAGTCAGTAATTACAACCAGATGATAAGCTTTGTTTTTTTTATTTGCAGAGTTGTCTTGAATGAGAAATAAATTACAATTTTTACTTATGTCGTTATTTTAGCATCGTCCTATTTTAATAATTTGATCCTCACGGTGACTCTTAATGCTAATTTTAAGATTATTTTTAATTTTAAATGTTTTTGGTCAGGCCAAGTCGTCTTTTTGCAGAAGAAATTTAACGTCAGTAAAGTCAAACTGAGAGAAGTCTGGTCTGTACTGCTTAGGAAACTCTAAGCTTCGCTTTATATTGTTTGCTTGTTGCACTTTGTTTTGTAACTTTAGTTTGTACCCTTAATTGTCTAATATTTCATGTCTAAACCGATAAGCAGCAACACAGAACCTAAAACACACGTTACATTTATTTTTATGTTGAAATATTCTCTTCAATTAGGTTTCATTGTAAAAAACTTGATGTATTGTTTTGCTGCTGCATTTGCAAACAAGTAAGTACACAAATTTTCAGACTTTCACCTGAACTGATTCAATTTCTCGAAATACTCATCCAGTTACGTACTTGTTCAAATCAGTACGTCTTTTTACGCACTCATTTGTGCTATTTATTAGAAACTTGTCAATTTCACTTGTATTAAAGGTATCGTAATTAATCAAACAATACAATATATTTATTATTTAAGCGTGTAGTTCTCAACTCTTTTGTAAACAGGGTTTGTAGAACAAGTATAACACTAAAGTCTGTATTATGTGACAACACAGTAAATATTTTCTGAACTAAAAGCCTGGTCTTTGATTTTGATTCTATAAAGTTAAAGTGGTCATCTAATAATTAGAAGCACAAGCGGTTTATAGTATCAAGCAATGCTTTTAAGTTATTTATATCTGAAACTAATGTTATTTCACAGCCTGATGCTAAATCAATGCTAGAAAAATGTTCTGGTTGTGTATGTACACTAGGGTATAATGCTTTATTTATTTATTCACTTATAATGTTTTTTCGGTGCTTAACAACTTCTAGACACAGAGTACTTTTTCCTGATGAACTAGGGCTACATATTATAGCTGTGAAAGGATGAATTAGTCTAAAGTTGACAGTTTTTGCTGTTGACATTATAAAATCTAAACTGCTACTGACAAACGTTGTTACATTCACTGCTATTTATAATAAATTTGTGGTACATTTTTTTATAAAGTAAGGCTATGCTTTTTAAACTTTAATACTGTAATAATTATTACCACATGATTAAACTATAAAAAAACTTTGGACACGAAACTATAAATGTATTAGGCTGTAACTTAGGCTGTACTCTATACTCATTAATTATTACTATAGGCATCATTTTTATGAATTTCCTCATTTTCCTATCATAATCTAATACAAAGCTTGTACATATACTCGAAAATTCTTTATAACTAACTTCTTATAAAGTAAAGATAATATACACAATACATTCCACACACTGTAGATTTGCCACATTGTAGCGCTGTGCAGTTTTTAGCCAACATATTTAATGATTAGATACATAATTTTCTGGCCATTGCAAATTTTTATACCTTTAAATTGGGTTTCCATACGAGTCAGAATATTTGAAGCTGTCCTTTCAAGTCACCTTATAAGATATCCGGTGCTTCCTAGGGCTTTTTAACCTGTCTGTATTTTATATATTTGCAATATGGTAAGTTATTTCATTGTTACATATTTCTGGGTTAAGCAAAGTTGACCGCATTTGATCTGCTGCAATTACGTTGATCTTCATTTCAGTTTTTTAGTAAGATTTTGAGACATTGTTGTAGTTCTCGTGTGTTTATAATGTGAACGTTGTTGTTTGTTTAACATCTGTAAAGGAACAAACTTGTTATAGATACTTTAACATATATACTCAAACCTGAATTGTTCTTTGTTTTTGCATAAACTTGTTTGAAACTTTACATTTTAACGGTTGATAATAACTTGTTTGTTGCGGTCAATAACTTTAGTGTTTTAATTTTGGCTATATTATATAGCTGTCACTGATTTCGTTAGTGTGGTTCTAAACTTATTTGAACCTATCCAGTTTTGTTCACGCTTAAAGCATAAGCTTTTGTAGGTTCAAGCTTAAATGCATTAAGAACTCTTTTCTGTGTATAGTTGTTTCTATTTACTCTGTTATTGAGGCCTGGAATCGCTGGTGCTTTCTCAAGCATATTTAGAGCCAGCAAAAAGTTTTGTTTTCCTGATCCATTTCCATTCATGAAACCCAAAGGCAACGTCTTGTATTTAACTGCTTTTTGTTTCAATAAGACTGTAATTTCACTTAAATTTGAATGTTGAAAGTTGCAAAAGGATTTCCTTAGTTTTCCTAGAAACGCTTCAGAATCCACAAGACCAAACACAATAACTTGTGGTAGTCCATCGGTTATGCAATTATTCAGTGAATTTAAACTTACACCAGATAGTATTACAAATTTCTTGACTAATAGTTAATTACAAGGGTACTTAAGCGTACCATTAGCAAGATTAAGTCGATGCTTTTCAATGGCCAATGGAGATACTGGCTTTAAATACAGTATAGCATTTGCAATGTCAATCTGGAACAGGCAACTAGAGTATCTGGTTCTAGTTTCAGTTTTTGCATCCATGCAAAACGTAGGGTGGAATCTTTTCATGATTATTCTGATGTCAGTTTCTTCTAGTTACATTCAAGTCTGTGTGTAAAATGGCGATTCTGGCCTCACTACCATTGTAAAAAGGTTTTAATTCTCTAGCAATGTTATACCTAGCAACAAAGCTGTCGTCAAGTTTAGTAAATGTGTATACGGTCGTGTTAGGTATGTACAACGGGTGTAACATGCCGTTTTTGTCAATTGGATTTGGTAATACTTCTTTCTTTAAGTAGAAACTGATGGCGTAATAATTTGAGTTGTCGTTAACAAGGTGGCTATTTAGAAAAAACTCTTTGTTGTTGAAAAAACTCTAGAATAACATTAAACACGGAGCAACCAAATTAGTAGCAACCAATAGATTCCTATCTACTAGCATTACACGGCATATAAGCTCATAATGGGAGTTGGTAAAGTTTTAATACTTGGTCGGGGATTTAAGTATATCAAAATGAGCAGGATTTTGTTATCACGCGGGCTAAGTGGGCATCTTGAACGCTGACGTTAGTGAAAGGCAACTTGTCTAATATAAGGTTGTTCTAAAAAGACTTCAGAACCTTCGTAAATTGTAGACTTGTCGTTAAATCCTGTTGTAGGATTCATGATGAGACAGAGCTGAAATTTCTAAATTGATATTGCTTGGTTGTAGGCTTAATGATGAATAAAGTAGAATCAAACATAAACTATTTTATAAGTTATTTGCATCTGTATGCTTTCCTTCTTCTTCCTGCTCCAGACAAAGCAGATGGTCAGCCTCCTTCACGTCGCTTAGTATGCTTAACTGAATTTCGTCTAAAGCGGCTACCAGTTTGGACACACCGGCAAACGATGCGTTTTCTTAGACCTTCAGACTGTGCTTTTCTACGAAATACACAGCGTCGTCCAGTCTAAGTTTTAGGCATATTGCGTTTCGTTACTGTTCTATATCTTTAACGACAAATTGCCCTGCAATAAGTTACGCAGCATTTGTAAAAATTTTCACAGCGTTAGATGGATGTTGTAATTTTAGTAAAACTATATTTTGGGTATTTTCTAAGCCTATTTTACTGTTTGCAATGCTGTTTAATGTATTTTTAAGACTAACTTCTACAGTATCTTCTCCAGCTCCCATTTGTTCGTCCTCTTCAGTAGTAATGTTTTTATTTAATTGGAGTGTACAGTATTCACCAAGTAAACTGTCTTTTGAACGTTCTTCGTCCACAATTTGAAGTGCTTCACCGGCGTAAGATTCGTAAACGTTCTAACACACAATTTTTTGCATAATTTACAACATATTTTTAATGTTGTAATTAAATTGTAAAGCACTGCACTGTTGTTTAAAATAATTTTGCAAGTAGTCAAGCTGACGTTGTTGTTGCTTGAAAGTTGATTAAGCAATAATTTGCAAATAACGAATTGTGTCTTTTCATAGTAAATATCATTTAAACTTTTTAAGGCTTAAACTGCAGCTCAATAATAGTTTGCGAGTTCTCGGAAAGTGTGGCAAGGCTTCTGTGTTCGTTTAAAAGTGTTATCCGTATGACCTGCTGTCCCTACTGTTTTAGAGGCAAATATAATATTGCCAGAAAGTTGTGCACTGTTTGTTTATTAAACTCGCTGGAAATGTTAACCGAGCGCAGTAACGGTAGAGCATGGGTAGCGTTGAGCTGGTTTTCAATAGAACTACATGCTACAAGCATTCGCTTAGCTAGTTTCGTATGCTCAGGCTCTACATCTTCTTCAAATTCTTCATTTTCGTTTTCCTAATCTTCTTCTTTTACTTATTCTGGCTGCAGATGGCCGACAAAACTTTCTTTGAATACGAAATTGTCGCTAAACCCAAAGAATCTATTACCGAAGGGCGGAAGCTGTACAGTAATGTCTTTTTGTAGGTTTAGATTACTGAGCTGACCATCTTTGTGTTTAAACTTTACCGTCGTATCACTCCAAAGCCGTTTATTTAAAGTGCATTTAATTTTATGTACTACGTGATCCAGGCCGCTTTCTTCCGGTTCTTTTATTGGCATTTAATGTGCACACATTGTAAACAGGCGTAACTTCATGTACTCGTAGTCTACAATTTCATTGTATTTCTCTTCGTCAAAGTTGAATTTAAATACGTAGACGCCAATATAGAACTTGTCGTGTTGCTTCAAGCCTAAAACAAGTGCTATTAGCTTCTTTTACACGACATAGTCACCGTCGTTTCCTTTAAACGTACATGTGCATTTAGTATTGCTTGTATCAGCAGGAAACTCAATCTTTACCTTTGTGTAATTATATGCTGGATCGCGCATTTCATAATTAAAAGTTCAAAACATTTACGATAGTCAGAATCCCCTGTATTTATTTGTTTTCTAAAAATTATTAAAATCTCAAAGCCTTGGTATAATAGTATTTCGTTCTCAATTTTTCAGTTGTAACGTTCAAGTTTGTGCCTAATGAAATAATCTCAAGGTCTGTTTTCCGTAAATAGTCGTACGGTAATTGGTTTCCTGACATAAACCGTGATCTGCTTTGCTTAAAAAACGATGTAAGAAGTGTCGATATTTCAAGAATTACACTATTTGATCTTGAAATGTTTAAAAGGATCATATGTGTTTGCTTAGGATTTAGGCTAAGGGCTTCTTGTTCAATTTTAAGCAGAATTTCATCCTCATTAAGTTCTAATTTGATATTAAGTCTAGCCATAAATTGTTGTTCAGTTGTCTTTTGTTTCTGGAAATTAGGAAATGTCTTGATCGTTGGCTTGTAGTTGGAAAACAGTTTTTAATGGTGAGCTTAAGCATCTATTGTATGTCCGTCCGTCCGTCAGTTGGCCGTACACTACAGGTCACAGGTTACAACAGATTTTTTTTAAACAAATATTATACTACTATAAATGCTACTGGGCAGGTTGTATTGTTTTTACGTTGTAATGAGGCCAACCAGTTATTCACAATAAATTAATTACTAGACCTTTGTCAGAAATTTGTAAAGTGAAGAGCTCAAAAACGGGTGAACGAAATAGCTGAGGTAACCGAAAGAGGAGGCTGGCAAAATTAAGCTGCCATTGTTTGCATGCATAATTTATTCTTGCCAGCCTTCTCTTTCGGTTGTCTCTACTATGCCACTGAACCTAGGTATAGGTACGTTCTTTGTTTGTTCGCTGTACGCTTTTCACTATTAGCATTACCTTCTGTGTGTACATATAAATACCATATAAAATTGAATGTTAAGGAGCGTTCACAAACTTTGCCATCTCAATTAATAAATTTTCTGACCTACCCAATTATTTCCACTGATGTTTAACAAAATGCATACGGGGAATTTCATATGCACGTACCCATTTTAATGATAGCATCAGTTGTAAAGGCTCCTCATTCTGAAAATTTATTCCAGAATTATCCTTTTAGACTCACCCACCCACCTGTAGTCACAATAACATTGGATAAACGGCTTGGGGGCTAGGCATAAATTATGTCACATACATTCTCCTTTATGAACAACACAAACATAATATCAAATTAACATTAGGAAAGCGGCTAAGGGGTTGAACACAACTGCACTCCTTCGTCAACATTCCTGGAGAACAAAGACCATGTCCAACTTTCTACAAATCATGGCAGGTATTTAGGCATATATGCCTACCAAGGAACTGTAACCTTACGGTAACGGCGTTTTGCTATATTTTTCAAATGGAATATACCCAAACATTTACATTACGAGAATATGAATTTAGCCATATACATCCTTAGGGATACGGAGATCGACCACAAATGACGTCATACGAATTTTACCATTTTAGAGATCCCCACTGTCATTAGTTCAGAAATTAGTTTTACATAAATCCTTAACATAGAATTTAACTAGTATGCATGCAGGGATCGTCTATAAATGACGTCATACAAATTTTACTATTTTAGTGATCCCCACTGTCATAAGTTCAGAAATTAGGTTGACATATTATCCTTAGATATGATTTTACTTGTATGCATGCAGGGATCGTCCATTGACGACGTTATACAAATTTAACCATTTTAGAAATCCCCACTGTCATTAGTTCAGAAATAAGGTTGACATATATCCTTAACATAGGATATATTTTGTATGCATGCAGGGATCGTCCATAAATAACGTAATACAAATTTTACTATTTTAGTGATCCCCACTGTCATAAGTTCAGAAATTAGGTTGACATATTATCTTAAGATATAATTTTACTTGTATGCATGCAGGGATCGTCCATTGACGACGTTATACAAATTTAACCATTTTAGAAATCCCCACTGTCATTAGTTCAGAAATAAGGTTGACATATATCCTTAACATAGGATTTATTTTGTATGCATGGAGGGATCGTCCATAAATAACGTAATACAAACTTTACTATTTTAGTGATCCCCACTGTCATAAGTTCAGAAATTAGGTTGACATATAATCATATGATTTTACTTGTATGCATGCAGGGATCGTCTATAAATGACGTCATACAACTATTACTATTTTAGTGATCCACACTGTCATAAGTTCAGAAATTAGGTTGACATATTATCTTAAGATATGATTTTACTTTTATGCATGCAGGGATCGTCCATTGACGACGTTATACAAATTTTACCATTTTAGCAATCCCCACTGTCATAAGGTCTACATCTGACCTGAGTTTCGTTCCAATTGTTGCTAGCATATTTTGTCGAAGACATAACGATTTAATTCTGGCTATCAACGAAATCTTAGGAATATCGGATGCTTTGAGGACAAAGAGTATGTAATTGTCTAACTTCAGACTTTTTTCAGGTTATCCTTCACCAAAACAAACTATTCGCAGCTCAACAAACTCCCCTGTAATTTAATTCACAGGCATAGAATAAAATTCGTTTAATACTACTTTACACATAGATTTTGATGCTTTGTGTCGTGGGTGCCGCGAGTTTACGTGACTTAATTGAGATTGATCCAATTTGTTATGCTGGACGTGTCGAAAATAGTCAGTTAGGTATTCTTCCTTAACGCAAACTTGTAGCTCCTCTGGTTTTCTAGTCGTGCTCTAGTCATTTCGTTCATTTGTACCATCTGGTGCTGCTGCAGCTATTCCAACTCCGATTGCACTTACGACAACGCCAGCAAAGGCTGTCAGCGGGACCAACATCCTTGACGGGCCATAGTGTAGTGGAATAATAACTTCCTTGCGAGATTTTGGGAACCTACAGCATTAAAAAACAATATGACATTCGTCTATACTTCCTCTCCTCAAAGTTGTCAATGCTATATCAATAACGCACAGTACCTTTTGCTTCTATAATCCCCAACATCCGTTTCTATTTCTTGGTTTTACCTGTCGTCTTGATTGTCGTCATTGAGCCCTTTATCATTACCATTGTCATTACTGTATTTCTCATAAATGTTGTTACCTTCGGTTTCATTGTTGTTACTTCTATCGTAACTACAGCTGCCTGTTTCATCTTCAGCAGTGTCCTCCCCAGACTGAAGCTCTGAAAGTAAAGTTTCGATAACTGTACACAATTAAAACATTTCTTGCTGTACTTGATGTGAAGGAATGTACGTTACTGCTGCAATTATCACCTTCGTGTGATTAGTATGGCTAGACAGTCGACGGCTCTGATTCTGATTCATCATGTAATAGGTTTTCCGTGAAACTTTTAACAGCCATGACATCATCATTTGCACTTCCACTTTGTGCATCGGTCTTGTTGGTACTAGGTAGGTTCCAACCCGACACAGATGTAATTGCAGTAAACCCCGCTCTACTATTTTTATTCGTAATGCACTCGTTGTCGTAGATGTTAAATATGGGTCGCACTTCCAATAACCATTTCTGCTATGGCGTCCGATACATTATTTTGTGAAAGAAATACAGTTTTCATTACACTATAATTGCACATATCAACTCTTTGCGAATTAGAATGAAGGTGCTGGACAACTGAATCTTCCAAATGGAGTTGCAAATTTTAAGTTCTAAAACTATTCGTTTAAGCAGTCGAATCCTATAATTTTAGGTGCATATTTTGTAAGAATACGATGATTTTCTTTGCAAACATCTAACATTTTAAAAAAAGGAAGATTATAAAAAGCACGAGGCTCGTTGTAAGTAAATGTTGTTACGATAAACTTTAACTTTTCAATGCTGCCTGTTTGGAGACTTGTAAGGTACTTCATCATTATACGAATCGTGGTACCCCTTTATTGTGTAGAAAGTTCGACTTCTTCAGGTTTAAGCAATGCTAAATACATGTTGCAGTCACGTTGGTAATTTTTAAGTTGTAAAAAAATAGTATCATTGTTGCCATCGTGTTCGTTAGTAATGATGGCATTTTGAATAAAAGAGCATAATAATTCCATTTCTTGTGGAGTGCGACTTACTTTTTGTGAATTATACTTAAACAAAAAGTTTGAAACGAAAAAAATATATCAACGTCGTATGTTTGTTGTTCAATATCTTCACCCACTGCGCCATTTGCTCTGCAACTCTGTTGTGATGAAAGTAGCACCAGCAATACAAGTAATCGTATGTTCTTCATGTTCTGTAACACAACATTAGGTTTAAAACTTACTGAGACAACATTAACACTGACACGCGACAGATTGCAAGAATTTAAAGTAAAATTATCAAGCTGCACAACAAGTATGACACAACAATAATGTTATCATTTTATAAATAACAAATTAAATTAATTGTATGAATTCCTCTATTGAATTGTTTTAAATATTACGTAATATCTTGACTAACCTATAACAAATCCCTAGGCACGATTTCTTTTAACTTCCGACCTCGCTGACCAAAGTACTGATAAAGGCCCGTGTATTATTCGAGACCCGCGTACTAACACATAAAACATCCGTGTTATAGAATAGAAAATATTAAAGGTAATTTATAAAAACCAAATAAAAAATAAATGTAAACTGTTAATTACGAGTGTTAAGAAAGTGAAAAATGTTCGACTTGCATGTTTTAGAAATATAAAATGTTTCATTTACATAACTAGTTTTTCAAAATTGCATTATACACTGTACTAAATGTGCAGGCAAGAATCAATGACAAGAATCAATCAATCAAGACGTTATCAAAAACTAAAAAAAAACGAGCTGACTCTGTGCAGCTAGAAAGATTAAGGATGATGTCAACTACACAACTAAATACGATTAAGTCAAGGAGCTGTTGTTGAATAAAAAAGTCAAATACTTTGAGAAAAATTTCTTCATAGTAACTGAAATAGGAGGGCGATCAGCAATTGTAAAAAACCTTTATAAAAAATACATTTTTTATTGCTGAACACACGCATATGACGTACTGAAAATGTGCAAATTTAAAAAGTTTTTTAATATATAATGTATATATAAATTATTATTTAGGCGCAAGTCCTAGACGATTGTACACGCTTCGACAACAGATGCATTCACCGCATGGCGGTTCAAAGGTTTCTAAGTACGAATTAATCTCAATTACATGAGCAATATTTGATACATAAGGTTAGTAAACTGAAACACTGGAAATAATATTACCTAATTAATTATTTAAAGCTGGACACTGACAAAAGATGTGATGAACTCAAATTTACAAAGCTGTCATTTCTCATAGAAATATATTGTCTGTAAAAACGCCAACATAGACGTTGAAGTTCTTGTCAAAGGTAAAGCGTGCTAAAGATGTGAATATATGCAATATAGGATTTTAAGGGCAAAATTTTAATTATTTTGATTTTTAAAATACTGCTTGTTCTTCCTAATATTGCAAATTAGATAATACTGTTGAAGATATAGTGCGGATAGAACCAGTGCATCTTCCTGAAATAACATTAATAAACCAATACTATACGTATTTCACTTTTGGCAAGAACATTCAACTTACACCTCGGGATCTGTATTCACTAAAAGAGTTCGTCAACGATGATGAGTTGAATATCTTAAGAGACGGCGAGATAGTTTCAGCTGCTAACGATAACTTTAGATTTCACTGGTTAACTGACACTATATTTGACGTCACTACTGTAGGAGTATGTTTTACTGAGTGTGTTGTAGCATAGGAGGGATTTGGCAGTGGTGGGAGTCTGTGGGTATGGGGAAGTGAGAAAGACAGAGTCCGGGAAGATATGCGGGAAGCAAGGGAAGTAATAAGGGCAGATATGAAAGGAATGATATGGGAAGATACGAAGGGGAGGCTGGTAAAATGAGATGTATTGGGGGACAGGAAATCGCATGGTTTTGTGTAGTCATTAATGCAATATTTTAATATAGTAATTATATTTAATGATTCCGTGTAGGTATGAAGTAGGTACGTACTAACATGGATAGTAGGTTGCTTCCTATCAATGGGGATTTCCCTTGCGTTGTATGCTTATTGTAGGAATATAAGTAAAATGAACCAAGAGAAATGCCAATAAAGTGATGTTATTAAAGTATTAACATATTTACATTTTTTTTTTAAATTTTCTTGCTTAACCGACACAATTTACATTATTATTTACATATAAGTTTTAAGTATTCTAAAGTAAACTTAGGTCAAATATTTACAAAACGCAAATACAATATTTACACATATGTACATCTTACAATACAGACAGTTTACAATTAATTTATAATTTTTTAAATTTGTATTTTTTAGTATATTATAAGGCAAACATTGAATACATAAGGATACTTACAATTAAACTAAACACTACAGTTGCTCACGCAAGCTTACACATACTTTAATTTCGTTTCGTAACTAAAATTATTATTTTCAAAAATTGTTTTTACAATATTTACATATTTACAAGTTTGTTTTTCATGCATGTAATGTTGTTCAACAAGTTATGTCTAACGTTAATTAACATAACCCAAGGGTAAACTATAATTACAATTATTTGGATCCGGTAACACTCGAGATAAATCAAAAGAGTTAAATGCTAATTTATTAAAGTTTACAATGGACAAGTTATGGTCCTTAGACCTAACATAATTCACATTTTTTTACAATGTTTGTTAGTTTTCGACATTATTTTATACTTGTTGTGTTTACACTGCCTCATAGCAACTGCTGGAACTCCCGTACACTTTTGTTATTCAGTGTCGTTTAAGTACAATAAACTATACATTTAAGGTTTTAAAATAATAAGTTCTTTTAAGTCTAAGCTTTGTATTCTTAACTTTCCGCTTTTGTCTTTATTAGGACTGTGTAAGCTTGGGTGCTGTTGTTCATAAATTTTAAAAAACTTGTGGTCGCGGGGAATTTTGCTGAAATTAAACTTCATCTTTGCTTTAAAAATATCGTCCCAAAACGTGTTTAGCTCGTCAATTGGGTGCATTTTGTATCCGTCAGTATCAGAGTAGTCAAGATGTGCTTTGTTATGGAATATCTCACATAGACGATCCCATTTTGTATAAAAAAACACTGTGGCAGTATCTAAAATAGTGACTCCAGTTAAAGGCGAGTTAGTAACGCGATACGTTTTTAATTTCTCAGTAAATATGCTGAGATCTTCTGACAATCCTTTTAAGTCCTTGCATCGAGGTGAAGCTAATGATTTTTCAGCTTCTGCTGCACTTGTAAATATATGAGCATTCACAAATTTCAAGATATTTGTAATTGTTTTTCCGTAAATTACATTGTTTTTTGTTTTTGGTGCTTTTTTCTTAAATTCTGTTTTGGCTGCTTTCCGTTTTTTTAAATTAATATCAATGTATGGTTTAAAACAGCGTTGTTGTTTAAACCTTACACCACAATGATCTTTCAATAAAACTAATCCCTTGAACAAATAATACTGCAGAGCCCTAAAATGCACTGTATACTTGTACCTGTTATGAACAGTTAACATTATTTGGGGGCAGCAGACTTGCCGCTGCAAACAGGCAGTTGTAGTTTTATTTAAGCACATGATAATAGCAACGTCTTGCAGATTCAATGTTCGCTTCTCTAATGCAAGAGGCAGGTTTTTATTTCGCTTGTGTAAATGTGCAGGGTATTCTAAATCTACTACTAGTATATAGCCATAACTGTTTTTTTGGTTGCCAAAGTTTGAATCAGCCCAGTTGATATGTTCCAGGTCTTATGCTTCCATGTACTCGTAATCCGACACTGGCATTAGCTGTTACATGCTATGTGCATATAAACTGTTGAAGTCAAGTAAAAGCAATTGTTTGCGAGGTTTGGTTTCGTCAAATCTTTCTGAACACCGCTTGTGGTTGGCAACCGCATGCTTTCGAGTGAAAATACACTGATCGCCGCGTATTTTGTTTGTCGCAATGTCTCATATTCTTTGGTCTCTTATGTAATCAATTTTGGCATCCGTAAACTTTAAAAAACATTCCCAAGAGAAACTGAGCTGCGTCATTAAGTAGGTTGGGTACAGTTCGTAGTTTTGAAGTCCAAGTTTTTTCAAGTTTTGCCATACTTCAGCAAGCAAAAGTGTTTCTATTATACACGAAACTCGAGTATAATCGCGCAATTTTGTGAGTTTAAATTGACTACACAAGTTCTGCACGAGTTTCCATTCCGTATCAGAAATTAGCTCGTCGTCTAGTATTGATTGCTGAAATTGTTCTATTAGAGGCAGTGGCTTTACAAATGCGGACCGGTTGTTTAATGCCTTAAACAGAAAGCACAGGGGCGTCTGCAACAATTTTATACATTCTTCTGCATACTTTTTAGCTTCTGATTTTGCTAATTTCATTATACTTTAACGAGCAAAATGCGGCACACACTGCGACACGAGTTTCAGATCTTGTTCATTTTGCGATTTTAAAGATTCAATTAAGTCTGTTAAATTTGAATCCATAAATAAACTGGAATCGATAAAACGAACTTTTACTTGAAAGTTTATTTTTCTTCCAGTGTAAAATTCACCAGTGTTTTTTTTGACGAAAATTTAAGATGAAGATCTGGTAGCCTAGTATCCTTTGAAGTTATTACTACAGACTTCATATCATTGGCAGATTTTGCAATAACTTTTACATTCTTAGCTTTAAACTTGTTTGTTTTCATTGCACTTATTAACAGGTAGTCAATTGTTCCTCCACAGTGTGAAATTATGGGTATTTCATACTTGTATTTTATTTGTAGATTACATCGACTGCATGCTGCAAACTCAAAGTTACCCTGGTCGTAGTTATAATGAAAATTTTTATAAATTTTCTTAGTGTTGTCAAATTCACGTTTGCAAATTTGATAATGCGTTGTTTCATTAGAACTTTTCTTTACTTCTTGTGATGGTTTTACAAAGTTGTTGATGTTTCTTATTTAAGACAATAACGTTTTTGCCTAAGCAAATATTCGTTCAAAGGAATGATTCATTAAATCAAGACTATCGAAATAATCCAATGCTACAACTTTGTCGTGGTCTTTTATTTGACCTATAACAACCAAGGAATATGCTGCTGAAAAAATCTCGTTTGTAATCTAAATATTGTTTTTTGCTGATCCTGAATCTTCAATAAGATTTTAGAATGTTGAGAACTTGTAAACAATTAAGTATAGGTACAGCAGAGTTTGCCACAGTTCGAAAAACTTTATTCGTTTGTGTCGTTTTGGGAAAACAATGTTTTTTGTCACAAGAGTTTGGCAGTTTTCTAGATGTTGATCCAAATTCTGTTCTGAATTAAACAATCTGAAACATAGCTGGCAATAAAATTGTTTAGTATTATGCCCAATACGCAAAAACTTGTTTATGTTAGTAATTAAAACCAGATGATACGCTTTGGTTTCTTCATTTGCAGAGTTGTCTTGGATAAGAAACAAATTACACTTTCCACTAATGTCGTTATTTTGGCATCTTCTTATTTGAATAATTTGATCTTCACGGTGACTCCAAATGTTGATACTAAGATTATTTTTTATTTCAAATGTTTTTAATTCGGCCAAGTCGTCCATTTGCAGAGGGCATTTAACATTAGTAAAGTCAAATCTTGAAAAGTATGGTCGGTACTGCTCTGGAAACTATAAGCTTTGCTTCTCAATGTGTCTAAGTCTCTTACGAACATGGGAGCATTATTGGTATTGTTTGTTCGAGCAACACAGGTTGCAATTTTTACACTGATGAACGTGTTTTACATAGGACTTATACGGGACGTGATGGTAACTTAAATAGACACTGCGGAAAAGAACACTTAAAGTGGTTGGTGGATGATCCGAGCACAGTAGGTGAAAGGTAATCTTCTTGCTCGTAATGCAGTTGTGCACCAACAACTCGTGTGGTGTAGGATGGGTTAATGTGAGGGTCCATGGTAGTAAAGCAATACACAATTGGGCTCCACGTATACAGGAGGGCAATCTAAAACACCACTGTTGGGTTTTCGATACAGCAGTAGATTTCTGCTTGGAATTGTGTACGCTGCAGAAGTCTGGCATCAAGGCTTCTTGGAGTTTTGAGTTAGGTGCGTGAGCTGCTGCTAAAAGTAATGTGAGGCTGAGTCAGTTGGATACCAGTATTTATAACTGAATCTTCGAGCCTCCCTATTACGCCTTTTTTTTGGTCACCACTCCTTTATTAGGGGGCTAGGTTTTCCCCTTTCTGAACAGCTTGATGATTTTAAATACAAACAAGAGCAGGACCAGGATGAATGACACGTATATGGCAGCACATGCGCAGAAATAAAAAACAAACGTCATATATTAGTATTTGTAGTATATATAGTGCAAGTTAAACACTATTGGCTGTACAAAAAACTTTACTTTATACTTTATTACTTACAATTTAGTAAACAAATATTTTTTATTCACTTACATATTTAATCAAATGTGTTGTGTACCAATGGCTTAGATTCTGTGTGTTGAAACTTCTTGGCGACGTTCGTTATGATTCCATTCTGGGAATTTAAACTTTCAAGCATATACTTTAATGCCTGAAGTATGAATTTATGGAATGAGTTGGATTGAATAAGAGGAAGTTGCGTAGTATTAAACTGCTGAGCTGGTTTATTTCCGCCTACTTGGCTTCTATTTTCAACAGATCTTGTGGCGTGTTTGACTTCAGTCATAGGTGGCGCAGCTAACACATCAGCTGCAGCTACATTGTTGCATGCAATTGCAAGTGCAGGAAACACGAGCAGCACTGCAATGTATATGCGTATTGAAGGCATGGTTGATCTTGAGTATTGAACGCTTTGAGTTGTCATATGCAACTAGTGACAGTTAAAAATTTGCAACTGCTTATATAAGTTATTGCATTTAGTTTGGCAAGAATATTTATGCACTTATATTACTTTGTTATCGTTAAAAGGTTTTAAAATCATTTCTTCGTACTGAAATTAATCTTTCCGTTTAAATGTTTCCTTGTGATTTTTTGTTTTATTGCCATTTTTTGTGTCTTGCAGTTGTGTATTGTCTAATTAGCCAGAAGAAAGAGAGGCAGATGCAGCACTGGATTGATAGGCAGATTTAATGATAGTCGGTTCTGCACGTATTTTCATTAGCTCAGCATACAGCTTTAGCTCAATGATGTCATTTGTGATAATTGAGTAAATCTTTGCGCAGGCGTAGTATATCGTCACAAGTTAATCGCTTAATGAGCGTCTTTATTTGAGTGTTCTATCCTATTGGTGGATGTTTGCAAAATTTATTTACATTGTATATAGTTTTAGCCAATGCATATAATTATTATTGCCAGGCATTTACGTAAAGGTTTTTCTGGAGCACAACGGTATTGGAAAGTTCACGAGGAGGTCACTCGTACAGATACTAGTCAACGAGTTGACATTTTGTGTTATGATGCGCCGTCCAAAGTTGTTTACATTATAGACCTAACAGTGAGGTTCGAAAAAAATGAAGACCAAGCCAAAGAAGTAGATCTGGAGAAGCAAACAATATATAATCCGTGCATCCCATATTCTATGAAGCAGTATGGATTGAAGAAAATGGAAGTTATAGTATTGTTTGTCGGTGCCAGGGGTACTATCACTAAGTTTTTTAAAGACTTTAAGAAATCTTTTATATTGCCACATTCTATGGTCAAAGAAGTTATTGTGGCTGCTGTCCAAGGAACAAACAGGATTTTACAGCATCATTTATATGCCATAACTCCATCTTAGAATTTGTATTCATGAAGTACTATATTACATTGCATATATGTGTAAATATTTTTTTTAAAACAATGTATGTTTGTTACTGTGTCGTTAAGGCAAGTACGATTGTGTACCAGTGTAATTAAAAAATTTTACGTTCTCTCTCTCAGATGTTGCACTCGTAATAAGAGTTTTGTACTTTTAAGACTTAAAAAATGTTAGATTTGACAAAAACTTTTAATTTTGTTTAAAGCAACAGCCAGTACTGTTTGTTTGAGCTATTTTGCTTAAGTTGGAACGTGAATTTCAGTTTTATTACACGGTAATTCGCACATATGTGGTTGGATTAGGACACTTTAAATGCAAGTCTAGCATTATGTAATTGTATTGGCGTAAACTGCATGCTTTTTCGTGGTCTTCATGCAGAAACTTGGGGCGCCCAGGGCTAACTTGTCTTGAAATTTGTCCAATGATGCTTCTTGTCTCTTGGTACGTCAAACAATATCATATATTTGGTATTCAAACTTGTCGTTCTCAACTCGTTGGTAAACGGGTTTTGTAGAACAAGTATAACACTAAAGTCCATATGATGGGACAACTCGGTAAATATTTTCTGAACTAACAGTCTAGCCTTTGGGTTGGATTCTATAAAGTTTATGTGGTCATCTAATATTAAGAGACACGGGCGGTTGATTTCGTCTAACAATGTTTCAATGGTATTTATATCGAAAACTAATGTTATTTCACTGTCTGATGCAAAATTAATGCCAGCAAGCTGTTCTGGTTTAGTATGTACACTAACATATAATACTTTATTTATTTTTTCACTAATAATTTGTTTTCTGTGCTTAACAATTTCTAGACAGAGAGTAATTTTTTCAGATGAACTAGGGCCACATATCATGACCGTAAAAGTGTGAATTAGTTTAAAGTTGACAGTGCTGGCTGTTGACATTATAAAATCTAAACTGCTACCGACAAAAGTTTTAACATGCACTGCTATTTATAATATTTTTTTTGTACATTTTTTATAAAGTAAGGCTATGCTTTTTAAACTTTAATACTGTAATAATTATTACCACATGATTAAACTATAAAAAAACTTTGGACACGAAACTATAAATGTATTAGGCTGTAACTTAGGCTGTACTCTATACTCATTAACACTTCTTACTACACTTCTTACACAATATTACAAGAATAATTAATAGTACATTATTAAACTATGGCAAAACTCTGGACACGAAACTTCGAATGTATAAGATTGTAACTTAGGCGGTACGCTATACATATTTGGTATTAAACTAGGAATCATTTTAATGAATTTTCTTACTTTTCTATCAAAAACGATCACAGAGCTTGTGAATTTACTCAAAAAATCTTCATAACTAATTCCTAAGGCTTTAGAGAAGAGATAATATATACAATACATTCCACACACTGTAGATTTGCCGCTTTGTAGCGCTGTGCAGTTTTTAGCCAGCATATAATTCCCTGGCAATTGAAATTTTTTTAAACTGTTGAATTAGGTTTCCATACAAGTTAAAATATTCAAAGCTGTCCTTTGAAGTCACCTAGTAAGATATCCAATGCTTCCCAGGGCTTTTCAACTTGTCTGTATTTTAAATTATTGCAAAAGGATAGGTAATTACATTGTTTCTTTTTTCTGCATTGAGCAAAGTTGACCGCATTTGATCTGCGGCAATTACGTAGTACTTTACTTGAGTTTCTCTTAGTAAAATTTTGAGACATTGTTGTAATTCTCTAGTGTTCATAATGTAAACGTTGTTGTTTGTTTAACATCTGTAACGGAACAAACAGACTTGTTACAGATACATTGACATATATACTGGGAGCTAACTGTTTTTTATGTTCTTGCACAAACTTGTTTGGTACTTTACATTTTAACTGTTGATGATAACTTGTTTGTTGCGATCAATCTCTATAAAGTTTTAATATTGGCTATAAAGTATAGCTGTCACTGATTTAGTTTATGCTGTCCTAAACTTCAAACCTATTTGGACCTGTGCAGTTTTGTTTACACTCAAGGCATTGACCTGTGTAGGTACAAGCTCGACTGCAAATAGAACTCTTCTATTTGTATAGTTGTTTCTATCTACCCCGTTACCGAGGCTTAGATTTGATGCTGTTTTTTAGTGTATTCAGAGCCAGCAAAAAGTTATCTTCTGCTGATCCATCTTCATTCCTTAAACTTAAAGGCAACGTCTTGTATTCAATTGCTTCTTGGTTCATGAAAACTGTTATTTCACTCAAATTGAAATGTTGAAAGTTGCAAAAGGATTTTGTAAGCTTCCCTAGATACGCTTCAGAATCCACAAGGCCAAACACAATATTTTGTGGTAATCTACTTTTGATGCAATTTTCCAGTGCATGTGAACTGACGCCTGATGGTATTACAAAGTTTAGCTTGAGTCGATGCTTTTTAATGTCCAAAGGAGATACTGTCGGTCTCTTCAAGTACAGTACAGCATTTATAATATCAATCCTAAACGGGCAGCCAGAGTACCCGGCTCTTGTTTCAGTTTCAGCATCTATGCAAAAGGCAGGCAGGGATCTTCTCATGATAATTCGAATGTCAATTCCCGCCTGTAACATTCAGGTCTGTGTGAAGAATGGCGATTCTGGCCTTCCCACTATCGTAAACGGCGTTGATTCTTTAGCAATGTTATATCGAGCTACTAATACGTCGTGTGTTTTAGTAAATGTGTCTAGGGTGGTGTTGGGTATGTACAACTGGTCTAACATGCCGTTTTTAGATGCTGAGCTTAAGCATCTATTGTAATGGTCATGTCCGTCCGTCCGTCCGTCCGTCCGTCCGTTGGCCGTACACTACAGGTCACACGTTTGAACCGATTTTCTTTTAAAAAACTTGAGATGACCAGAAATGCGACTAAACAGGTCTGTATTGTTTTTGAGTTGTAATTAGGCTAACTAGTTATCCACAATAAATTGATTACTAGACCTATGTCAGAAATTTTGAAAGCAAAGAGCTCAAAAACGGGTGAACCATATAGCTGAGGCAACCGAAAGAGGCGGCTGGCAAATCTAAAGCTGCCATTGTTTGCATGCAAAATTTTTCCTTACCAGCCTTCTCTTTCAATTGTCGCTTCTATACATACCTGCCACCGAAGAGAAGACGCAAACGTAACTATGTACGTTTGCCGTACGCTTCTCACTCTTAGCATTCCCTTGCGTGTGTATAGACACTATACGAAATTGAATGTTAAGGAGCGTTCACAAATGATGCCATCTCAATTTTCTGACCCACCCACTCATTTTCACTGATGTTAAACATAATGCAATCAGGGAATTTTCATATGCACGTACCCATATAAATGATACGATAATTTTTTGACTAATTATTTGCTAGACATAGTGTGTCGGTAACGAAAAAAAACAGAAATATTATTACTTTACACGTGAATAAATTGAATTGAATTGAATTTAAATGATATCTTCAGTTGTAGAAATGGGTTGTAGATGGTGACGGACCGTGCATTAACGACGTCCTTCAAATATTATAGTTTTAGGTACCCCCATTTCAAACTTTAAATTTTAGTTCTAACCTGTTTGAACTACATGTAATAGACTTACTTACATACCTTTATTAGTTATGGATATTGAGGAATCGTCCATAATGACGTCCTCTAAATATCATAGTTTTAAATAATCCCATTTCCACCATACAAATGTTTTCCAGCCTATTTTAACATACATGTATTGAACTCAATTATGTTAGTTATAGATATTTTTTAATTGAGATCACACTAATCGTTTTTCCACAATTAGTAGTTGAATAGAGCAACTCCGAAATTTTTCCTTATAAATTGTGAGGGATCGTCCGTTAATGACGTCTTTCAAAAATATTATAATTTTAGGTACCCCCCCGCCGTTTCTTTTAATTACTTAACCATTTTTAGATGCTAAGCACATAATGACTTCCTTTAGTGTTATAGATATTCAGGGATCGTGCATAATGACGCCCTTTAAATGTAATAGTTTTTAGAACCCCCAGTCCCAAATTTAAATGTTTATCCATCCTATTTTGACATGTCACGGACTTACCTATATGTGTTATAGATATTTAGGGATCGTCCATAATGACGTCGTTCAAATACCATAGTTTCTAGTATCCCCAGTCCCAACTTCAAACTTGTTTTCATCCTATTTCAACAACATGTCACGGACTTAACTATATGTGTTATAGATATTTAGGGATTGTCCATAATGACGTCATTCAAATATCATAGTTTTTAGGACCCCCATTTTTAACTTTAAAATATTTTCCAACTTTTATTTAACTGCTTGCCACGTACATTCGTGTATAGCTTATTGGTGGTAAGAAAGCCTCCATAAATGACGTCATTTGTGAATAGTGCAATTTATAAAAAAATTTCAGATATATTTAATTACATGCTACGCACATTTGTATGTCTTATTGATTGTAGGGGAGCTTCCATAAATCTTATATCATCTTTAAGCGTAACATAAATTGTCTTTTCATATCTACCCTCATTACTTCCCTTCCTTCCCCCATACCTTCCCGGATATCTTCCCGCACTCTGTCTTTCTCATTTTCCCCTACCCACAGACTCCCCACCACCACCATCAAAACTCCCTACCTCACAACACACTGAGTAAAACACCAACTAATACAGTAGTCTTGTATTCACCGCGCAGAACTTCAAAATTACGTATACACATTTACGTTCTCAATTGTATACACTTATCTATCGGTTTTTGAGAAGCTCACTTGTTTAAATTTTGACATGGGTCCAGTTAACTGTTAATTGTGAAGAAATGGCCAGTTCAATCAAATTGGAAAAAAATACAGACCTGCTGGCTCGCATTTGTGATCGTTTAAAATTAGTTTAAAGTTCATCGCTTGTAAACTGTGACCTGTAGTGCACGGCTAACAGACGGACGGACGGACAGACATACGGATATGGTCATTTTATAAGATGCTTAAGCTCAGCGTCTAAACTGGCGTCTAAGCACAGCGTCTCCACGTCGCTCGGGCGTCGTAAACTGCTCCTTTCGACTGTTACCAATGATGTTGGGATTCTGTAATCAAATTAAATGTAACACCTTATTAGTAATGCACCTTTTAATAATAGTGGACACAACAAAATGAGTTTTTCTATTGATTAAGTCAAAATATGAGACTGTCATGCTGCAGAACGACTGCCGGAACAAAATGAGAAGAAATGGTAGTTTAGATTTTAGAAGGTAAAAATGTAAACCATTGAAAACTGTAACTGAGATTGTTTAGGTACGTACTATAAAATATGCTTGTATTCCCGGCGCAGAGCTTTAAAATTACGTATGTGCATGTACGTTCTCAATTGTATTGCACTCATTCATTCGTTTTTAGAAGGCTCACTTCTGACAGTTTTGACATGGGCCCAGTTAACAGTTAAGTGTTTAAAAATGGTCAGTCCGACTAAAGTAAAATAACAATACAGACCTGCCTGCTCGCATTTCTGGTCGTCAAAAATTTTTTGAAGTTACTAGGTTCAAAACTGTGACTTGTAGTGTACAGACAATAGACGGACGAACGGATATGACCATTTTATAGGATGCTTAAGCTCAGCATCTAAAACCCACTCTTTACATGAGCGTACATACGTTTTCACAGACATGGCTGTTGGAACTTCGTTTCTTTGAATTCGCGCGCCACTAAAGTACAGAAACAAGTACTTCCTACAATATTGCATTGTTACCAACAATAAAAAAAGCGTCTGGGTGGAAGCGGGTGGGGATTAAGCGGGTTGGTTCATATATGACTTCACAAGATACATATCAATATTTTAATAATTTATTAATATGATTTGGATGGTCTATAAATGGCATCACCCAAAACATCACTCCTTTAATAGCAGGACCCATAAATGACGTAACTCAAGAATCAAAATCCAAGTTTTGGGGTTTAAAAAAAGAGCCACAGTGCATGTCAAAGGAACGCAGATGGAATTTAACGCACGATTGACAATTACAAGAATATATAATGACAATAAGCTATGTGCATACATAGTTACAGAGGGTCCATACACGACGGCTCTCAAATTATACCCCATTAACGACTGCCCCACTCTAAGGTTAGTATTAAACTTTAACATTAAGTCAACTGCTACCTTCACAAAGTATCATCAATTCCCAAATATTTTCACCAGTGCAGTACTGCCGATGACATCATTTAATAAAGGAAACCGTTATATAAACATTGCTTAAAAACTCCCAAATAGTTAAATTTTAAGCATACGTGCTTAGCGTTGTACTTACTGAGGGATATACCGTAGTCAATGTCATATAAATTACATTAATTACGCCCTAGTGCCGGTGATAAACCTATTAAGCCCAATAGTATCACTCGTACCCTGCTGACTGGTATCAGCAAAATTTGTACCTAGCAAAATTTGTACCTAGCAAAATTTATACCGACGCTTTTCTTGCCCAGCCAACTCGTAACCCGCACACTGCTACCAGCAAAACTGTTACCTAAATAAAATTTTCGTAATGACAATATTAGCACCAAGCCCATTTGGATTACTTGTACCCTGCCTACTGGTACCAACAAAACTCAGATCTATCCCTTGCGTACTGGCGCTATTTTTACCAAACCCACTTGTATCGGCAGACGTTATAACTGGCCAACTTAAACCTGTGGTGCTGTTACCGACCCTTCTAGTACCAGCACTACGTGTACCCCCCTGCCAATCGTAAAACTAAAACTCCAATCTAGCCCACTCCTACTGGCACCAATTGTACTTTGCTGATTTGTAGCAGCAAAACTTGTACGAAGCACACTCTTACTGCGAGGGTTTATGTTAGCTTTACTAAAAAATCATTGTGTACCAGTGTTCAAACTAATGCGCTGTAAGCTCAGCATCTAATTCGGGCCTCTGGTCGCCAAATCCGGCGCAAAGCACCGGATTTTTGTTGTTTAAAAGACGCAGGTAGTTCAGTTAAGGGGTTAATTCTGTGTAGCAGCCGTCGTAACAATTATTATTATTATTCTGGGTTTTATTCATTTAGTAGATTATATTCAATTATACATACACAGTTTAGTGACAAAGGCTGTTTAAACTAGACCGAAAATAGTATAAATAATTTAGTCAATTTATTGTACTGCATTAACCAAATAATGGTTTTGACTATTTCAGCAATTACGTAAATACACATTAAGAAATCACAAAATTTATAAATAAAAATTTAAAGAAGTGCACGAGACAAATAACAAGCGCAGTGGTAAAAGAGTGACAAATTATAGAATTACTAGTAAACTGGCCTGTTCTGCGAACGGAAGCAAATAGTTAGTTAATTTTTTGATTCATTAAAATAGCCGAGTTTTCCACACAATTCACGCAATTTCAATATTTCTGCCCTCCGACGTCTGTCGCCCATCCGCTACTTCCACTAAACTTTCACAAACAACTATTGAAGGAGAAAAAATGTAAGCTATTTAGTTAACACCGCTTCTTTAAATCTACAATTTTTGCAAAATTCCCACATTACAAAACTTCAATACATGAAATGCAGAAGTAAATTGACTACTGAATCGTGTATTGTTTGTAGGTGAAGAAGTGAAGCTTAATTATTTTATATAATAATGCAAATTTAGATTGGCAAGAAAGAAAAATAACTATAATATTGTTTGCTACAATATGCGTAAATAGTTTTCAGCAATGAAACTGTTTTAAAGGGATTCAACAGTATCTGCGCATTACTATGCATTAAAACGTCATCAGTGTATTGAAGTAAAGAACGGTGGACAGCGGACGGCGGGGATCGGACACCGTTATTTGGATTTTATTATTATGGGGATTAGATATTCTATTCCATAATTAATTTAATTAGAGAAGGTATTATTGACCTCCTGTACCTTTTAGTCCTACATTGTATTATACAATACTTTTTATTTTCTAATCTATCAGGTCTACTATTTTTTCTTTCATACAGACTTAGCCAGTTATTAAACCTACTAAACTTAACTATTTTTTTTTTAAATTTATAAAGTAATTTTTCATACTGACGTTCAACATTTTCAAGTTTTCCGTTACTTACTTTTTGATCCATTGATTTCAATTGTTTCTGTTATTAAATTGATATACTACTGCTCCATAATGTGGATGCATACTCTAAACAAAGTATTACATAGGTTTTATATCGAGTTAATAGTTTGGATTCATTAAATCCCTGATGTCTTAACTTTTTAAGTATGCATATTTTTTAGACGCTTTGTTGATCGCGGACTCAACCGTGTCATCCCAATTAGTCTTATCATTAATCATGACGTCCCACAGTTTTGCAACTTTAACAAGTAGTATTAATGTTTTGTTAATTTCTAATTCAATTTTGCTAAACCTCTTACCTATACTGAAGTCCATACTAACAACACTACTGTATTAGTCGAGGAAGAGCTCAGTGTGTTGTGAAGTAGGGAGTTTTGGTGGTGGTGGGGTCTGTGGGTATGGGAAAGTGAGAAAGACAGAGTAGGTTGGATGAGAAAGGTATCCGGGAAGGTATGCAGGAAGTATTGAGGGCAGATATGGAAGGAATGATACAGAAAGATATGAAGAGAATAGAAGGAAAGGGCAGATATAATTTGATGCATTGGGAGGTAGGCAGATTAGCACTGCTTTGTTCAGTCAGCTATGCATTATAATATTAAATTCATAATTATGATAAATGAATTCGTGTACTTATAAAGGTACTTACGTGGGTGATAGGTAGGTACTTCAAACGGCAATTTGCCTTTTGTTGTATGCTAATTGTATGAGTATAAGTAAAATAAACCAAGAGAAATGCAAATAAAGTGATTTAATTAAAGTATTTACATATTTAAATTTTATTTTTTTGAAATTTTTCTTTTAAACCGACGCAATTTACATTAATATTTACTCATTAGTTTTTAGTATTATGAATTAAACTTAAGTTTAATATTTACACAACGCAAATACAATATTAACACATATGTACATCTTACAATACAGACAGTTTACAATTAATTTATAATTTTTTAAATTTGTATTTATAGTATATCATTAGGCTAACATTAAATACATAGGGCTACCTATATTTAAACTAAACACTACAATTGCTTACACAAGCTTACACATACTTCAATTTTGTTTCTTAACTAAAACTATTATTAACAAAAATTGGTTTTACAATATTAACATATTTACAAGGTTTTGTTTCACGTATGTAATGTTTTAAAACCAGTTATGTCTTACGTCAATCAACATGACCCAAGGGTAAACTATAATTACAATTATTTGGATCCAAAAACACTCGAGATAAATCTAAAGAGTTAAATGCTAATCTATTAATGTTTACAATAGACAAGTTATGGTCCTTAGACCTTACAGAATTCACATTTATCTTACAAGGTTTGTTAGTTTTCAACATTATTTTATACTTGTTGTGGTTACACTGCCTCATTGCAACTGCTGGAACTCCCGTACACTTTTGTTGTTCAGTGTCGTTTGAGTACAATGAACTATACATTTTAGGTTTTAAAACAATAGGTTCTTTTAAGTCTAAGCTTTGTATTCTTAACTTTCCGCTTTTGTCTTTATTAGGACTGTGTAAGCTTGGGTGCTGTTGTTCATAAATTTTAAAAAACTTGTGGTCGCGGGGAATTTTGCTGAAATTAAACTTCATCTTTGCTTTAAAAATATCGTCCCAAAACGTGTTTAGCTCGTCAATTGGGTGCATTTTGTATCCGTCAGTATCAGAGTAGTCAAGATGTGCTTTGTTATGGAATATCTCACATAGACGATCCCATTTTGTATAAAAAAACACTGTGGCAGTATCTTAAATAGTGACTCCAGTTAAAGGCGAGTTAGTAACGCGATACGTTTTCAATTCCTGAGTAAATATGCTGAGATCTTCTGACAATCCTTCAAAGTCCTTGCATTGAGGTAAAGCTAATGATTTTCTAGCTTCTGCTGCACTTGTACAAATTTGAGCATTTACAAATTCCAAGATATTTGTAATTGTTTTTTCGTAAATTACATTGTTATTTTTTTAAGTGCTTTGTTCTCAAATTCTGTTTAGGCTTGTTTGCGTTTTTTCAAAATAATATCGATGTATAGTTTGAAACAGCGTTATTGTTTAAACCTCACTTCACAATGAACTTTTAATCAAACTAATCCTTTTGACAAATATTACTGCAGAGCCTTGAAATGCAATGTATACTTGTAATTGTTATAAAGAGTTAACGTCAGTCGGGGGCCGGAGATTTGCCGCTGCAAACAGTGAGATGTAGTTTTTTTTTGACAAATGATGGTAGCGTTCTTGAAGATTTAATGTTTGCTTCTTCATTGCAAGAGGCAGGTTTTCGTCTCGTTTGTGCAAATGTGCAGGGTATTCCAAATCCACTACTAGTATATAGCTATAACTATTTTCTTTGTTGCCAAAAATAGAATCAGCCTAATTGATATGTTTCAGGACTTTAGCTTCCATGTACTCCTAGTCCAAAACTAGCATTAGCTGTTTCATGGTATGTGCATATAATCTGTTTATATCAAGTGAAAGCAATTGCTTGCGAGGCTTCGACTCGTCAAATTCTTCTGGACACCTCAAGTGGTTGGCAACTACATGCTTCTGAGTAAACATGCACTGACCGCCGCGTATTTCGTTTGTCGCAATGTCTTATATTTTTTGGTCTCTTATGTAATCAATTTCAGCATCCGTAAACTTGAAAAAACATTCCCAAGAAAAACTAGGCAGCTTCATTGAGTAGGTTGGACCCAGTTCGTAGTTTTAAAGTCCAAGCTTTCTAAAGTTTTGCTATACTCCAGCCAGTAAAAGTTTTACTAGTATACACGAAACTCGAGTTTAATCGCGCAATGTTATAAGTTTGAATTAAGTACACACGTTTTGCACGAGTTTTCATTCCGTATTAGAAATTGGCTCGTTGTTTAGTATTAATTGCTAAAATTGTTTTCTTGAAGGCAGAGTCTTCGCTAATGCGCAACTTCTGTTTAATGCCTAAAACGGAAACCACAAGGGCGTCTGCAACAATTTATTACATTCTTGTGCATACTAATTAGCTCCTGGTTTTGCTAATTTTATTTCACCTAAACGAGCAAAATGCGGCACACACTGCGACACAAGTTTCAGATCTTGTTCATTTTGCGATTTTGAAGATTTAACCAAGTCTGTTAAATTTGAATTCATAAATAAACTGAAATCGATAAAACGAACGTTTACTTTTGAGTTTATTTTTCTTTTAGAGTAAAATTTTCCTGTGTTGTTATCTGACGGGTATTGAAAATGAAGATCTGGTAGCCAAGTATCCTTTAAAGTTATTGTTATAGATTTTATGTAATTGGTGGATTTTGCAATAACGTTTACACCCTTAGCTTTAAACTTGTTTGTTTTCATTGCACTTATTACCAGGTAGTCAATTGTTCCTCCACAGTGTGAAATTATGGGTATTTCATACTTGTATTTTATTTGTAGATTACATTGACTGCATGCTGCAAACTCAAAGTTACCCTGGTGGTGGTTATGATAAAAATTTTTATGTATATTCTTAGTGTTGTCAAATTCACGTTTGCATATGTGACAATGCATTGCTTCAATAATTGTTTTCTTTATTTCTTGTGATGGCTTTACAAAGTTGTTTTTGTTTTTTTTTGTTTTAGACAATAACTTTTCCGCCCATGCAAATATTCGTTCAAAGAAATGATTTATCAAATTCAGACCGTCAAAATACTCCACTGCTACAAATTTGTCGCGGTCTTTCATTTGTTTTATTACAACCAAGGAATATGCGGCTGGAAGAATCTCGTTTGTAATCTGAATATTGTTCTTTGCTGATCCTGAATCTTTAATAGGATTTAAGAATGTTAAGAACTTGTAAACAATTATATATGGGTACGGCAAAGTTTGCCACAGTTTAGAAAATTTTACTTGGTTGTGTAACTCTAGAAACACAATGTGCTTTGTTACAAGAGTTTGGCAGTTTTCCAGATGTTGATCTGAATTCTGTTCTGAATTACACAATCTAAAACATAGCTAAAAACAAAATTGCTTATGTGAACGCCTGTTACAAAGAAACTTAGCCAAATCAGTAATCAAAACCAGATGATACGCTTTGTTTTCTTCATTTGCAGAGTTGTCGCGGATGAGAAATAAATTACACTTTTCACTGTTGTCGTTATTTTGGCATCTTCTTATTTGAATAATTTGATCCTAACGATAGCTGCGAATGTTGATTCCGAGATTATTGTTTATTTAAAATGTTTTTAATCCACATCGGTCGTCTATTTGCAAAGAACATGCAACGCTTGTAAAATTAAATCGAGAAAAGTATGGTTTTTATTGTTCAGGGTATTATAAGCTTCGCTCTATATTGTTTGCTTGTTGCACTTTGCTTTGTAAATGTAGTTTGTACATGTTATTGTCTAATATATCATGTCTAAACCGATGAGCAGCCACACAGAACTTAAAACACTTGTTGCATTTATTTTAAGTGTTTAAATATCTATCTTTTCTGGGTTTTATTTTAAGAAACTCGATGTTTACAATTGCTGCTGCATTTGCAAATAAGTTTAGTACACCAATCTTTACTTGAACTTATTCATTGTCGCGAAGAACCCATCCAGTTTCGTACTTGTTAAAATCAGTTACCCTTTCTACGCACTCATTTGTGCTATTTAATACAAAATTGTCAATTTCACTTGTATTAAAAATATCGTAGTTCTGACCTGAAAAGGTAGCGTTACGCACTTTAACAGTTTTTTCAGTTTCCACTTCAACTTCTAGTTCCATTGTAGCAACAATTATAAGCTGAGCTTTAATATCACTATGTACACCTAGGTTCTGGGTGAGTTACTTCACAAGAGGATTGTGCACTTCTGTCATAATTGTTTTAATACTCGCAAATGTTTTAATGGGCTTGTGAATATAGGTTAAAATTTTTCCTTTGTAATATCTTGAATATTCTTTAAATACGTGTAAGTCTATTTGAGGTAAACGGCGTAGTGTTTTTTCTTCTGGTTGGCTAGCAGTGCTCGTACCCAGCCCATATGTTGCTCGTAATCGACTGGTGCCGCCCTCTACTAGATCTCTGCTGCGGTTTTAAATGTGCCCAAGTCTTTCACTAACATGAGAGCATTTAAGGTATTGGTTGTTTAAGCAAAACAGGTTGCAGTCCTCACACTGATGTACGTGTTCCACATGAGACTTATACGGTACGTGATAGTAGCACTTAAAAAGACACTGCGGGAAAAAACACTTAAAATCGTTGTTGGATGATCCGAGCACAGTAAGTAAAGGGTAATCTTCTTGCTCGTAATGTAGTTGTGCGCCGATAACTCGTGTGGTGTAGGATGGGGTAATTCGAGGGTCCATGTTAGTAAACCGATACACTGTTGGTCTCCAGGTGAACACAAGAGCAATCTGAAACACCACTGTTGGTTTTCCAATACAGCAGTAGAGTCCTTTAAAGAACTGTTTACGCTGCAATAGTCTGGCATCAAGGCTTCTTGGAGTTTTGAGTTAGGTGCGTGAGCTGCTGCTGCGAGTAGTGTGAGGCTGAGTCAGTTGCATACCAGTATTTATAACTCAATCTATGAGCCGCTCTATTACGCCCACTTTTCCTTGCCGCCTCCTTTATTACGAGGCCAGGTTTTTCCCTTTTTAATCAGTTTTACAATTTTAAATGCAAACGGGAGCAAAACCAGGATAAATGACACGTATATGGCTGCACATGCGCAGAAATATAAAACAAATGTCATATACCAGTACTTGTATACATATATAGTGCTAGGTAAACTACTATTAGCTAAATACAAGACTTTACAATATATGGCATATAAGTAAAACTTACAAGTGAGTGAACAAATTTTTTTATTCACTTACATATGTAATCAAATGTGTTGTGTACCAATGGCTTAGATTTTGTGTGTTGAAACTTCTCGACGACGTCCATTATGATTTTATTCTAGGCATTTAAACTTCCAAGCATATACTTTAATGCCTAAAGTATAAATTTATGAAATGAGTTGGATTGAATTAGAGGAAGTTGCGTAGTATTGAACTGCTGAGCTGGTTTATTTCTGTCGAGTTGGCTTTTATTTTTAGCAGATCTTGTGGCGTATTTTTGTTTAGCGGTAGGTGGCGCAGCATGCAATTTCAAGTGCAGGAAACACGAGCAGCACTGCAACGTTTATGCGAATTGAAGGTATGGTTGATCTTGAGTATTGAACGCTGTGAGTTGTTATATGCAACTGGTGACAAAACAAAATTTGCAACTGCTTATTTAGGTTATTGCATTTAGTTCTGCACTCACATTACTTCGTTTTTGTTTAAATGGTCTTAAAATCATTTATTCGTACTAAATCCGCTCTTGTTGTTTAAAAGTATTCGTTTGAGTTTCTGTTTTATTGCCATTTTTTGTGTCTTGCAGTTGTGTACTGTCTAATTGGCAAGAAGAAAGAGCGGCCGATACTGCATTGAATTTGTAGGCAGATTTATTTATAGTCTGTTCTGCACGTATTTTTGAAAGTTAAGCATAAAGCTTTAGCTAAATTGCTTTCATAACTGTTGCCATAGTTGTATATTTGTTATAGTGTACAAAACTAGTTACAAATTATTATGTCAGATAATAAATTAGTTTACAAATTTCACTTTTTTCGACCTTATTAAACGCTGTAGTTAAAATTGCCTGAACCAGTTTATGATACTAAAGTAAATTTTCGCGCAGGCGTAATAAATCGTCACAAGTCAATCGCTTACTTAGCGTCTTTATTTGAGTGTTGTATGCTTTCAGTGGATGCTTGCAAAATTTAGTTACATACATACATGTATATAGTTTCAGCTAATGCATATAATTGTTGAGATGTTGCACTTGTAATAAGAGTTTTGTACTCTTTGGACTTAAAAATTAGTAAATTTGACAAAAACTTGTAATTTTGTTTAAAACAACAACCAGTTTTATTTGTTTGATCTATTTTACCTAAGTAAGAACGTAAATGTCAGTTTCATTACACAAAAACACGTAATTTCGCACATATGTGGTTCGATTGGAACACTTTGGATGCAAGTCTAGCAATATGTAATTGTGTTTGCGTAAACTGCATGCTTTTTCGAAGGTTTTTTGAAGGAACTTAGGGCGTTCAGGTCTAACCTGTCGGGAAATTTGTCTAATGATGCTTTTTTCTCTTAGTACGTTAAACAATATCATATATTTAGTATTTAAACTTGTTGTTCCCAACTCCTTTGTAAACGGGTTTGGTAGAACAAGTATAACACTAAAGTCCATATAATGGGACAACTCGGTAAATATTTTCTGAACTGACAGTCTGGCCTTTGGGTTTGATTCTATAAAATTTAAGTGGTTATCTAATATCAAGAGACACGGGATGTTGATTTCGTCTAACAATGCTTCAATAGTATTACTATCAGAAACTAATATTATTTCACTGTCTAATGCAAAATCACTACCAGCAAACTGTTCTGGTTTAGTATGTACACTAACATATAATACTTGTTATATTATTTTACTTATAATTTGTTTTCTGTGCTAAACAATTTCTCGACAGGGAGTACTTTTTCCTGATGAACTAGGGCCACATATAATGGCCGTAAAAGGGTAAATTAGTCTGAAGTCAACAGTGTTGGCTGTTGACATTATAAAATTTAAACTGCTACTGACAAAAGTTTTAACATGCACTGGTATTTAAAATAATTTTTTATACATTTTTTATAAATTAAGGCTACACTTCTTACACTTAATTACAATAATAAGGAATAGTATGTAATTAAACCATGGCAAAACTCTGGACACTAAACTTTGGATGTATTAGACTGTAACTTAGGCGGTACGCTATACATATTCGGTATTACACTAGAAATCATTTCTACAAATTTCCTTTCTCTTTTATCATTAACCAATACAGAAGTTGTAAATATACTCAAAAAATCTTTATAACTAATTTCTAAGGCTCTAAAGTAGAGATAATTCATACAATACATTTCACACACTGTTGATCTGTCGCTTTGAAACGCTGTGCAGTTTTTAGCCAACATATGGTTTGCTGGCCATTGCAAATTTTTATTCCGTTGAATTGGATTTCCATACGAGTCAAAATATTGAAAGCTGTCCTCTAAAGTCACCCAGTAAGATATCCAGTGCTTCCCAGGGCTTTCCAACTTGTCGGTATTTTGAATAATTGCAATAGGGTAAGTTATTTTATTGTTTCTTTTTTCTGCGCTGAGCAAAGTTGACCGCATTTGATCTGCTGCAATTACGTAGAACTTTACTTGAGTTTCTCCAAGTAAGATTTTGAGACATTGTTGTAACTCTCCAGTGTTCATAATGTGAACGTTGTTGTTTTTTCAACATCTGTAAAGGAACAGACAGGCCTGTTATAGATACATTAATATATATATACTTGGAGCTAAATTTTTTTTTGTTTTTGCACAAACTTGTTTGGTACTTTACATTTTAACGGTTGATGATAACTTGTGTGTTGCAGTCAATTTCTATAATGTTTTCATATTGGCTATATAGTATAGCTGTCACTGATTCAGTTAGTTCGGTTTTAAACTACAAACTTATTTGGACCTGTCCAGTTTTGTTGACGCTCAAGGCATTGGCTTGTGTAGGTACAAGCTCAAATGCAAATAGGACTCTTCTTTTTGTAAAGTTGTCTATTTACCCCGTAACCGAGGCTTGGATTTGCTGTTTTTTTCTTGAGTGTATTCAGAGCCAGCAAAAAGTTATCTTCTTGTGATTTATTATCATTCTTGAAACTAAAAGGCAACGTCTTATATTCAATTGCTTTTTGGTTCATAGAAACTGTTATTTCACTCAAATTGAAATGTTGAAAGTTGCAAAAAAATTTTGTAAGCTTACCCAGATACGCTTCAAAATCCACAAGGCCAAACACAATATTTTGTAGTAATCTACCGTTAATGCAATTATCCAGTGCATGTGAACTGACGCCTAATGGTATTACAAAGTTTCTCACGTTGGGTTCAATACAAGGGTACTTAAGCGTTAAATTGGTTGGGTTAAGTCGGTGCTTTTCAATGGCCAAAGGAGATACTGTCTGTCTCTTCAAGTACAGTACAGCATTTACAATATCAATCCTAAACGGGCAGCCAGAGTACCTGGCTATAGTTTTAGTTTCAGCATCAATGCAAAAGGCAGGGTGGGATCGTTTTATGATGATTTGAATGCAAGTTTCTTCTAATAACATTCGAGTTTGTGTAAAAAATGGCGATTCTGGCCTTCCCACTTTTGTAAAAAGCTTTAATTTTTAGGCAGTGTTATATCGAGCTATTAATCCGTCGTCTGTTTCAGTAAATGTGTCTGGAGTGGTGTGGGGTAATGTACAACTGGTCTAACATGCCGTTTTTCTTTTCAATTAGATTTGATGAGAGTTCCTCCTTTAAGTAAGAACTGATGGCGTAATGGTTTCAGTTGTCACCAACAAGCTAGCCATTTAGATAGAACTTTTTGTTGTTAAATAGACCGTAAAACAACATAGAACTCATAGCGACCATATCAGAAGCAGCTATTGGCTTTCCATCTGCCAACATTACACGGGTTGTTAGTTTCACATGGGATTCGTGTAAGTTGTAGTACTTGTTTGGAATTTAAGTATATCAAAAATCAGCGGATTATCGTTATCACGCGGGCTTAGTACGGAATAGTACAAGTAATACTCGGAAGAATCTTTAACGCTGACGTTAGTTGGGGGTTACTTGTCCAAGATAAGGTTCCTTTAAATGGACTTTTCTAAACCTTTGTAAATTGTAGATTCGTCGTAAAATCCTAAAGTAGAATTCATGCTGAGACAGAGCTGCTAATTCTTCGTAGATATTGCTTAGTTGTAGGCTAACTGATAACTAAAGTTATATCCAACAGTAGTGTGAAAATTTTTGTTTTGCCACAAGCTACAACCTACAAACTACTTTTCAAAAACAGCATAAAATCTTATTAAATCATTGATTCATCTCTATTTTTTATAAAAAACAAGACTTTTTCAGGAATTTCATGAATTTAAAAAAAACACCACATATCCACCTCTGACATAATTACGACCACGACTACGACTACGACTACGACTTTGATTTTATAGGTATCACTAACAAAAGTGATGCACTTTAATGATTTTGATCTATTGAATTCTATAATTCCCATGTGCTACCGTACTTTTTCCATCATCTAAAATATACTTCTTATCATCAACATTAGCTAATCCAACTTTTGATTGATTAAAAGTTAACATATCTAATTTATCTGATCTAATTTGATAGAAATTTACTTTATCTTTAATTTTTCTACTTAATATTTTTTTGTAATTATCAATTGCATATTAAATAACAATATGCTTAGGTATACTTTTAGTTGTTGTCTTAGTTACTATTTTATCACTACATTCAATAGAATATGAAAACATTTTAGATCCTTATCCAACAAACTGAGTTACAATGTTTTCATTAGTTTCTATTTTGAAACAACCTCATTTCTTCTTATTCATAATAGGTAAGCTGAAAATATTATTAACTTCCAAATCACTAGTATCATACCATTATTCAATATCATTCCAAATATTTTTATAAAAATTATTAGTTTTTATATAAAGCATAAGTCCATTAGTATCGGTTTGAATTATTTCTACACTATCACCTTACTTAGGTTTTAAATGCTCATACACATATTAATACATCCTGTATTTTGACATTTCTAAAACACAGAATCCTGCAAATATTAGTTAATTGAATAATGTACTCATTTTATTCATATGTACAGCTACTAAATCTTCACTCAATATTGTTTATTTCGCAATTTAAAATAGATTTTTTCCTACAGATTTGAAACTGGCCTAATTTGACATAGCTTGTAAGCGAAGCGTTACAGTTTTCTGTTTCTTTTTTATAAAAAATAAATTTATAAGTAAAATTTTAAATATAATTAAACTATTTTAGGTACAAAATATGAGACTAACTATTGTACACATTTATTTTAGATATATACTAAGAATATAAAAATTGTTTAGGTTTTGTCTATATCGCTTTTCACTAGCATTTGCTGTAAAATCAATAGTTATAAAGAAATAATCTTTTTTCCAACCTTTTTAACAAAACTGCATGAATTTTTGTAAGTCCATATCTGTTTGAATCTCATCACTATGTGAGTTTTGTATATCTTTATTAGATGATCTAAATAAAATTTAAAAATTTGAATTTATTCTGAAAGATCTTTGATCCAATCTGAAATATGACTGACTTAGATAAAATACACAAATAATATTATGTCCTATTCTTGTAAAATAACTTTTTATTACATCCTGATTCTGTCAATTCATTACATCATAAAAAATTATAACAGTTTTCAATTTATAATCAATTTGCTTAGGGTCTGGTATATCATCTTTAGCATTAAATACTGTAATATTTATTCTCTGATTATTATTTTCATGATTATTTTTCAATCGTTTGCTTACTTTTTTATTCGTTTTGATTCACAAATACCATGTTTTTGTACTTTGTTTTTATTCTCAAATAACGCAACCACATGTTCTTTTGATAGATTATTTTTGAATGCTTTAATTAATATTTGATATGTATCCTGTTGTAGACTATCTTCTACCAATATAAGATTATTATAGTCTAATATTCCTTTTTGTGTTATCAAAATTTGATTACAAAGCAGCTCTTTTAACAATTACTTTCACTAATAACTAAAGACCTAAATATATAAGAAAATAGGGACCTATGTTTAAATTTTGGATTTTTATTCCAAACAAATATTACTTCATCATTAATTTATTAAGTTCTTTATTTTTTAATAAAAGCGCAGCAATACGTGATTTAAGTCTTAAAAATTAATTTTCAATATTTTTAATTTTTCATCTTTTAAATCATTTAAATTTTTGATATTTGTTAATTTAGTACTGATATCTTCTAAAACAATAGAACATCAACTATTTAAGCATAAGTGTGTAATACATGCACTTATTTAAATTAAAATAAATTTGAAATAAAATAACATAATTGAAAATTACAACGCTAACGAACGCGAACGCTAACGTTAGCGAGCGATAACAAACGATAACAAACGCTAACGCTAACGATAACGAACGATAACGAACGCTAATGAACTTTAACGCTAACGCTAATAAACACTAACGCTAATGAACGCTAACGCTAACAAACGCTAACGCTTACAAACAATAACGCTAACGATAACAAAGGATAACGTTGAATGATTTAATTTGTTTAATAAAATAAAATAATAGGTAAATATTATTAAAGAATACTGTTAAACCAATATATTGCGCCTGTTATATAATCAGTTACTTTAATTTGTAAGCTTGTAATAGATATTAGAAACTTTTTTAGTTTTATAATTAATACATGTATTAGCAAAATATATAAAAGTTATATTACATACTTTTCAACTAAAACTAGGTGTTTCAAAAGAGGGTGTGCTAATACGAATAAAACCAGAAATGCTATTTCATTATTTAATTTTGTTAATTTTAGACCGTCAACGACATATTCTTCATATTGTTGTGCACGTAAGGCCCCTGATAATACCACTGGTTTGTTTTCTAATATTTCTTTTAGAAGCCTAATATTTTTATTTATATTTATTACTTCTCTATTAATACGACTATCTTAATCTGCAAATAATGAAACTTTCGATGCAATTATAGTCTGTTTATTACTTTATATTAAATCAATTATTCTAATATTTTCTTCTTTTAGTTTTCTTTCACTTTTAGCTATTTCAGTATTTATTTTAAGATTTATATTACTATATTCTTAAATAAGATTGTTGATTTGAGTACAATTTGCTTTTACTGCTGTACTATTAATTTTACATTTGTTATCAAAAACAGTTGTTTGGTTAGTAATATCACCTCTTATTTCTTTGATTCCCTTTATGAGATTCTCTATTTCTTTGTTTTTATTAGCCAAACTATCTTTGAATTTATTTGTCTCATTAGTTAATTTTTCAATGTCAACATCATTACTTTGTATTTTGTTCAATATATTTAATGTATTTGATGTTATCTTATTAGTCGTTTTTCTAAAATATCCAGAATTTAAAATCATTTATTATACAAATTTCATTTTATTACAAGTAGGTCAAGAACCCTTAAGTCCACACACGCCTGTATAAAATCATTATGACTAACGATAATATTCATTAACTGTAAACATAAAGAACCACAAGCATTTGTTCCAATTTCATGTAATTTATTAGTTAAATAAACTGTATCTGCTTTAAATATTTACACAACTCAATAGGTAGTCCATGACCAAAAGAATCGAAATAATAGTGTTTTATATTGTTTTTAAACCATAGAGTCCAGTGAGTTTCTTAATTATTATTGCTATCAAGATTTAATATTCCAATTTCTTTATTCTTGGGTTTTAAAGGCGCCCGGAGAGATTTAAACTGGCTTTAAAGGTCACAAGGCCTCGAAGGGCCTTTGGCCCGCTTTGTGGTAAATGTTTTCTCATGAATACGCCTCTAAATGTATAAATTCTTGTTTTTTATTATGTGTCTAGCATATTCATTCATTTCTATATTTGTTAGGACTTTTAAAGATAAAGTTTTTGAAAAAACCAGCTCCTGTTTTTTTTTCCATTTTAACATTATGTCTCTTTGTTTTAGCCTAATTTTTATCTTGTGACTTTTTATTATTAACTGCATTAACAACTTGGCTGACAACTCCTGCAGCAGCCCCTACCCTACCAATAATAGCTGCTGCTTTAGTAATCAATGGAATTAGGGCTTAAAGAAGCAAAGCACCACCTTTTTTAATATGTTTTGATAAATCTGTAATAATCTTTTAACATTGATTAGTTGATCATTTTGAATTGAAATTATTTCCTTTTGCACCATTTAATTGTTTGATTTGAGTTTGTGTTAAATTGATTAGATAGCAATCATCTATATTAAATTGAGCTTTATTAAGATGTAATGTTACACCTTTTTTTGTTTGTAAAAGCATTTTTAATAGGTGTATATTGACTTTCTGTGAATGAAATATTATTTAATAATATAAAAGAAAAAAAAGTTATTAATTTTTAATAAGTATTCTACTAATAAGTACTCATATAATCAACTTGCATTTTTCTACTACCCGTTGTAGTCATAAAACGTACTCGTTCTCTGAATATAATAACATATGCAGTTGTATTTGCTGGCACATTTTCACCAAATTCGAATTGAATGTTAATGCTTAATGTATTGCCTCTAATACGATCTTCTTGAAAAGTTGTATTAAGACAATACAAAGGATTAGCTGTTTGAACTCTAAATGGTGCAATTTTTGGTTCTAAATTTGTTAATAGTTCTCTAAATTTTAAATATCGATCATAGATTTCTATAAACGCTAAATTATTACCACTATTCAATTTAATGCCAGGATATTTTATATTTTTTAAATATATAATACGTAATAATCTTACGGTTAATGGTTTCCTGACATAAACCGTAATCTGCCTTGCTCAAAAAACAATACGAGAAGCGTAGGAAATTCAATAATTACACAATTTGATTTTGAAACGTTTAAAAGCATCATATTTATTTGTTTAGGATTTAGGCTGATGGCTATTTGTTCAATTTTGAGCGGAACTTCTTGATTTAGCCTTAACTTATCGTCAAGTTTAGTCATAAATTAGTGCACAGTTGTATCTTGTTTTTGGATATAAGAAAAGACTTGATTGTTGGTTTGTAGTTGGAAAACAGTTTTTTATTAGGCTCTGGGTCAGAAACTTCAGCGCTACGATCGCTACGTATTGGGTTTGCTGGTACATGCTGAGTTATAGCTGGTTGTATGCTGCTTGTGTATCTTAAACCTACTAGTCCAACGTAGTAATTTTCAAGGTTTAGAGGGGTCGAAAGGACAGCAACAAAGTTAGACGGTTTGTTGCCAGTATAAATTCTGTTTTGCTGGTCACTTGTAATTGTTATGTAGATATTTTCAGTACCTGCTGGATCTCAATCTAATGGAGAACAGCAGTGTTTGTCCAATCGTCTGCGGTTGTTATTAATATGCTGTTTAATAGCATTAGTAAAATATGGGATGAACGGTGTAGAATTCATGTTGATTCTTCAACTCTACTTAGTTATTCTTTATAAAACGATCCCGTAATGCTGTTTGTATTTAAATCTTTCAATAAGTATGTTATTAATATGGTTTCCAAGTTGACAGTCTTGACAATGAACAATTCATCACTGAAAGTCTGGTTGTAGCCTGGGTAAAGAATAGAAGTACATTAACTCAATTGTTCAGAAGTCTTACTATTCATACATGTTTTAATAACTGTAATTCTAACTCACGTGATACGCTATAGTATACTTTACTTTCCTAAATTTTAATTTAGTACGACTTATTCGCACACGGTCGCGAGGCTTGTACACTGGTCTACGCTTTGTAGTGTCGTAAATAAGATCTGAGTACATGGTATTTTATACATCATTTTCATTCAAACTGTTCACGCTATTAGGCGACTTTTGGAATGTAGAATGAAATGTGTTGTTGTACGTCTTAAAAAATGCAAGGAATATTTTAAGGATGCGGTTTGTTTGCGTTTTAGTTATGTAGGTTGCTACATTTTCTAAAATTGTCCTGGATGAGCAAATAAATACTGTGTAAAGCATGTACATCTATGTAATATTGAATTTTGTATTGAAAAATTGCTGTTTATTGTGTATATAAGCTGACCTAATGACTGTTTTTACTATACTTGATTTGGTTTTACTATAGGTATTATAGTACTTCATTCGTTTGCTCTTTAAAAACTTGCAAAATGACTCTGCTCAAAATTCGGTGCCTAATTAGAAGAAATTATTAAATTTATATTTTGATTAGGTTTATACTTGTTTAAATTCGATTTATTTAAAACGTTTAATTTAGTTGTATGCTACCTCATCAGCTTAATTTAGCTAACCTTGATCTGTACATAAATAAATTGGCGTTATTTTTGCTTCCTATAATATACTTTTTATAGCTTTAATCACTGTTTCTGGTCTTTCGTTCTTTTTTAATCTGCAATAAAGATACTTTGAGAAAGCATTAATGCTAAAGCGTATGTTTTTGTATCCGGAATCGGATAAAACTGATTCTAGGATTTTGAGATCCGCACAGAATATTTCTCCTGCCATATTAACAATAGTTCTTCTGCGTTTAAATTTCTTTTAAATAGGCCTGTGAAGACTAAAGAAATGCAGATGGCCTAATTCTTCATCCACTTGTTTCTAATCATGAAAATGCTTATTGTTTTTTATAAACCCACTTAAGGCAGAGAAGGAACCTTCCAGTCTTGAATTCAAGTATGATTTACGAATTTCTGCCATCGTATAGATACAAATGTTTGCGACTGTCACTGAGTTAGTTGCAAATGAGACTGCGCATTATTTGGTGCAACAGTACATTTTAAGTGCTTTACAATTTACATATATACAGGAATCTATTTACTTTACAAGGTATTATTATTATAATATTACATTTACTAGCTATTTTTTGTTGTAGTTTTTTTAGCATAAATTTATCACTTTTGTTTTTTTAAGAAGTGTGTATCTATTAAAGTAACATTCTAACTGTTTAGCGAGATGTTCTGCTACTAATTTTTAATTCTTTTATACGTTTTCCTTCATTTCATCGCAGTTGCATTTCATGTTGGTGCTGAATACGAAGAAGACGATAAGGTTGAATAATATCTTTATCAACTAACATTAAATTTTTAAAGATTTTTAACCGAAAAAGTGCTACATACGTTGTACATGCAATAGTTTCACGAGTATTAAAATAAATACATCTTTTTTTAAAAGTACTTTCTTGCGATTTATGTCTAGTCATTCCGTGATTTAACACAAGAGGAAAAAAACTTCACTTTATTGTATTGTTTGGTTTCTAAATTTAATTTGTTGTAATCAATACGAGTTATTTTTACACCCTGGCCCCTAGATGTCACAACAACTTGATTTCCTTTATATTCTAGAAGGTGCACAAATATCGACTCAACAACGTTGCTCGAAACAATCCAGTTTTTTAATTGGTGAAAGACAATGTCCACAACTGTTTCGCGGCTTTCGTTCACTAAATTTGTGGCCGCATCAATATTGCGGGTCAACATTACAGGAATTCTGTTATCTTGTTCTAATTGGTCTTGAGAGAACAAGCAATTATTTGCGACAACAGATGGAACTTCAATATAATTTGGATTATATTTTCAGATCATTTCTCTATGACACAAACAACAAAATAAAGAATAAAATAGTATTTTTGTCATGCAAATTCAACGAAAAGCAATTTACCATGCACAGCAACACATAGGTAAGTATCAGTAACACTAGTGTGGTATAAATTATGCACTAGGTAGGAATATTTACATAATTGTCTTCGTTACTGTCGGAATCAAATTCGTCGCTGTCTAAACCTAGCAAGTGCATTGGTAATCAAATTAAGCTGTGTACCGTCATAAACTAAAAGATGTTATGACGAATTTTTCTTGTCTGATAAAGCTGTACCTTAATTACATTTGCAGTTGCAGTCAAAACCGTCTTTTGCGGAAAGACGTTTTTTACGGAAACAGACTGAACACAAACAATGATTCAAATTAAATGCATAAAAATAAGATCTTTGAACCAGTGGTACAAATGGAATTGACGAATTGTAGCGCTCAGACCTAGGCTGATTTGTATAACATAATATTGCAAGTCTACAGCAAAGTCTTTTAAAAGGCTCTGAAGCGTCTCTTTAACTAGACTTATTTTGTTTAAACACTCGATCTGATGCAGTGAGCCAAATAAACCCAGCTCAGTGATCTGACATACTACTGGATTACTACTGAGCCGGGGAGCTGGTTGCACTCTAAATAGAGAGTTAGATGGGTGACCGTGCTTGGTAGATTAATGATAAGCTGAAGTGGGGTGCTGTGAGGTCTTAAGAAGACTGGGTGCGCTCTACATTTATCCGTGGTATTTTCATTTACTCTCGTTCCTCTTAACTTAATTCACTACCTAAGACGGAGATGCAGTTGGCTTAATGATATACATATCAGCCCTACTCTGTGTGCATTGCACATAAGTCCAAGAACTGTACCAGCTCTTTTTTTTTACTGACTACTACAAGCATCACCACTAAGTCTCTGTTGGAAGAGCGGCCTCCAGTGGTGTTGGCTGTAGAGCGAATTCGAGGTGTGGCGGCCCTGAAAAAGTTGTCACTACTTGTACTACTCTATAGTCTTTCCTCTCTAACGGGAAAAAACGACAGGCACTGTTTGGAGCATTCTAGCAAAAATCTACTCTCGCACGCAGTACGGCGGTACCTAAGCCTATATCCTGATTGAATTAAAGTTAACAGAGGCAGATTCAAACTGAACCATCTTATCTCATGTATTAGCTCAATGAATCATACCATCTTACATTAAATGCAGAGTATTATACTCAAAGGGTGAAAGATACAGAACTGCTTCATACATAAACTTCAGTGAGCCAAATAGCTTGATTCCTAGTATTGTTGCAAAATATTTTCTAAATTTGTGATGAAAAATAAACTATATTACCCTTGCATGTTCTGCATAAAGTTCTTACTTGTACTAGGCTATATGTATTTGTATTTAAACGCGCATTTACGTGTCTATTAAAATATTTGCTTTCATTAGGTCTAGACCAAAGGCTTTTTCTTATTAAAAACGATGCGCCGCAGTATTCACAATTCACTACTGCTAACATATTAAAACTGTACTGTACCTTAGCTTACTTTTTAAAGTTCAACTGCATAACGCCAAGTTCGTCTATATTAATCAACAATCATTGCAGTCAAAGTCAAAGTTGTATTCGTAAGAAATAATTTTATATTCGTGTATACTGGAAGTATGTTTATGAATTTATAATTCAAAACATTATCAAAGCGACTCGTAGTTATGCAATACGAATTAACGGTTACTTTTGTTGATGTCAAAATTGTATTCGTAAAGAATACTTTTTTAATCGTGTATATTGAAAGTGTGTTTATAAATTCATAATTCAAAACATTATCGAAGCGAGGCGTAGTAAAGCAATACAAATTACTGTTTGCTTTTGTCAAAGTAGAAGTCGGAGCGAGGCAAAAAGTTGAAAGAAGTCGAAGTCGTAGTCGTAGTGGCCGACAAGTAACAAAGTATTTCAGTTTTTATTTTCCTTTATACCTTTTTAATCATGTTTGAGTGACAGTAGGGTGAGCAGTAAAATCGCTAGGGTACAGTGTGGCAGTCACTACATATTTTACAGCTTTAAATTGCGTTGCAGCATTTACAACATAGTCCCTTAATTTTATCGAGGTTGACTTGCAGGAGGCAGGGTAAACCCATTCCTAACCAATGAAATCACAACCTCTTTGTGTTTCAGCATTACTGTAGTTGACTAGCTTTAACTGTAGAAAGATCCTGACAATTTTCCAACTCTATAGGAATCAGAAGAGTATAAAAGACGTTGGCAAATATTTTCAGTTCACTTGTATAAAAAGTTTCAACGTCAAAACATCTTCTAAATTGTCTGCCAATTTTACTTTTAATATTTATTTGCAACAAGTACCCTTTGTACACCGTGAGCAATATTTTTGTTTCAAGCTTAATAACTTATCCTGACTCTACAACCAAAGCAGGATCATCAAGCTACAATGCAAGCAGTTTTTTCTTGTCCAAGTGTACAGACCCACTGTTAACCTCTCAAAACTGGGAATTTTTCACTGAGCCAGATTTCAAGAAAATTAAAAAAGATATGTGAGCAAGACTTGTGTTAGACCTAACCTAGCAAATTTACTATAACCATTTTGGACGCAAGAACTCTAAAATTGCAAATCATTCAAAAGTTGCATATTTCTTGTGTGAAAGTCACAGTGTGTTGCGATGAAAGACAAATTTATTGGTAAAACACAAAACTCATCTCCTGTCTGAACGAAAGCTCAATCAACTATTGCAATACTTTAAAGGAAATAGTGACAGTTTTATTGCCGACGAGCATAGAAATGGATTACAGAAGTTTATTTACTGGAACACTTCCCATTTTGCATTACGTTCTGTTCGTGTACGATTCAGCTTTAGTTGATTAACGGGCGAGTACAAGATGTTGATAAATGACAACATTTCTCGCCATTACGCAAGCAAATTTCCAAATTACAGTGGTTCTACTTTGTCGTTTACTCTATTGGAAATAAACGAGCTCGCTTAATATTGAACAGAGGTTAACGCAACTTTTGATGGCGCTAACTAGCTCACTTTGTTGGACCCTTACACTATCACTGAGCAACATAAAAAACGAAAGGCAGAAGCAGAAGCGTTGTTGCCTCAAGAGATGCAAAACAAAGCAGAAGATGCTGCTGGAAACAGCAAAGATATTCAGCAAGACATCAAAAAATTATGCTGCAATCAAGACAAGCAGGAACACCTCGAAGAAAGTTCTGTTGCTGTGACTATTGATCCCAGTTTCTGGCAAGAAATCTTTTCTAGATTTCCCTTATCTCCTACATCGTCTCTTGATTGCCACACCGGTCTTACAGACAATTCTGTATAACAGTGTAGTGTGTAACAGAGTTTAGTAATGTTTTGTGTCTAAAAACTACTGTAAAAATTGTTTGTAGAATTATTATTATATAATCGTCACAAGCACTTGTAAAATTACCGAGTTGTTTATTTTTAATTCTAAAAATTATGTTTTAAAGCCACATCAAGTTTGTAAATATATTCTTTTTCTACTTTATTTGATTTGCTATTGTAAACTGTTAAACTAAATTTTATTGTATGACTAAGAAGTAGAACTAAAACGTGTAAGTATAGTTTTTATTGCTTGTAAAAAATTGCAAAATACTATTTTGACTGTTATGTTTTTTAAAATAACTTAAGTTGCATGTAATGTGCAAAATGCGTATAAAAAAATTTGTATAGGTATCGGAAAATATATAAAAATAAGAATGTACATATGTTAATTGTAAATGTGGGTTTAAGGTCAAAAATATTGGCACGTTTTTTTACAAGTAGGATTTAAAGTTATTATTATCGAACAACGCCACACACAGCATTCACTGTACTTAAAAACATAGCCAGTGCTTATACAATACAATATATGGAAATAGGAGCTGGTAAGGTAAACGCAAGTATGGACAACGATTTTGCAAAAAAGTCATTTAAAAATCAACAGGTATTATACAGTTTTACTCAAAACCCATAAATTAATGACAGATACATATGATTGTCTCAACTTAGTAATTTTTCATTGCTTAGAATAATAGAATTCTCAAAACACAATTTAAGCAATGCATTTAGTTCAAAAGATGTATATAAAAACTGAAAAACCAGTTTTAGCCGGGTATTATAATTTGCATAGTGCTTTTCTTCAGCACCAATGTAGCTAGAAGTAAGATCTATCAGATGGCGCTAGCTGCATTGTGCTACGTTTACTAGTTCTTATTCTATTTAGATTTAGGTTTTTTCTTCACAGGTGGCCGTAGTATAAGTGTCGCCAATCATTACTAAATAGTTTGTCATAAAAACATTTCAAATTACCCTAGAATTTTACCCCAAAACTTTTTCGCGAGACCCCAAAAATAATTATGCCATAAAATTCTGCATATTTTTTAACGCTTAAATATCAAATTGAATCCAAAAAGTTTGTTTAGCAACATTAATTTAACAAGCAGGTTTTAAAAAGTCGGGCTCAATAGGGTATACCTAAAATCTTTATTATTGCGTATTTTCAAAATGTTTTTTGATATTTAGGGTTAAAAAAATCAGAAAATAATATTGTCGTTGAAAAATCTTAATTTGCCGCATAAACAAAAAAGTTTTTTTTTCTAGAGCGAAAATATAGAATTCGTTTTGCACATAAAATAACCTTTATTTTTTTAGTTTAAATATTGCGTTGAAACTAAAAATTTGAAACTTTTGGGAGCAAACTCTGTACGTCTAATTACATAGCCCCTTGTAGGTCACATGTCTAAAAGCTCAATATCGTATTTTGGTGATTTTGGCATAAGAAAACATGGCATATACATACTTATTTCTGTTTATTGTAGTTTGCATGCTTACTTATGCTAAGTATACAAAGCTCTAACCACCATTGTCGAGTATTTGTAGTGTTGCATTTTTAATTTCAGTTAATATGCAAAAAGTATGGAAGCGTAGTCTGCCGTGGCAGCGAGTAGTACATAGAAACGTGTAATTATTTGTATTTGTAACATAACAAGATGCACAAAGCATTACGTAGAATTTTATTAGTCGCATATGTATACGTGTATTGAGTATGTGCGTGGTGTAGTAAAGCACAATGTGTTGTGCATCGATTTGTGCGTAGCAGAGTGTAAATAGTAGCACCTGTAACATGACAAGAAGCATAAAACAATAACTTCAATTCTCTTTTTTAGAGTTTTGGTTGTTAAAGTGGTAATTTAAAGTAGTCTTAGCGAAGAGTTTTGTAATATTTGTTTTTTATTTTTGATTATACAATAAGTTCTATTTGAGCTGGCGCCCATGGGACTGGATAATTGGTTTGATTGTTCAAAATTGTAGTTTATGTTCATTACTGGGGAGTCTGCCTGATACAATGTGATAATTTATTGACTATGAGTGACAATAATATTAGAATTTGGTGTAGATAACATATAAAGGCGCACATTATTACGATGTTATAAGTAAACTCAAATAAATAAAGTGTATTGAATTTTTGAAGGATAAAATTTAAAAATGCTGGAATTAGGGCTGTTACAGCAAATATTTTGAGTGTAATCGGGTGAACAGGGTTTAAATTATAAATTTAATTATTTATTCTTTGTCGTTGATTGTCCAGCTCGATGTAGTCCCATTTTGTTCCAGCTGTAGAATTCCATTTCGGATTTTAAATTTGGTTGCAGGGTGGTTTGCTTTTTGTAAGTGTCCATACGTAAGCAGTAATTTAATAGTTCGGCGTTGTTGTTGAGTTTAGGCTGCAGATATACCAATCAGCTTCTACTACAGCTGTATCGGAGAAGAATAACCCTTCTTATGTCACCAACAATATCTTCTACTTTTAAATACCGATATATTTATGTGCTTCAGTATACCTCCGTAGTTGGCTTGATTAATTGTGATGTTTGTATTTTCCCCCATAATATGACATGCTCAGTGCCTGTGCTATAGTACTACCTCCGTTATTTGCTCTGCTCAGTGCATGTGCTTTAGTGTGGCCTCCGCTATTTGCTCTTCTCAACGTTTGTGCTTCATTATTGCCCCTGTGACTCCCTCTGCTTAGTGCTTGTGCTTCATTATTGCCCATGTGACCCACTCTGCTCAGTGCTTGAGCTTCATTACTGCCCCCGTAACTCCCTCTGTTCAGTCCTTGTGCTTCATTATTGCCCCCGTAACTCCCTCTGCTCAGTGCTTGTGCGTCATTATTGTCCCTGTAACTCCCACTGCTCAGTGCCTATGCTTTATTATCGCCCCTGTGACTCGCTCTGCTCAGTGCTTGTGCTTCATTATTGCCCCCGTAACTTCTCTGCTCAGTGCCTGTGATTCAGAACTGCCCTCTTATTCTGCTCCGACATATATCCTATACATTAATAATTGATGACCAAAAACATGGCAAATGATCTTGACGGAAAGCGGTATTGCTCGAGGGTTTCCAGCCAAGTGGAGCTGAGTCCTCCGGAGTTCAACATTTTAAGCTATACACACTTTATCATGCAATGCTAACTTGTAACCTTTCTAACAATTTATATTTATGCACAAATCATGAACGTTTTAGCAAACACATAAACCAAAATAACTGCATATCATTTTAACATAATTTATTCTATAACCAACAAGGTCTAACCAAGGACCAATAGAAATTTGTAAATATCTATTTGTAAATATCTAAAAAATGTTGTATGGGCTGCGGCCAAATCGACAAAATGAATAAATTATTATTATTATTATATACCAATCATTTGAGTTGATAGGTCATTTGAGAGTTGAACTTTTGCCTTTGTTATTTTATTCTTGTCGTTTATTCGTATAAGATGAAGTAGTATTGGGCGTGTTTATCCATGTTTAGGAGTCCCAATACGGTAGGCGTCGTCAATTTCATTATTCTCAAGTTTTAGAGTTTTTAACATGTGGTGAACTTTAATTTTCGTTTTTATTTTGTTTTTATTTATTTTTTCGGGTATGTTAAAAATCATTAAGTTCTCATTTATGAAGCGCTTCTGAAGCATTTGAATTTCATTGGCTGTGTTTTCGCGTTCTTTCTTTAATTTTGTAATTTCAGTGTTAGCGTATAAAAGTAAGTTGTGTATGATTTGACTTTTCCGTTTCAATGCATTGTAGGAAGAGTCCAATTTTTCTACTTATAGGCGGTACAGGTCATTTTAAGTCATTTCTGGCTGTTGTAGTGAAGGCGGTGTATACGTGTTTTCAAATGTAGCACAAATTGCAGCAGTAGCAGTGGCACCAGATTTTAAGGGATGTTTTTGTTTGCTGTTTTTAGTGATGTGTTCAGGTGGTGACGTTAACATTCTTTTTGGATTTAGTTTTTGATTTGGCTTTACAACTGCTATAGTTTTCTCCTCTGATGTTGAAGAGGGCAATAAAGGCTAATGTGCGGAATTTGAAACTTTTGGATTTTGTTGTGACATATCGTATAGATTCTAAACTGGATGAGTGTACAATTAAATTTTATGAGTTTTCAAATTGCTGATTTTGCACTTATGGTCACGTAATCTACTTTGTGTCTTGGCTATTTTTTCTTATTTTATTTTTACAATATAGATTTAGGTTTTTCAAAAAAATGTCCTAATACAGACAAACAATTAAGACAAATTATTTACTGATTTTGTAATAGATAGCAGCAAGTAAGCACTTTAAAAAAATGTAAATTATGTTTTCGTATGTTGATGTGTTTGTGTTCAAATGTTAATCTCTTGCAGCACTACTCTTGCCACACGTCCGAACAGTTACACGTCTAAGGCAGATCTCAAGAGTTTTGTAATATTAAATATGTATTATTAAAGTTTGAAGTAGTAAAGTTCAAAATATTGTACATCGAGTTATTCGTAGCGAAAAAATTTTATAATATCAAATAGATATTATTATTCGGGAAGTAAAGTACAAAATATTGTACATCGAATTATCTGTAGCATAGAGTTTCATAATATCGAATAGATATTATTATTCGAGAAGTAAAGTACAAAATATTGTACTATTCGTAGTTTGTAGTAGAGCGAAAGTCGAAATCGAAGCGAAAGCGGAAGCCGGAAGTCAAAGTTGGAAGTCGACGTGTAAGCTGATACAGATGCAATTCGTATGTACGATTGCTTTAGTCGAAGTCGAAGTCAAAGCGAGGCGAAGAGAGGTAGAAGAAGTAGTAGCGAAGAGTTGGGAGCAAAGATGGTTCATTACTGAACAAACTTTTAAAGTTTTACATTCACTTTATAATATTTCTGTCATTTGAGAAAGACAGGAGGGTGACGGGTGGGATTGTTATGGCTACAGCTCACTGTACACTTTAAAATGCTTACCCCTTTACTGTATTATTACTACCCGCGCCCATTCTTTCTTCGTTGCCTTCATTTCACCACTCACCCCTGTTACTTTAATGGTAAAGACAACCCCGTTCACTGTAACATATATTGAGCTCAAGCCCCTATAACAGTACCTATTTATATGCCTACCTACATCTATTCTACATCCCCCATAAAGCCCACATTTCCCTCACACTGCTACACACAGCATACTACAAAATGCAATTCCGCATTTGCCAGTACCTACACATTTCCTATATACTGCCTACCTATTGCGTCCCTACTATCTACAATGTCCATATTCAATACTTATATTTTTTTATTCAAATTATTTCTATTATTTTCCATCTATTCTACCCTCACTGTTTCAAGCGCAGCACACAACGCAAGGCAAATTGCATTACATAATACGTACCTACCTACACAGACTTATGTAATATTATTATTATAAAATTACATAGCTCAATGCATATATCATTGCTTGTCCCTATATTATCTCCCATCTCATGCCATCCTATCATGTATGCATGTCTCCTCTCCCTTTCCCTCCCTTAATATATACGTCACACTACCCGCCAGCTACCATCGCCGTAAATCTTCCACATTCCCAGGCACCCGCCGTACATAATCCCCATGTCCAAGATCCATGCTGCACTCTTTCCCAATCCCGTTCGGGGCCCCCTGCCCTCAGTTTCCTCATTTTCTGCCATTCATTCCTCTCTTCCTATGTCCGGCATACAACACAAGGAAATTCCTTATTCATAGGGAGCTACCTATGTGGATACCTACTACCTACCTACACAGATTCATATAATATGATTAATTTAATAATACAATGCATTAATTACTGTACACAATTCTAGTCCCTGTCTCCCAATACATCCTATTAAATCTGCCTGTTTCTTACCTTCATATCTTCCCGTATCATCCCTTTTCATATCTGCCCTCATTACTTCCCGTGCTTCCCCATATCTTCCCGGACTCTGTCCTTATCATTTCCCCATACCCACAGACTCCCCATCACCACCAAAACTCCCTACCTCACAACACACTGAGCACTTCCTCAACTAATACAGTAGTAACGACAGGGTGAACATGTGAAACTACAAGCTTTTTAAAAGAAAATATAGTTACGACTGTTAGCAGGACTAACAATAAGTATCTATCTGGGTGTCAGTAGGAATAATCTAATGGTATATTCAGGTTTTAGTCGTACGAACTGTCTTTTCGAGTGTTAGTAAAACTAAAGGCCAACTCAAGTAGTAGAAGGACTAAGAAGCTGCCTGCGTGCTAGTCGGCGTACATTAGTGTGAGTTGGACCTGGGTCTTCACGAGTGTTAGTCAAAGTAGGGCCTTATCTCATTTGGTAGTAGAGCTAAGCGCGTACCCGGTTAGATTGTAGAACTAAGTGCCTATCCGGATATAAGTAGGACCCAAAGCTTACTTGGGTGTAAGAAGGACTATGAGCTCACCCGGGGGTCATTTACTACACGCTTATCTGGGTCTAAGTGGAACTAACGGCCTACCTGGGTGTGAGTAGAGCTTAATGCGCGCCCTTGGTGTTATGTCAGTAGGACTAAGGGTCTACCCGGGTTATAATAGTACTAAAGGCCACTTCTTTTTTAGCAGAACTAAGGGCCTATCTGGTTGCTAGTAGCACTTAAAGCCTTGGTGTTAGAACTAAAGGCCTACCTCGGTGGTAGTAGGGCTGAGGGTGAAACCTTAGTGTTTAGGGTGTTTATTGGGATAAGTGCCTACCCTATTGTTAGTAGGGCTAAAACATTACCTGGATGTTAGTAGGACTAATGACTAATGACACACTCAAGAGTTAGTAATAATAGTGTATGTAAATACATCTTTTGGTTGACATGGTTCGTTTGTTGTTAAATGCAAAATTCAATAAATTACATGTGATCAACTACACGCTTTTACATTTCGTACGTATAACAGGTCTGTACATTTGTTGTTGTTGATGTTCATAATATAACATCATAATTCTGCACTTGTTATATTTGATATATGGTATTTTGTAATTGACAATTTTGGGTTAGGTATTCCGATCGTAACGGGACTATGCACTTTTAGTCATATACATTTACATAACTTCAACAATATAAAGTTGTACTTATAAGCTGTAATCTGGTTTTTGTAAGGGGTTAGCGAGTTTAGTGTAATGTGGTCATAGCTACAATTAAGGTTGTTTTAAATTTATTAAAACAAGAAGAATAAGTAACAATAATTAAAAACGTTTTTATCATTTCAAAATTTTTGCATCTGTTTTTATTTTACTCTCTAATTAATGAATGTTTTATTTGAACGTAGTGAAATAAATAATTATTTACAAATGTAAAAAAATATTTTGTAATATTGTGAATTAAAAATTATCTAATAATGACAATAAATATTTTTAATCAACTCTGGGCCAATTAGGTTAGCTTAACATTTTGTAATTGGGCCCCAAAATTTACTGCATAAATTGAAATTAATAATGCACTACGCTTAACTATAAGCTAGTTAGAGCCTACAAAGATGTTGTATATATGCTTCTAGACTATCACATATGAATAAATATTGTTATATTTTTTTTAAATTCAAGAAGCACGTTTTTATTTTCAATAAGTTGAAACGACCTATTTTATTAAAACGCAACATAAATAAATGACAGAATTAAGCAAAAGCATTGTCATGCATAGCCAGACATTAGGCAATTCCTAACTTCATACCTATAAACTTTTTATAAACGTTACCAATAAATCAATTATCAGAAAAGTCATCCCCATCCCCATCTGAACCGCTACCAATGTCACTTTCTGAAGAGGCTTCAGCAACTCTGCGCTTTCTGCATGCGTCAAGTAAATTAATTCCTAGCGATTTTTTTCTTTTAAGGATATTCGGGTTGTGTCTCGCGTATCCCAAATACCAAATCACAGAAGTTATGTGAGAACACATACCCAGTGTGCGAGCACCAGACTTGCACATACAGTACCACCCTAATATCGAATTTTCACCACTCCCACAAGGATCAAAATGAATCCACAAGTCGTAAAGTATGTTTTTCACGAACCGTGACTGAAGTCTAGCTCGAACTAAACTGTCGTCTTCTCTATGCAGCATTATTTCATAATATAAATTTTGAATATGAAGTTGTGTATATGAAGCCGCAAGATGGGTTTGATACGTACCTAATGTTAATTCCTGAATTTCTGGTAGCGTAAGCTTTGGAAACGTAAGGAAAGAACTACTGTTTGCTTTTGTCCACATTCTCACGGACTTTGTTTTAAATCCTTGTTCTTGGACTCTTGATTGCAGATCATTTGGTATGAACCTTCGTGAGAAAGCGTACTCAGCCTATCGTATGCTTTGATCAGTTTCAGTGAATAACAGTGGAAAATATGCGTTAATTATTGCACAAGCAATTTCAAACATACGTGGTAATTAAGAAAGAAATGACAGCTGAATAATATTAGCAAAAAATGGAAAGACATTTTTCACTCTTCCATTTACTGCTTCTACTACCCATTTCATCATCGTAACAGCCCAAGACTGGTTTCCTTCATCAGCCGTGAACTGTTTTTTGCCATTTACTAGTAGGTTTGGCATCATTGAAAATAGTTTGTTGTAAGCCACCACACCTAAGCAATCACGAAACCCACGGTCTAGTATAAGATGGTCACCATCCTTAATTAGAGACAAAATACCATCTGGCTCTTCACTTTCTATCAAGTATGACATAATGGATGCGTCATTATTCCCTCCATCTGCCTTTAACACTTTTCCTGCGCTAAGTATGCATCCATCCATCAAAACTACTATCATAGGCTTTACGAGGCTACGGAGCTTATGCAGGTTGTAAAGCTCCTGCAGCTTAAAATTAGTAGGTTTTTGTGTATAGAGGTATGTCGCGTCCGCTAAAGCTATTAAAGTGTCAGAATCAGCAGTACATAGAGTTTCTCGTGACACTCTCCTATGCTCAGATATAAATTGCGCCCTTGTTTTGTGCTGAAATCCAATGTGTAGTGGCACAAAATGCGTGTACAATACGCTCACAACAGAAGCTATTGTTTGTTAAACAGTTGATTGTGGATTGTTGCTAATAATACTAAACAACCATGCAATGCATTTTTGAGACAGATTTAGTCCAAATTTTAGCAAGAGCATAGCAATAGCATTCCGAGTTGATCTATTGCAACTATCCCTGAATTTGCCTTTACAAGTGTTCTTCAAACGACTGTTTATTTACACCCAATATTAGCTTAAAATCTTTATTTGTGTATTCAGATGTCTCCAAAAAATCAATGACTGCATTTCCAACGTCTCTTGCACGATCAGAGAGTTGAGTTAGGAACTTTGAAAACTCTTTAAATGGCACAAAGGTGCCTTTAGCCGTAGCTTTAATGCTTTCCATCTAAGAATCTCCGAGTTTGCTGTTGTGAATATGAGCAGGACATATTCTAAATCAAGACATCAATTTTTAGTTAATCAAAATTAAAATTATTTTAGACGTTTATATACCTTTAGCACAAATTCCTATTAAACTATAATTCACAAAGCTTTTGCAAGAATTAAAAATACCTAACCTAACCTAATCTAACCTTACCTAACCTAACCTAACTTAAATAACCTAACCTAACCTAACCTAACCTAACCTAACCTAACCTAACCTTATTGATTGTACGCGGAGTCAATTAAGTGTTGATTAATTTATGTGTTGAATGTGAATATGCAAATCCTACCTCCAGTACTTGTAGGATACACAAATTCTTTTTTGCATCCAAACATGCTGAATTATTTTGGATGGAACACGCCTGCGTACTTTCCGGCTAGAGCAAATAAAACATTTGCTTTGGGACTGCATAGCCCTTTGAATTGGCAAAAACGATCGTCCTGTTTCTTGCGCAAAATCTACAATACCAGTTTCGTTATTTTTCGACTCTTTTGAATCCGATCTTACAGTACTGAAATCTGAACTTTCAGAATCTGAACTGTCCGACACACAAAACTGATCACCGATCACCACCGATGCGTCGATGTCTTCAAAGTCACTACTATTTTGTACGCTTTTATCAATATTTTTAGTTGGTGGTTCATTCACTAAAATACAATTCTGTTTCATTTGATAGTTGTTGTCTAAGGATATATCTGAACATTCAGATGAGTCCGGATCAGAATTGTCAGACATTTCAGATGATTGGTAAATATCATTATAATGAAATCCGGTGTTATCGTACTTGTACAAGTCCAACCCTGTAATTTCGTTCGAGTCTAAAATAGAAACATCGGACCCAGTAGACTGATTGTCCTCTGTTTCTTCATCGCCATGCCGAGTTGTCCATCCTGAATCTGTGGAATAATCTGATCCATTTGACAATGCAGACATGCTATAGTTGTCCGAATCGGTCGACGATTGTGATGCAGTTTGTAAACTGGGTCTTGTTGTACTTGGCTTTCACATACTTCACTAATTGACGACAAGTACACATCACTAGTAGACTCACTTCCTGTGTACTCATCATTAGGTCGAGTTGTCCATCCTGAATCTGTGGAATGATCGAATCTATTTGATATGTAAGACATAACCGAGTTGGTAGAATCAGTCGACGATTGTGATGACGAGGACACATCAATGCTTCTATGATTTTTAATAGAGACTGATGTGAGTTATGACTAGGCGAGGCCAAGTCTACTCCTTCGACATGGTTGTCTTCATTTTTCGATATGTCAGTTTAATGACAGTAACCCTTATCCCAGTTTATAGAGAACGACGTGTGGCATTTTTTGCACACCACAAATTTGTCAGTTGGAATAATATTATTCTGCGTGCAGTAAATTACTACGCGATTCCAAATTCTAGGCTCTTGTACTCTTCTCACGTCAGATTTTTTGTCAATCCTTTTATTGCATTTAAAGCATCAAGGATGTGGTACTCGTACCATTGCCTACGCAAAACGCCAATACATAAAATAATAAATAAGGCTGTTAGCTCATAAATTGAATAATACTTATGATATAATTTGCGTAAGCGTTCCGTTTACTAGTTTAATTTTACCTTTTGTTTAAGTTCGCGGAATATAAACTGAGCTTTACAGGTACAGGTAAAGATGGGTCAGATAGTAGATATCAGGTTTCTATACAAAGGCAAATCAGAAGCATATGTAAATATTTTACTATAAAGATAACATTAAGTAAATCTATTTATAAAATCTGATTAGTCAATCTTAATAAAAGAATATGCATGGGCGTTGTCCTTTCACATCCTTAAAAGTGAAGACAACGTAAAGTGTTGTTTGTTTTTATGTGCATAAGCGATGCGTTTTCTAGTCTTATTTTACCTTTCTTTTTAGCTTGCAGAATTTAAACGTAGCTTTTAAGATGCAGGTCAACAAAAGAGAGAAAGAAAATCAATTTTACATATCTGAATGAAATACAGATATTATGTGCATTTTAATCCACTACTATCAAGATAACGTTTATTAACAGTGTATAGGAAATTCTAGTTAATGCAAACACACAGAAGAATTGGTGTAAAAGTGACTAACTATTGCTTTTTTAGTGCTCTGAATTAAAAGTTTAGACTAGCAAAACCACACGACGCACATCTTTAGCCATAACAAAGAATGAAATGTAAAGTTTAAGAATACAACTGCATGTTCTGTTTTTAATTCTTTTATTACTTTTCTATCCTCCTAGTAAAATATAGTGATTCACAATACTTACTTATCGCTAGTAAGTATTGAAAACTGCCATCTGAGAATGTCTACATTTTTTAGTTTTATTTTTTGTGATAATTATTTTTTAAATCTTGTTTTGCCAAAAGAAGTTTTTATTTGTGTTTTTTCTCTATGATTCCAATCACTGTGGTTGCACTATAGCTACCAATAAATATGTAGCAGGGTGAACTTTGGCAATGACGTATATCATTATACACAGTTTTGTCATTAAAAAGGTACGTATAAGCACACAACTATACGTTACTCGTCTTTAATATTTTGTGTAAGTAATAGCTATACCACCTGCTATTATTACTGAAAATCAGTATGATGTAACACGCTGTTATCGTACCGCGTTTTCATTCTAAAAACATGTCCTATGTTTTTATGTACAAAAGTAGAGAGCATTAGGACTCACTTTCACTGATTGAAACTGTGTACTCATGGTTCACTTAACTAAATATATTAATATTGAATACATTAATGACATGCTAAATTTATAACTTGCTTCTTAAACGGCAACACGTTTAATTCTACAGCCCAAATATCAGCCTTAACCGGTAGAGTTCTTTGAATAAATTGGTCCTGACTGATTTAGATTTTTTCTCGACAATCCTTTAACAGATTTAAACTTGTGAAACAAAGATTTTTAGATCTTTATGCCAACCATAATGACTGAAGTTTTAAAACTGAATTGCAAAGCAGTAATTTGGTTGATAAAAAGTAATTAAAACGTAATATTAGATTGAAAAGGCTCGTAGATGTCAATTTCAGAACACTCGCTTTATATGTCTAATCAGTGTAAAGTGCAAACTGTAAGAGGAGTACGCAGCGTCTTTTTATGTGAAAAATAACCGTCGAATGCTTTACCTAAAACACTGCCCTCAATTACTATATAGGCTAGCAGTAAGGCAACCTGATGACTCAAGACCAGTAAAGCTAACTTTTACGATTGTTTTGTAATGTTAATTTTAATTACTCGAAGTCAAATGTATAAAAGCTAAATGATATTTTCAATTCACGACAATTTATATTTTGTTAAGAATGTTAAATTTATGATAGCTATGGATAATATTAACTGCATGTGAGGTGAAACGATTGGTTTAGTTTGGTAAACTTGCAGCTACCAATACACGATTTACAAAAAATTTAGATAAATGTAAATTTTGTAAATATAAACTAAAATAACTCAACAAAAACTAATTGCACGTAGTACAAAAAACCGTAGAAGCAAAAATCAAGCAGCAAGTGGTAACACGACGTTAGGGTTTCGTCTACAGTTTCTTATACTGAACTTAAACAATGCAAACTGCATATAAAGATAATTTTAACAAAAATAAAAACAAAATATTTACAATTGCAGTAAAAATAACTATTTCGTAATAGTTTCGCAGTACACGATTTAACATTGTTTAAATATAACTATTGCAAAACAATACCTAATGCTTTAATACTTTATAAAAGACAATGTTTGACGTACGGATTTTTGTTCAAGACTACTAAATTTGTTCTTGTTGTTTGTTACGATTCATTAAAACACAATTAAAATAAAAAACATATGTTAATTTTGACAGGACTTTTAGATATGCAAACATTTTCCTCAAAAACAGCATGAGGCTATACAAAATCAATGGTTTTACCCTATATTTATTGGGTTTTGCAACAGTTTTGAATATCACAAAATTGAAAAAATACGTAGCCTAAGTAGCTGTCCTTAACCTAACCTAACTTTACCAAAACAATAGACAAGATTTCCAAGTGGACAAAAGTATTTCTTAAAACCAACATAAAACTATCAGAATTCAATGAATTTAAAACGTATACGTCAATTTGTGCAACAGTTCAAATGTCTAAAATTACCAACCTACTTCGCCTTAATGGCCGCACCAAAACCTCAAACTTATATTCTGTGTTCTGATTCTTGGTTTGGCGGGCAAAGAACCTGTACTTCATTCTGAAAAGCTCCATAAATTGTAGTATTTTAAACCTTGAAAACTTGTAAAATAGTAAAATAATTAAAACTTATCTCAACTCATCTGATAAAGAAAAATCTCCCGCATCTGAAACCGATCGAAGCTGTGCAAATAATTAAAGTTTTTACTCAAAAAAGTGAACGAAAAAATAAAAGAATTTTACATCTACCGAGAGACACAAGAAAAAAGCCATTTCCAACAACAAGTACACCTACTTAGAAAATTGTGAAGCACAGCCACAGTCTGTAACCACAGCTCGACATACAATTCAAGCAAACAACAAACTAGAAAACAGGGTGTACTACTTGACCTAAATAAAAAAAACAGAAACTTCATTCTCTTTACATTTTACAATTACTGCTTCACAATACTGACATTAAATTAACCGAAAACTGAAACATCTCAGGTGCCAACAATTAACTAAATCTACAATCAGTCTACAGTGAAAAACCTGATGATTCAGTGCCTTCATCATACGGACATTAACACCCCCCCCCCCCACTGCTACACAAGGCGCGTAACACAACATTTTATTTGAACTTTAACTTATATTAAGTAATAAAAATCACCATTCAATATAAGGGTCACGCCAAAATTCTTCACGAATTTTCACGAATTCTCTTCACCAGCACTATGCATGACAATCATCAAAGGCAATGCCAAGGATGTTGTCACTGTGTAGGTCTGCAAGCTTGAGTTTGTTATAATAACAACATACAGTGGGACACCATTTAAGACGGACTATCGTACAGGTCGAGTACAAATTATCAATTTAAAAATCAATTGTAATCCTAAGCAGTGACATATACGGTATACTCCTGGTATACGGGTTACGCCAAAATTTCTTCACGAATTCTCCCTACCAGCCCTATACATGACAAGTATCGTAGGCGATGCCATGGATGCTGTCACTGTGTAGGTCTGTTGGCATGAGTTTTCATGAATTGCAATATACAGTGAGACGCGATTTAGGACGGACCTGTACAGTGGGACACTGATAACACGGACAAGGACTGTATTGATACCCCTATACTACAAGTACTACAGTGAGGCCTTGACAAAACGGTCACTATAGGAATACACGAATAACCCGTACACCACAGTAGGACACAAATATAACGGACGCAGATATAACATTGGCTCGACGGGAAAGAAGCGAGGGTTGATGCGAAGCACGCCTGAGCACCAACAAATACTCATAGTCAACTAAGGAGTCTTCAAACAGCAGTAACGACATAACTTGGGACAGCTGATGGGGATACAGAGATCTCCACTACGACCGGTGCCCCCTGCACCAAACGGCCAAACAACGAAGAAAACATCCCCAGCTGAAAAAGCAGCTAACAAAAGAGGCAGAGACAGCGCAGAATCATCCCCCAAAACTGCAGAAAACTCAAAGAAGGCAAAAAACGTAGAAATGGAGGAAGAAATGAGAGAACTATTTGCTCAACTGAACAAGAAAATGGGAGACCAAGCGGAATTACAGCGCAGGCGCTTAGAAGACTCCACTAAAACCATTCTCGTCAATGTGCAAGAAATTAGGACAAGACTCGCGGAACAGCAGCAACTATACAAAGAACTGCTTGGACGCACAAAAACTCTCAAAGAGTCAGTGACTAGCCTCAACACCACTAATAAGTTTCTACAAGTTGAACTTGACAAGTGCAAGAAACAGATAGACAGAATTACCAATGACGCCAGGCAATTCAATGTCTTAATTAAGGGGATAGCTGAACCAGGCAAATAAACCAGAGACGAATTGAAGATCACAATCACTCAGCTTATACATTCTGACCTTAAGATAAATGCAAACATTGAAGCTACAAGACGTTTAGGGCCTAAAACCGAAGGACAAAACCACACCGTTTTAGTCACTTTTCTAAAAAGAACAGATAGGGCTGATGTCCTTAAGGCCAAGCAGCTACTCAAGAACAGAGGTGGTGATCCCGTTTTCATCAACGCTGACCTACTAGCAGCGCTTAACAAGAAGCGCTTCGAAGATAGAGAAAAGAGGAGAAAAGAAGAAACGCGACAACAGAACATGGACACCAATAACTCTCAGAACTCATAGGAACTCGGCCAGCACATACAGCAAACTGTAAAAACTGTGAATAAAATCTCATATTGGAACATAAACGGAATAATTAATGCACAAATGACAAAGCCAACACTATTTTTAAACTTAACGTGGATATCTTCTGTTTATCTGAAGCATGGACTTGCAAAATTAGCGACGGTTTGCAAAAAACATTTAACAATTTTAAACTAGCAGTTATCCCAGCAAAAGGAGAGCAAGGCAGAAAGAGTGGTGGAATGTTAGTGAGCATTTGAAACGTCTTATCAAAACAATGCAAGCTCATTCATCAGGATAGATTTAAAGCCCTTTTTGAAGTCTCAATCAGAGAAATCCCTATCCTACTATGTTAAACATATATCCCACCTCCAGGACAACACGACGGGGAATTAAGCGAAACCTTTGAAGCAGCCAGAGGACTAAACAACTTAAAGTCTATTTTAATGAAAGATTTCAATGGCAGAGTAGGAAAATTTGAAAATCTTAGTGACAATACTCTACAGTTCAGAAAGACTCGAAAGACAACTGACACAAAAGTAAACAAACGTGGCAAGGAACTCATGGACATTGTCTTAATAAATGAATTAGTAATCCTAAACGGAAGAAGCAAGTCTGACAGCTGTGGAAAGCCAACTTATATAGGGCACAACGGACACAGCTTAATCGACCTCTGTATCAGCAGCAGTAGCGCAATAAATTATTTTGAAGATTTTGCAATTGTCGAGTGTGTTGAGTCTGATCATTTGCCAATAATTCTAAGCACAATACAAGAAATCCACAGAAAACAACCAATTATCACCAAGTTGGGAAAGAAGATAAAGTGGGACAAGCAGAAAGCCTTAAGCTTTCAACAACTGTAGCTGAACGCAGCAGGGACCTCAACTTCAAAGACTGCAACTACAAGCATTTATGCAAAATGATTCACAAGTCTGCTGAACAGGCAGAAATGACCCTTACACCGCTTCAGGAAGACAGAAGAAACTTTGGCCCTAAATGGTTTGACAAGGAGTGTAGTGAAACAAAACAAAAAGTTCTCTCTAACCTTCAAAGGTACAGAAAAAGCAAAGAAACTCTTGTCAGCGACAATCTAGACCCATTCATACAAGCCAGAAGAGCATACTGTAGTCTCTGCTGCGAAAAAAAGAAATCGTTCTATAAACTTATACAAGAACAAATTCACCACAGCAAAGATTCTACGGAATACTGGAAAGCGGTTAACATGTTCAGAGACAAAAAGTATAGCCTTAAGTCAAATAAAATAACAAAAGAAAGCTAGGACGCGCATTTTAGGGCTGTATTTAAAACATGTGAAGCAGACGAAGTACAAATAATTACCAAAGTGGAGACCTCTTCTGTAAACAACACACAAACTCTTGATAGAGACATAACGATAAGTGAACTACTCAAAGCAACGCAAAGACTAGCCAATAATAAGTCCCCCGGAGCAGATGGGGTACCGAACGAAGTATGGAAAGCTCTTAACAAAAACACCTACGAATATCTACTCCATACACTAAACAAAGCACAAGGCGAGCAAATTCCTACGGAATAGGCAGAGATAATTACAGCACCAATTTTTCAAAAAAGGTGACGAAGGTTTGCCAAGCAACTACAGGCCAATTGCTCTTATCAATACTATAACAAAGCTTTACACCTGTATTATGTCAGACAGGCTTAACTCCTACTGCTTTAGGAATGGCGTTATATCGGAAAATCAGGCAGCGTATGAAAAAGGCAGAGGATGCACCGATCACATATTTTCTCTTTATGCTTGCATTCTAAAACAGCTTAATAGACCTGCAATGAAAAAGAAAGGCAAAATTTTTGTCGTGTTTGTAGATTTAAGCCAAGCTTTTGTCTTCATCAAAAAAAACAAGCTGTGGAAAAGATTATCAGAAGCCGGACTGAGTGATCATTTTGTGACCAAGATTAAAGAGCTTTATGACCTTGCAAAAACTAAGATTCGATGCAATGAAGGTTTCACTGAGATGATTAATGTCATGTGTGGAGTTCTTTAAGGAGAATCGCTCTCTCTTACACTCGTCACTATATTTATTGACAAGATAACAGACATACTAAATAAAAGCGGCATACAGGGAATCAAAATGTTCACAATCGAACTACTTATTCTGCTATACGCAGACGACATCATTCTTCTGGCATCTAATGAATTAGATCTGCAACGGCAAATCAAAACCCTTTGCATCTTCTTCAAGGAAAACGACTTAACAGTCAACCTAACTAAGACCAAAGTCATGATATTCAGGAAAGGAAACAAAATTAGTAGATCAACAAGATTCCACTGGGAAGACAAACCATTAGAGATAGTAAGCAGATATGTGTATCTTGGTGACCCTTTCACTCAAAGCGGGATATTTAATGAAGCTAAATCTCACTTCTTTAACAAAGCCAATGCAGCGCAATCCAAGTTATTTAAATTATTTTACCGAGCCAAGATACAAGACGTAAGAATACATCTCAAGCTTTTCAATTCGCTTGTCAGCGCAATATTAATGTACGCTGCTCCAGTATGGGGACTACGATATTGTCAGAAAATTGAGACATTCCAAGTTATGTTTTTACGAAAGCTAACTGGCAGCTGGAATTCAACACTAGGATTCTTTCTTCGACTAGAAACTGGCGCACAAAGCATCAAGCTGATATTATTTAAGTCACTGCTAAGATTTCTAGAGAATGCACTAAACGTTAAAGAAAATAACATTACCAAAAACTGCTATCTAGAAGCCATCCAAAATAAGATTCTAGATCCTAGATATAATTGAATGCTACAAGTCAGGAAAATCTTTAATGACGCATCACTTGGGGAAGTGCTAGAAAACATGAACGGTCAATACCTTGCAAAGCATAGACGTAAAATCATTGAAAAATACAGACTCAACTGCGTAAACGATGACGTCACAAGAATGCAGAGCTGCAGCGCAATGACACACTACACTCTTATTAAGACTCATGCTCTAGCGTCGGACTACTTCGAGATGAACCTAAAATGAAATATAACTAAGTTCGTACTGAACCTAAGAACAGGCCTCCCAAGAATCGTAATTAGAGGAAAGTCAGTTAACCTAAATGGCATGAAAAAGATATGGAAGCAAGCAGAAGGGACTGACTGTGACATGTGCGGAAAAGAGGTGGAAGATGTCTTTCACATAATATTAAAATGTCCACACTATAAACCCCCTCGAGCAAAATTCCTTATGAGACTATCTACTTGCAGGATGACGAGAGAAAACCTTACGCCAACTATCGTCAACTGCTACCCTGGAGCAGAAGACTTTGAACAACTCTTTAATTTCTGGGACGAAGCCACAAGAATCCGGAACTTCTTTTACAGCTGTATTGAAGAAACATAACCTTTCTTTTTTTGTATTTACAATTTACCTAGCATAAATTAGAGTACAATCATGTCATATTCAAGGCACAGTTTATTCCATGAATCATATCATAACTCCTAGGAATAAACCGTATACCATGTAAACTCTGTTAATACTACTTCACATCATAAATACTTATACTTACTATACTACTTACCGATATGATTATCATTATAACAAGAAATGCAGACTCTAACACTTTCTTTGACAGCACAACCTTGCAGTTACACACACCGAAAAGATCTTACCAACAAATTATTACTAATTACCAGGGATCATTAGATCAAATTGTACATAATTATTTGTAAAAGACCTAACAATGTTGTATCGGCTGACGCCAAATCGACTTAATGAATAAATTATTATTATTATATTCTGTATTCTTAAACATATTTTATTTTTACTGGGTTATTGTTTTTATATGAAAAAAACACTAAAATTTAAGCTATTTAGGCTTACAAAATCTAAATAAACTGCACTTAAATGCAAAAAAAACAAGCAAGTGCAAAACTTGCTTCTAAAAACAATACTGCTTCTGTTTTGTACTAATTAATTGTTTTTTATATTTAAAAAACTGTAAAATTGAAATTAAAAACTCGTTAAACACAATAAAATACGTATATTTAAGAAGTAAAAACTCCTAAAATTCTCTGAAATTTGTAATTTTACTTTTAAAAAGCAACTTACTATAAAGATTATTTTCCATTAAACTACTTAAAAGCATCTAAAATATTTAAAGAAAATAATTCTTAAAAAATTTGCAAAAGTTAAAATGTATAAATTGTTAAGGAAACAAATAAAGACAATAATTAAACCTAATTTTGAAAATAGTAAACTGAGTTAACGTCGAAAACTAAAATACAAAACGTGAATTTTTATCAGGATAATTCTAATTTAAAACTAAAACAAACCAAAACGGAAGATATCATGTATGTTTTTGAAAAAGTACTTGAATCTTATGAAAAAAAGGTTTTTAAAAGTGTTTAAATTCATGTTAATATTTAAAGTACACAAAAGAAGTATTAATAAATAAATTATCCTTAAAATCATTAGTACATGCAGGTGCCTAAGCACCTGATTTGAATATAGCATCATTTTTAGGTATGTGTATGTATGCATTGATTTATTGCATATACGGGCCTAGGCCCACACACAAATCATATTAAATGAGGTTACAGAGTTTTTAATAACAGATAATATATGACACCACCTTAGCCAAGGGGAAAATTATTTCTAATTACATTTTCTAATTAATTTGAGTGTACATAAATTGATTCATTTCATAACTTTATTTAGCTGTATTTATTTTAAGTGATTCACAACAGTCCTAGCTTTATTCTGTTAATTAACAATGAATAGTGATTATTGATTGAAACCCTCATATATATAATGCCAGACAGAGACCTCTCCTTGATCTTATTATCGTAAATTTGGAAGCGGTCCTGGCTGCCAGTTACTGAAGTCGGAATTCAGCCTACCGGTATCATATTTTCTAAGAATTTTTGATCACCATATGTTGTAACAATTGTAACGCTATTATATTTGACAGTCAGGTATTAACTTTGAATCTCATAAAACAAAAACAAAACACATGGCTAGCCATAGGAGACACCAATTAACTAACGGATTTTTTGCTTAATTCATATTACTTCATAAGATACCAATTATATATTTATTGATTACGATTTGTCCCGGATGGCTCGATTGTGATCATTTTTAGGTACTCTAATAAAATCAACAGTGACTCCTACTCCTGATACTTTTTTACTTCTTAATGCCTAAACGGCGATATACCTATACCTCATTCGTACAGCAGAATGATACTTCATTATTATTTAATATTCACACTACACTATGTATAGTTGTACAATAATGCATAACACACATTCTGCATTTTGTATTAATGTCATTCTTTGCTTATGGCAATTAGGTACTGACTGTGGAAGGAAGCAATAAATTTAATTCTATTATATTTGTTAGGATTCTTAAACCAAAGCACTATAACAAAATGACCTAAATTTTATTATGGATATATTTTCCTACATTTAAATCCTAGCCTTTCCTTTACTGACACACCTAATAATATATTTAAATTATCCCTTCTAAATTCTATCACACACAGAATATTAGCAAATAATATATTATGTTAAAATCAGAAAAAAACACAATCGTCTATCAGTATATAGTATATTCTATATTTGTTAGTGCTTTTAAGGATGAGGTTTTTAAAAAAACCACTTTCAGACTTTGTCTTTAACTTTATTTCTAAATTAGGTCTCTTTTGTTCAGCTCAATTTTTATCTTAAGATTTTTTGTTATTCACTGCATTAACTACTTGACTAACTCCTCCAGCAGCAGCCCCAACTCCACCAATAATAGCAGCTGCTTTGGTATTTAATTGAATTAGAGCTAGGAGAGGCAAAGCGCCACCTTTTTTAATGTATTGATAAATCTGTTATAATTTTTTTACATAGATAAGCTGATAGTTTTAAATTGAAATTATCACCCGTGGCATTATTTATTTGTTTTATTTGAGTTTGTGTTAAATCAATTGAATACCCATCATTTTCATTAAATCGAGCTGTATTAAGATGTAGTGTTACACCTTTTTTATTCATAAACGCATTTCTAATAGCAGTATATTGACCCTCTGTGAATGAAATAATATTCATGTATATAAAAAGAAAAAATTAAACGAATGGTTCCTAATAGGTATTTATATATTCAACTTGCATTTTTCTACCACCAGTTGTAGTCATTATTAGTACACGTTTTCTAAATATGAAAACATAGGCATTAGTATTTGCAGGTACATTTGCAATAAATTTTAAATGAATTTTCATACTCATAGTATTTTCTTTAATTATGTCTTCTTGAAACTATGTATCAAAACAATAGGTAGGATAAGCTGTTTAAAATCTTAGTGGAGCTATTTTAGGTTCTAAATTAGCAAGTAGTTCTCTGAATTGTAAATATCTATCATAATTTGCAATATAACTAAGACACTCTGAACCTCTATTTAAATTAGTACCTAGATATCTCATATTATTAAGAGAAATAAAAGCATTAAGAACATTACAGTGATCAAACACTGAAATGTTAAATTTTTAATTATTTAAACGACTAGTTTGGAATCTAAAAAAGCCTAAAATCTTTGTTGGGACTAAAATAGTTGCTGAATTACGATCTTTTATCATAGCCTGCTCTACTAGAAAATGTTCCCTTTTTTTAGGAATTTATAGGATATTTTTGGCTAAAATGCAAGATAACTAGATATTTCAGTTGACATTTAAGAATTAAATTCAATGTAAGGGATTCTCTACTTTAAAGAGGGCATATTGATTAACATATTAACAACATCATCTACACCTGCTGTTGCTTGAGTACTAGGTTCAATTATAGCATTTTATTAATAACTCGATATATTTAAATATAAATTTTTACTTTGATAATATTTTACGTTCAAATCTAAAAATATGTAAAAATGGAATCATAATTCTAGCTTTACCTTTATCAGTTGTATCAGTATTACTTTTGAATAATAAATCATGTTTTTTAGCTAATCCTGAAATTTTATTTAATGTTGCACTATATTTATTATCATCTTGTGACCAACACAATACATGCCGTCAATTAGAACTGAAACTATCATTGTCCTTCAATAATTTTTGAATTAAACTAGTTTGACTTACATTAATACTCTTGTATACTTTATGATCAAATTTTAAGACCAATTTATCGAATAGAAACATAGGTCTATTATAAACAAATGTAATTTACTCAGTTTTAGCATATCTAGAACTATCAGTTTTCTTTACCTAATCAACCTTAATAATAAGTAAATTATTCTTAAATAGAAGAACGTTATCTACATCATCAACTTTTATCGTAATTGGAACTGGTCTATCTAAATGAGATAATTCTTGTGGCTAATAATCCTCGTATCGATCAAACTAAATGGCATCATTACTTGTAATTGGATGTTGAAGGTTAAGGTATTTTTAATGACTTTTTGCGTACTCATTTACTGTAGAAAAAATTTGCGAGAAAAAACTATTCTTCATTCTTATTTATTCTATTTTATTAAGCCTTTTTTTGCAAAGCTTTCTGCATTATAGTATTTATTTAACTGCTCTAACCGTTTTTCCTAAGTTAAGCTTTTTGCATTTCCTGATAAGTTCTGTTTATCATTGTTTAAAGTACTTTTTTTAAGCCTAAGTTTTAAACATAAGCCACGCAAAATAATTAGCATCATACATATCATATTTTGTTTTATCAGAATGCATTTTAGGTAATAACTCCCATAGTGCAATTGACAATTTATGTTTTTTCCCTAATATTTTAATAAAATTATCACCTAAATCCTGTATTTTTTTTGTTTCAATGTATTAACCATTAGTGCTAATGTTATTGTTTACATGAAGTCCTATGGATAAAGAATTTAGATAAATTACCTAAATATTCAAAAGATATAGGACCTCCCTAATATTTTTGATAAATAGGTTATAGTACATTTTCAATTGCTAATTGCACCTCTCTTTCTTCCTTTTCAGATTGATTTGCTAAAGCTAGATTTTTTAATAATTGATCATTGCCAGCTTTAAATTCCTTTAATTTAGTGAAAATCCGATAAGTGCTACATATGATGATAAATGCATGCGGGTACAGGGTTCCGGATCCCCTGATACATTATCCATTTGCGTGCTTAACGTTTCGCAACGATAAAAATAAATATTCAAAAAGAGTATACAGTGGAAAATAAACATGCCCATTGTAAGTTTAATCATTTATTACAAAAACAGGATGAACAAGTGCTACACAACGTTTTTAACTTTATTAACGCTGTTATAGTTAAGAAATTAAATGCTTTAGGCTAGTATGGTGAAAACATCTTATTGTAATTCACAAATAATGTAAATTATCTTATAATAATTTGTTGTGGGCCTAGGCCTAAATATGCAATAAATTAAATATATACATACGTAGTGATAAATTTACTTGTAGTTCAGTAACGCGCAAAAAAGAAACGTAGTTTCACCTTCTGTATCTATACACATGTATGTCTGCTAATGCATCGGCGTCGAAGCACCGTATAGTGTAGACCTATAAATTTTTGCTGGCAAAATTTTTTGATTTTTTTGTGTTTTTCTGTGGTGGTGGTGATAATACCTGTGGCTTTGGAAACATGGAACAAGTACCAAAAAACCACGAGAACAGGAATAGTCCTGCAGGTTCTTAAGTACTCCCCCCGAAACCCGGGTTTCATTAGTTTAAGTTTGTATATTTTATTAATTTTTGTAAATAAATATATGTATACCGCGGAGATGGAATGGCTGGGTCAGTTCTGTGATGGATGGCGTAGTTTTTCCGACTACGACGTTTCGACTAATGACGATTAAATAATTAGACATATTTCAGTTTTTTGGTGTACTAAGGCCTGTTTAAATAACAGATCTATTAAGGCTAGTTCAGATAGGTGGTCTTTTAAGGCAAGTTTGCTTAGGTGGTCCACTTTAGCCTTTTGGGATTGCTGGTCTATTAAGGTCTGTTTATATAGCAGGTCAATTAGGGCTGGTTTAGATGCGTGGTTTATTAAGGCTGGTGTACATAGCTGGTCTACTAAAACGCTCTGGAAATGTTGGGTTTGCTGGTCAATTAAGGCACGTTCATGTTACGGGTCTACTAGGGCTTGTTTAAATTAGTGTGTGGACATGTGCTCCACTGTGCATAGTGTTGTGTGGGTTAGGTATAGTGTGGTTTATGGACAATGTGGGTGGATAAGACGATGATGGCGGCAGCAAGTGAGGTGACACATTTTAACAACGGGTTAGTTCAACCACATGGGAGTTTCCATTCAATGAAAATCTCAAGTGTTGACTTGAACTAAATTAAAATGCACCACTCTAAAGCGGCAGCCTTTAGTTTATTTGGTATTCGTGATAGAGTGGTGCGACAAGGAAGTCGCCATATTAGTGTCGCTCGTAGTCGTTCGGTCTGCTCGCATGTTTGTCTCATTCAGGAACCATACTGTTACTGAGGTGCGGTGAAAGAGCTGGGCAGAGCTGACCAACTTTTTGTAACTAAGGCGCATAAGACACTACGCTTATGTGTCCTAGTTGCAAATAATGTTGGGGCTCAGCTGCTGCCTCAGTTTACTGACAAAGATGTTGCCTCTGTTGTTACACGGTGGACTAAGTGTCCGGTAGTCTTTGCCTCTGTGTATATGCCTGGTGAAGCCACTGATCCACCTGGAGATCTGGTGCGCAAGCTAGTTGAACATTGTGAGGTCAACAGACTGCCCATTATTATTGGCGCTGATGCTAATGCTCATCACATAGTATGAGGCAGTGCAGACACAAATTGCAGAGGTGTTGAGTTGTTCCAGTACATCATGTCTACTGACTTGTTAGTTGTAAATCATGGATGTACTCCTATCTTTGTGATCGCTAATAAAAGTGAGGTTATTTATATCACTCTGGCAAACCGGTTAGCCGAGCAATGTATTCAGGAATAGACTGTATGGGACAAATAATCTGCGTCCGATCATAAGTATATCCGGTTTTGTATTTCGGATGGTCTGTCTCAAGTGATTCGTTGCAGGAGTATTAAATAAGTAGACTGAAACAGGTACACAACATGTGTTAAGGAGCGAGTTTATTAATTACCTGATGGTCAGCTGCGCAGTGTTTAAAGCGCTAAGGCTGAGACTGTGGTTATCAGTAATGCTTTGATACACTCCCTGAATGTAGTGTGCCCAATGCAAATAGTTAAGCGTAGGGACAGAGTCTCAGCTTGGTGGACGAACGAGCTTACAGCTCTCCGTAACACAGCTAGTCCTTTGTACAATAGACTTGGTCGTCATTGTCGGGACCGTGTACTCTGGGGTGAGTACAAGACAGCCCGTAATGCCTATATGCCTGCTGTTTGTTGTGAAATAATGAAGTCATGGACTGATTTTTGTAGTGAAGTTGATAGGTTTAGGGATGCTGTGAAGTGTCTTCGTAGTCTAGAGAGTAACGTGACTAGGACTCATGAGGCTATCCTTGACACAGAGACTGGTCGTCGTACAGTGTCAATGAAGGAGACTCTTGATATCCTCTTACGTCATTACTTTCCTAGGTATGTTCGTGTGCAGGAACATATTCCTGAACGCGGGTTGCAATCCCTGGGTGCGCATGGGTGCTCAGCTATTGTTGCTGAGAGTAAACTGCGGACTGCTGTTTAGAGTTTAAGCCATACACGTCTGCGGGATCAGATAGTATTTAGCCTGTGCTTTTGCAAAGGTGTTTGCCGGTCATAATCGGACGGTTATTTGCTCTCTATCAAGCTTGCTTGGCACTGGGCACTGTACCGTCTTGTTGGAGAGTGGCTAAGGTAGTATTTTTACCTAAGCCGGAGAATAGGAACTACTGTAGGGCCTCTGCATGGAGGCCTATACAGTAAGCTCCTGTTTTGTTGATGGTCCTTGAAAAACTAGTTGATGGGCACATCAGGACACCTGAGCTAGAGAGCAGGCTCAAGGTAAATCATCAGTTCGCGTAATTCCGGGTACTTTTTACAGATGCTGCTATTCACAGTGTGGTTGCCTATGTGGGAAGGGCCTTGGAGTTCGGAACGATGGTATTGGATGCCTTTGCCGACATTGAAGGGGCCTTTAACAATCTTTTATTCAGTGCAATTACGGATGCACTGGATAGGTTCAGAGTTTGCTAATTGCTAAAGAGATAGATAGACTTTGGTCTTAGACACAGACAAGTTGTGTCTGAGGTCAATGGTTGTTCTAGGCATCAGGAATTGGAGAAAGGATGTCTAAAGGGTGGGCTTATATTGCCTCTCTTGTGCAATCTTGTGGTGGATGGTCTATTGTTGAGACTGCGGCAGAGAGCGTCGTCTCCTCTGACGCAAGGGGATGCGGATGATACCGGTGTGCTTCAGTGCGGCAAGGCGCTTAGTACACTCACGCACCGTATTACTGATGGTCTTGATACCATCAGGGAATGGTGCGTGGAAGTTGGACTGATGCTGAGTGCTGAGAAAACGGTGCTGGTGTTGTTCACAAGAAACACCAGACTCTGTCCCTCTGCCATTTGGTATAGGGGCGTGAGTCTGGAAATTCAGCAAAAGGTAACGTACCTTGGTGTTGTCCTGGACAAGCACATAACGTGGAAGCCACACTTTAATTAAGTTGCGAGCAGAACGCCAGTTACTTTGGCTAGGTGCAAACGCATGGTGAGAAGAAAATGGGGGCTTTGACCAAGTGTTGCGAAATGGACCAACAAATCTGTTGTTCGACCTGTGATGGAATATGAGATCGTTGTTTAATCACCAGCACTAGGGAAAATCTCGTATGTGAGTTTGTTGAGCAGGGTTAACACCATGCGTGTCTCATAATTACTGGTGGTATCCGCTCAACGTCAAAAGCGGCCATGGAATGTCTTATCAGTCTTATTTCTCTGGACATCTGTCTCAGAGCGGTTGCCATAAGATCTATGCATAGGCTGAAAACCAGAGGATTGTGGATGGTCAATCCTATGTTTTGGGGTTTTGGTAGTCACACTGTAATCTACGAAAGGCGAAGCTTATGTGATTTAATTCTCAGTTAGCCAGTGGACTGGACATATAAGAACCTGGAGTATGGCAGGTTCACTGTGGAACTTGGGTCACCTTAGTGGAGGGGGTGTTGTCTGCTACACAGACGGCTCACGGGAAAGTTACAATGCTGGCTGTGGGGTTCTTATTGAGGACAAAAGTCAGGGGGTAATCACCACCCTTCTGGCTATGATTGTGTATTTGGGAGCTGATGCCTCTGTTTTCCAGTGTGAGATCTTTGGTATTTTTCTAGCAGCTCATTGGCTGTTGGAGAATGAACACCGGGATTTCCCTGTCAGGTTGTTCAGTGATAGTTAGAGCTCTTTGCGTGCCCTATCTAGGCCTTACACTGCCTCCAGTGTTGTGGGGGACTGCCACGCGTACCTTATTAGACTCGCTGATAGGGGTAGCGAGGTTGAATTAATTTGAGTCCCTGCTCACTCGGGGTTCAGGGGTAATGAAGAGACGGATAGGCTGGCGAAGGCTTCGCATGATGGTAGTTGTGTTAAGCAGTTTGGCCTAAGGATAATACTACCAGTCCTAATCTCCGCTGTTTATTGCGCTATTGCGGGATGGGCAAGGCGTGAGCATGAGAGACACTGGACTGCCTTGAGCAATTGTAGGATGTCCAAGCTCTGGATATTGGCAATGTTGTACGGTAATGCGTCACTGGTGCGATATCCTAGGGATCAATTAAGGTGGTTGATTGGGCTTGTTACTTGGCATAGGGCTTGGGGCAGTCATGGCTGAAAGATAGGAGTATTGGACTCTCCGATGTGCTCTAACTGTGGGGAGGAGGATGATACACCGATTGACTTTATGACAACATGCCCAGCCTTTGTATTAGTGAGAAACCTCTACCTTAGTTGTTACGTTATCTCGTTGGAAATGTTGGGTCAGGCATCTGTGGGTCAGCTTGTGGCGTTTTCACGTGCCACGGGCAGACTCACACACTGACTCGGATAGAGGATTTTTTTCAGGGGGAGTCTGCAATAGGCCATTATAAATAAGGCCTCGGCGGCGTCAGTATCGTAAGAGGCTGAACCCCTGGTAAATAATAATAATAATAATATCTGCTAATGTATATTTCATCCGTTTTTTTGTATCCTTTCAGTGCGTTTTGAGATAAATGCAGTCAACAATTATTTTTTAGAAAACTGGTTAGTGTAATCAATCCCATAAAGAATATTGCCCTTTGCTTAGCAGTTGTAGTCGTTTATTACGTTTTTTTAAATGCGTGTTTTTAAATTCGTCCATTAAAAAAATATTTGTAGCAAACTATCTAATTCGATTAACCCCAAAAACAATATGGCAATTTGCGCATGAATTTTTGTGCAGTTTAAAGTTATGCCTATTTAATGTGTTGTTACATAGGGCAATTCAACAATAATTTTTAGAACACTGGTTAGTTCGATCAATCCCAAATACAAAATGGCACTTGGTTCTTGCATTTAAGGGCCGTTGAAAGTTATACTCTCTGAATGCATATCACATGGGACCATTAAATAGTAATTTTTTAAAAACTGGTTGGTTTGATCAACCCCAAAAACAATATGGCAATTTGACCTTGCATTTTTAGTGGTGTATTAAACTAAACATGGTATGCGTGTTGATATGGGTCCATTTGAATTAGTTTCAGAAAACTGATTGGTTCGATTTACCCCAGAAATAGTATAGTAATTTGCCCACGCATTTAATGTCGTTTGTTAGGTTGTATCCTTTATAAGCGTTTTGACATGGGTCCATTCAACAGTAGTTTTTAGAAAACTCGTTAGTTCAATCAACCCCAACCAAAATATGGAACTTTGCCAATGCATTTGTGGGCGGTTAAAAGTTGTACCCTTTAAATGCGTTTTAATATAGCACCACTCAACAATAGTTCTTAGAAAACTGGGTAGTTTACTTAACCTGAACAGCAATAGAGAACTTTACAAGTGCATTTGTAGTCGTTAAAAAGTTTGAATAAAAGCAGTTAAAAATTGTGATCTCTGAAGATTGACAGGCAGACCGTCGGACGGTCATGCGGATGGACATAACTATGTTAATAGATACTTGAGCTCAGCATCTAATAAATATTTAAATAGATGCGTAATTAACCAGCAACTTTAAATTTAGAATCAGAATTGTCATTGAGTTCAGTTCAATTTAAATAATAATATGATTTTAAATTGAAATGTCGGTTAAAGCAAGTAAAAAATTTGAAAGCACTGACAAAAATCCACTACAAATCAAAAAATCCGGCGCTTCGCGCCGGATTTGTCGACCGTGGGCGGGCCCGAAGTAGATGCTGAGCTTCAACAAAGGCGCAAGACAATTTATGTTACGCTTGAAGGTGGTATAAGATTTATGGAAGCTCCCCTACAATCAATAAGAAATACGAATGTGCGTAGCATGTAGTTAAATATATCTGAAAGTTTTTTATAAATTACACCATTCACAAATGACGTCATTTATGAAGGCTTCCTTACCATCAATAAGCCATATTGTAGTACGTGGCATGTAGTTAAAAAACGCTGGAATATTTTTGAGAATTGCATGATTAACAAATGACGTCATTTATGGATCCTCCCCTATAATTAATAAAATATATACAAATGCACGTGGCAAGCAGTTAAAAATAAGTTGGAAAATATTTTGATGTTATCAGTGGGGGTCTTAAAAACTATAATATTTGAATGACGTCATTATGGACAATCCCTGAATATCGATAACACATATCGTTACGTCCGTGACATGTTGTTAAATTAGGATGGAAACAAGTGTAAAGTTAGGACTTGGGATACTAGAAACTATGGTATTAGAACGATGTCATTATGGGCGATTCCTGACTATCTATAACTCATATAGGTAAGTCCGTGACATGTAGTCAATATAGGATGGAAAAACATTTAAAATTGGTACTGGAGGTTCTAAAAACTATTAAATTTAAAGTACGTCATTATGTACGATCCCTCGATATCTATAACACTGAAGGACGTCATTATGTGCTTAGCATCTACAAATAGTTAAATAATTAAAAGGGAGGGGGAAGGGGGACACCTACAATTATGATATTTTTGAAAGACGTCATTAACGGACGTTCCCTCACAATGTATAAGGAAAAATTTCAGAGTTGCTCAATGCAAATACTAATTGTGGAAAAACGATTAGTGTGATCTGAATTAAAAAATATCTATAACTAATATAATTTAGTTCAATACATGTATGATAAAATAGGCTGGAAAAAATATTAATGGTGCAGGACGTCGTTTATGGACGATCCGTCACCATCTACACCCCATTTTTACAACTGGTGATATCATTTAAATGGGTACGTGCATATGAAAATTCCCCGTTTGCATTATGTTTAACATCAGTGAAAATGGGTGGGTGGGTCAGAAAATTAAGATAGCATCATTTGTGAACGCTCCTTAACATTCAATTTCGTATGGTATTTATACACACGGAATGGAATGCTAAGAGTGAGAAGCGTATGCCGATCGTACCTGGGTACGTTTGTTTAGTGGTAGGTATGTATAGTAGCGACAACCGAAAGAGAAGGCTGGCAAGGATAAATTTTACATGCAAACAATGGAAGCTTTATCTTTGCCAGCCGCCTCTTTCAGTTGCCTCAGCTATTTGGTTCAGCCGTTTTTAGCCTCTCCAATTTACAAATTTCTGACATAGGTCCAGTAATCAATTTATTGTGGATAACTGGTTAGACTAATTACAACTGAAAAACAATACATCCCTGCCCCCTGCCCAGTCGCATTTCTGGTCGTATACTATTTTTTTTAAAAAAATCGGTTGTAACCTGTGACCTGTAGTGTACGGCCAACGGACGGACGGACGGACGGACGGACGGACGGACATGACCATTACAATAGATGCTTAAGCTCAGCATCTAAAAACTACAAAGCCCCAGCCCATCAACAATGTCACATGTCTAGTCAGTGGGGCTTAGAGGGTGTTAATGGCAAAACACCTTAAACTACTATCCAAATAGAATAAAAATTTTGATGTTGTCATTTATTACAACTGCCAAACAGTTTACTCCACACCTCTCCCTTTTGCCTCTGCCTGTTACCACGTTTAGTGTAACACACTAATGTAGTTACCTTCAGTTCTGTTAGTAACGTAAGATGTGCTTGTATTTGGACATAAGTGGCGCGCGAAACAAAGTTAACCAGGCCTTGTGTTCTGTGTAAAACAGAAAATACAAAGTAGTACAATTAAGTGGAATATTATTAAATATTTATTAAAACACCTTTCCTATCCCTAAGCATTAGCAACATCGTATCACTGAACTGATAGGCATGTCTTCAAACTACTAATCAGATTCCTTGCTACCCAAGCCACATTCTAACATTTCTAAATCTGCCTCAATCTTCGTTCTCAAGAAACTAGTTTACCAGGTAGTATATCAAAAGGAATAAGAGATCCGAACAAAGAACATCATAGTTGTGTGCGTGTGAATAAAGATCCAAGTAATTTTTAATCATTAACGTGTAACCGTTAGCTACTTCATTTTTCGCATCACCCCTCAACTCTAGTTCACTATCATACACCAAGCCTCACCATCACAGAGAGGCTAAGGCTCGGCATTCACTCTGCCCCAGGTGGTACATGTGGGCTCGTGACACTACGGAGTGTGCAGAGATACGGAGATCGAATCCCGGTGGTGTTGATGATTTCATAATCCACATGTACTTCGCAGAGAATATTTTCTACTGTCTCTCTATGAAGCCGCCTGTTAGTAGGTATATATGCCGAATTTGGCTTCAAATTCCGTGGGGCCGTAGGGGTGGGGGGTAGGGTGGGTGGGGAGGGGTAATGTCTTAAGATGTCTTGAGATGGAGATGTCTTAAGAGGATAGGGGTGAGACGTTGGCTGGTGTCTTGAGAAGTAGGGGTCTTAAGTCGATAGGGTAAGATGTTCTTTGGATCTTGAGATGTTGAGTAAGACATTGTATGGACCTTGAGAAGGTAGGGTAAGATGACGTATGGACCTTGAGATGCAGGGGTAAGTCATTGCTTAGGTCGTAAGAAGCTGAGACGTGAGAAGATAGGGGTAAGACGTGGCTAGAGACTGGGTACCTTGAGATGTTCGAGTGAGACGTTCCTGAGATGTATGCTACATAATATGGTATATGCTATATGCTATTTAATTACAGTTCCTTATGCTATGTATGATAATTATATATACCATACAATTATTACGCATAATTAAGTGATCAAAAAGATTAATATGTGCATAAGATGCAACTGAAAAGAAACCGCATCAAAATCCGATAAGTACTTTAGGAATAACATGTATTTCCATCCTTTCCCATGCTTTATAATGGTAGGGGCCGGGGGGTGGGGATATGTCATGTCTCTGTAATTAGTGGACCGATTGAGCCCTACCTACTTTTAATGACCTTAAAAATAATCCTATTAGTTACTAATGGGACATTTAAAATTTCGAAACTGAGGGAGCATGCATAAATGACGTGTGTTGAGGATGGGTGGGGTTTATGCATAAAATCATATAAACGTCACATATAATGTATGTATATGCTAATGTAAGGTGTGTAGGTAGCTTTATTGTGTATTACACATAATATATGCAAGTACCCTATGGTAAAAGATGAGATAAGTCATATTGATTGTATGAGTCATAGATTCGAGTTGGAGCCAACACCATAGTAAAAAATCGATAGAGACGAAAGCCGAACGATCGATGATAAAGAAGGCGAGGGGCTTTACATTCTATTGTAATCCTGGAGAGCAGTTGATGATGCCTGGTCGAGCACCAAAGTTCGAATGAGAGGGTTAGCATTGCAGTAATAGGGAAATTTTTAGTAGGCAAAGTCCTTCACATTCTATTGTAATCCTGGAGTGCAGTTGATGATGCCTGGTCGAGTTCTGAAGTTGAACTGAGAGGGTTAGCATTGCAGTAATAGGGAAATTTTTAGGAGTCAAAGTCCTTTACATTCTATTGTAATCCTGAAGTGCAGTTGATGATGCCTGGTCGAGTTCTGAAGTTGAACTGAGAGGGTTAGCATTGCAGTAATAGGGAAATTTTTAGAAGGCAAAGTCCTTTACATTCTTTTCTATGTGAGATACGAACGAAACTTAAAGTTTGAGAGAGATACAAACAAAACTCAAAGTTTGAGAGATACAAACGAAACTTAAACTTTGTGAGATACTCAAGTAACTCAAAGCGTCAAAGAGATGCAATGAAATGATATTAATTTTTACAAAATTCAAATGTTTTTATTGTTGCTAATTACAAAAGTGCAAAACGTTTTTTTATATTTCATTTTAAATTGTTTATTTTAAATTACAATACATAATATTCTTTTATGTCAAATTACAACACATTTTTTATTTTGTAAATCTGTTTTTTAATAACAATGTATTTTGTTTTATTTTGTTTTATTTTAAATTAAAATACATATTGTTTTATTTTAAATTACAATACATTTTTTTATTTTTTATAATAAATTACAATACATTTTTGTTATTTCGTTTTATAATAAATTACAATACATATTGTTTTATTTTAAATTACAATACATTTTTTTTATTTTTTATAATAAATTACAATACATTTTGTTTTTTTTGTTTTATAATAAATTACAATACATATTGTTTTATTTTAAATTACAATACATTTTTTTTATTTTTTATAATAAATTACAATAAATTTTGTTTTTTTGTTGTATAATAAATTACAATACATTTATTTTGTTTATTTATTTTTTTGTAAATGTTTACTTTGTGTATTTGTTTTTTGTAAATGTAAATACAAATCTCAATGCCTATTTTTTTTAATTCATACGTACATAACTATTTATTTCTATTTTTTATGTATTTTTGTTACACTAGTTTTTAAAAGATGTACTACACATATTGTGTTGTAACTTTAATATATTTCTTATTCGTTATTTAAACAAAGTATGGAATCCGTAGGGTAGACTGTAGTTTAAATTATTATTATCGGGATAGTATCTATTTACATCTAGTCCGTGAAAAGCAATTTTGTTGACTTTCATCAAGTAGAGCTTATGGTCTATTGATCTTATCAAATTCACAGGCAATCTTTTGACATGTTGTGTTCTAATTGCTGTTTCATATGTTTCAAACGTACAATTTTTCAAACTTTTACTAGGAATTCCCTTGCATTTTAATTCGTCACGACCACAAAATGATCGTATGGCATATACCTTGGCTCTGGATGCGACAACTTTATAAATATCCATATCCTCAATCTTCCATTTTCCACCAACTCCAGCATTATGATTGACCAAATCAGGATATTTTACTGTCAACTCATGTCCCGCTGGCAGTTTTGAATAATCCACAAAGCTTTTGCATTTGTATAGGTCGTCATAATATGTAGTATCCGGATCCAAAATCTGCAAAATTATAAAAATTACAACTTTATCTATTATTATTCATACTTGTATTGATTTAAATGTATTTGTTTATGGGAGAATTAATTTACTTGCCTAAAAATATGGCTGTCAGTGTCATAGTACTGGTGATGAAGCCTTCCTTTGAATACTGGCTGGAATTCTTAATAAAACCTAGAGTAAAAAGCTACTTTGAAATGCTCCAAACAATTGAAACCTCCTTGAATCGGTTTGTCAAGTGTAACTTCCTTGGGTTTTAGTACAACTTGGCTGATTTTGTCAGATAAACTTTTGAATCCCATACATCTTTCGTCTGCAATTGTTTTCACAACGCTTACACGTGTCGAACAAAATTTCACAGTAATAAGATTTTTGTTTGACTGCAAAAACTTTCCGTAGATAGCATTGTTCATTAGTTTCAAGAAATCCTTGTCTGATTTTGACTTTGCATTTGTTCTTCTTTCAACGTTTGTTGTTATATAATCTTTAATGTAGGCTTGATAGGAGAATGAGAATCCTTGATGAATTTTTACAAGTTTCATTCCCATTTGTAAATAATACTGTAGAGATGCATGGTTAACAACATACTGCATCTTGTCATAGCACGTAAGCATAAGTTTTTCTTGAGATAAAAAAGATTTTCCTAGTAGTCCAAGTTTTGAAACATGATCTTTTTGTCGATCTGACAGCTCTTTCATTTGAACTTTGAGTTTTTCAGGGCAAAGTGGAATTTCCTTGGTTCTTTCTTGAACATCAATTGGGTATTTCAAGTCAACTTCTAGAATATACCCTTTGTTTCCAGCCTCAAAATCTCGATTTATCCAGTCTATATTGTTCAATGTATCTACAATTTCCCATTTAAAGTTGCCAAGCGGAAACTTCTTGCATGGAGCTTCAGCATACATTCCATTCTTATCTACATAGAGAATGTGCTGTCTTGGTGGCTCAGCAGTGTAGTGCTTCGCATCTCGTTCAGTGTTGGCCACCACAAGTTTCTGCGAGGCATAGCAAATGCCACCACGGATCCCCTTTATGACCATTTTATACATTTCATAGTCACGTGTAACGTCAATTTCAACCCCATTTGTCTTTAAAAAACTTTGCTATGCGTATTTGCTAGTGGTGCAGACGTATGTTAGATCTAGTCCTGTATTTTTCATTCCAATGCGTCTAAAGTTTTCCCACACAGCTGCCAAAAGTACACTGTCCAGTATATTATATAACTTACAATACTGGTTAAAGTCTTTAATATTGAACTGTTGGATTTTTTTGTTCACAAGTGACCATTCTGAGTCTGTAATTTCTTTTCCCGTCAAATCATTATCAAACCATTTGCGTTTTGGGATAGGATGTCCATCTTTAAATACAGTTGGCGATGTAAGATAAGTGTACGGAAACGGGATTTTTGCAAACAGCAATTCATTATTTTCAGTTGTATTCGGAACACTAGTTGGAACCATTTCATTGAAACATTAGTCAATTAATGTCAAGCTTTTGCTTTTTTCTTTCACAATTACATCTGCGAGGTTTGACAAACTATCTTTGACAAATTGACAGCTGTCAATGAATCTTATTTTGACTTTTTGATCAATTTCTTCAAGTTTTTCAGTATTATCACTTCCTAATGTTTTATTTAATGCTGGTAAGACTTTATTCTTGTGAGTAATGGTCATGTGCACAAATTTGTCTGACGATTTGGCAATAACTTTAACATCTTCGGCATTAAACATCTCTTGTTTAGGTAAATTTACAAGTAAATGTAGATCAAAACCAGTTAAATTATGACCAACACATACAAGCTCACGTTTGTATTTTATCTTGAGGTTACATGACTGGCATAAAGCTGCAATATATATACTATCAGTGTGGTTATGATGAAACGTCTTAATTACAGGTTGTTTTGCTTTGCCATTAACTTAATCTACTGCTCCAGCAAATCCGCCAATTTCATCTCCAAATTCGTCAATAAGTGCATTAATCTCATCTTCTGAATCTTTGTCAAATGCTTCTGCACGGCTTCGTTTCTTTCTTTTCTTTTTTTGAACCGTAAATTTTCGATTACAAAGTTCACATGCTGTTGAAGCTTGATGTTTTTTAATGTTTCAGCATCCGGTTTGTTAAAATTGTTAGTGTTTTGAATTTCAGCTACAAGTTTATCCGCCTAGTAGAAAACAGTCTCATAAAAGTGCTTGACTGGGTTTTCTTTATTGTAATAGCTTGTTTGCATAACTTCCATACCATGCGTTGTTGTTTTCACAATAACAATTGCATAACTTGCTGGTTTGAACTGTGAGACAAATGTTGTAGCGTTTTTCTTCTGTCCAATTGCTTCGGCAAACGTCTCTCAATCATAGTATAATATGTACGGCACTGCTAATGTTATATGTTCATTCTTGAATTTTATTCTAAAACGTTTATCAGGGAAATCAAATATTTGCTCTTTCACGTCTTTGAAATTGTGTTTCAATAGCTGCTCATAACTTTTCTTGAATCTAAAACACTCTTGACAGAAAAACATCCGTTCTGGTTTTATATGTCGAATAAAACGATTCAAGTCTTTAATTACCACAAAATGACAACGTTTTCCTTGCTCGTCGTTTTCATGTATCAAGAACAAATTCACAATTTTGGTAGATGTATGTACACTTTTGTAGGTTAGAACAATGTTTTTTCCTTCATGAGTAAACACATTAACTCGAATATCATTTGCTTCTTCAAACAATGGAATATCTGTATGTAAATTTACTCCTGCTTGACTTATCATTGAAAAGTCAAAGTTTTGCAGATACTTTTTCTATCTATCATGACGATATAAGTTTAATTATAGTGGCTTCTTAATAGCATTGATGACTTTTATATCTTCATCACGTAATCGCTTATGTTCTTTTATCTCTTCTTCCATGTACAAAGCAGCTGCAATACAGTAGTGGAAACATTTTCCATCTGTGTTGTTGATATTTACAATTCCTTGCTTTATAAATGGCATCTTGAGATGACCGCGTATTCTCGAGTTTTTCAAAAGTAATAATTCACCAAGCTTTACTTGAAACGATACAATTCTAATTATTCACCATCCACTACCTAGTTCAGTAAACTATTCTTTTTTTCAATAATTTCATTAGCAGCTTCAAGCATAATTGTATTAATTCCATTTGAGTCATGAAGATCAAAAGGTCTAAAATCGAAAAATATGGTTTCTTGATGTTCAAACGAGTAGTCGCCATCTTGAATATCTTTCTCAATAAGAACGTCAATTCAAATAATTACACTCATTGCTTTATATACAACCAAGTTTTCATTCAAAAGTTTCTCATTTGGATTCTTCACAAATTCAAAAATATCTTCAACGCTAATTTAGTCATCTGCCGGCTCATATAAATACTCTTTGACTGCGCCAAGGTTTGATCTTGAAAGTTCCTTGAAAAATGACAAATCAATTGCATATCCAGCGTCCACGTGACCACCACGCTGCCCAATACGCGGGCACGCATGCGTTGATTTAGATGAAGTATACACTGCACTGTCTTCGCAGTGATGTGTTAACTCAACATGACAGTAATATGGATACCATTTACGGGTATCGTAAGTACATCTTGCTATTGGACAATTAAGTAACTGTAAATTTAAATTAGTAGTATTTAGTACAACAACTAGATAGCGTGTGTCCCCTGTATAATAGAAAACTACAAAAAACATTTAAATTGTACGAAAAATAACTTACGACATATGTTGGATTTTCTACTCGTGGTTGAGTATTTACAGCACTTGGAAATGTATATGTATCCTCCATTATTCCAATGATGCTGGTTTGCGCCACTCAGAATAAATCTTTTTTATACATTTGTACAACTTAAGTATACACAAAAGTAAAAGCAGTCCAAACGATGAATACAAAAGTCCAGTATCTTGCGTTATTTCAGATTTTCCGTCGGGAGCAAACTTTTTTTGGTTGAGAAGGTTTCACAGCAGAAACTGAACTGAGTCCGCAAGCAAGTGAGTCAAATGTTGACTATTCAGTTGCTCCGCTCCTTTTAACAAGTTATCTCAAATTTGATCATACTTTTTAATCAACTGCGCATGCTCTGACTTACTAACATCAATGTCATTGCCATATGTACATGTTATGTACATTGCAATCATACAGAGAGCTATAAATTTCATGTTCACTCTTCAACGTCTCGCACAAGACTGACTACTTTTTCCTCTTCTTATTTGGTTCATACAACTTTTTATGTGGTAGTTGAAGCCAAAAATTAAAATTATGTTTTCGTCGTTCAGCAAACGTTTTTTTTCAAATCTTTTGCATCATTTGGTATTGCAATCTGACTTTTATGTTCGCTTGGTTGTGTTTCAAACTTTGACATATTTAAATAAATTTCCATTAGTGTTTTATACAGTTCGGGATCAATACACTTCATTACTCTGGCCATTGTAAGAATAGTTCACAAGATATAATTTCACAAAATATAGTGCAAAGTATTTTGCAAACAAGCTTCAAATTTTGTTTTAAAACTGTTTTAATGTTATTTGAATGTATTTGTTCAATCAATGTATCTAATTGTATACACTTGGTATTACAAAACAATTGGTAGTTATTTAGACAATCAATTATTGCATATAATTGATTTTTAGTTGCACTTTCAATAACAATTTTTGTATTTCTGTCTGTTATTAGCTTGTATAAGAACTCGCATTCTGTCTCCAATCTAGTTGTCATAATTAAGCGTACTCTTCGCAAGCTTGTATTCATGTATTCATATTTTCAATAGTCAAAATGTATTGGTTTATTTCTATCGAGCTCAAATACTCCTTGGTGCAAGCAATAGACGAGTACAGTTATGGCTTTATCCAACGCTTTCTTGAATTTCAAACCAATTTTCACTTGTCCTTTTCGGGTTACTGAAAGAGCATTACCATTGTTTGGTAAAAGTTCCACAGCAGTAAATACATTACCTGTAAAGTATACAAACCCAAATTTTAGGCATAAACATACATACAAGCGAATGTTTTATATCTTATATTATTTGAGTTTGTGTAATTTACCCTTGAGATAGTTGTCTCTCGAGATTCCATTCCCCAGCGCCTCAGATGCGACTGTCTTTCTCAACGATCGGAGAGCAACTAAGAAGCTGTCACCAGCTGTTGCGTCATCACCTGCAAAACTGTACGGAATAACGCGATTTTCTACATTTTTGCCATTCCAAGTGACATTTAGCTCGCTGATATTGAAATTTTCAAAATTTAACGCTGATTTCATCATATTTCTATTGAAACCTTCAGTATCAACCATACTGAACACCATTAGTTTTGGCATTTTGCCTATGAGAACTCCATCTGATGTTACTGATGATAATCCTTTTGCTACTGATATGGCTTTCATTTGAATTTCATTAGTCACTTATTTGAATGTTTCATTGTTCATTTACTGTTGTCGATGCAAATTCACTACATCTTGCGAAACACTTTTCTTAGCAGCATAAAAGATTGCGTCTGTTATTTCTGCTTTATAGGGACAACTACAAAATCCTGATTAATCGTTCTTTGCACAGTCCAAGTACAAGTACGGATCGCTGCGTTTCAAGACAATTCGACATTCTGTTCGACTTGGAATATATCTGTTTTGGTTAAAAAAGTTTCCAAGCAGAGATCCAAGTAAATAAAATTGCTTTGAGTTTTGAGACAACAGATATCTTGCGTTAAATTCAGCGTCAGTGACTGCATATGTATTAGGGACAGCATTAGGATACTACATTTCATCCTTCAAGTATCCATCTTTTTCCAGTTGACTTGCTCCCAATGCTCTTTGCAAGTATGCAGACCATGGATAAAAGTTTGACGTATCTAGTACAAGTTGTCCATTTAAATACAGTTGTAAATTTGAAAACAGCGCATGAAAAAACAAGTTTGTTGGTGCCACGATGTAAGCTGCTTCGCATCTTGTACCATCTTGTTTGACAATCTTTACACCTAAACTTAACATAGACTCTTGTAGCGAGCCATAATTATCATATATCCAACGAAATTCCAATGGGTTGTGTGAATCCTTAGTACTTAATAAGGAGAAGCATTGAATATAGTCTGTTGTTGTAAGTTCACTTATATTTGTAGGTGGTATTTCCACTAAATTCAACTCTGAACTCAATGATTTCTGAGATGTTTCGTAGATTGTTGGTTTTTCTTCAAAAACATTGTTGATATCCATTATGACAGAGAGAGATATGTACGCCTTGAAGGTTGGTCACTAATTGAGCAATTAAGAAATAGGTATGGCTATTTATACTATTTCTTAGATCTTTTAACACACTTTTGCTTCTTGGCTGTTCTTGTTTTGTTATAATGAATTTTTTAACGTTTCTTCTTTTTTTCTTAGCTCCGCCCACTTGTTTTCTTTGCAAACGTTTGACTCGTATCTTTCTTGGTTTGCGAGTTGCTTGAGATAGATGTATGGATTTTATAGGAATTAAATATGAAGATTCGTATGGTGAAATACCAGAACTTCCAGCGTATATGCCTCCGGTTACACCACCATTGCCAGTTTGAATATACGATGGATCTTGTAGAATACAGTTTTCGTCATCGCAATTAACTTGCCTCCTAATGTCTAATATCTAGGCTTGAAATGCAATTTTATATTGGTTTTACTGTCTTCTCCAAAATCAAGCTGTCTTGCAAACTCGTCAACTAACTTAACATGAATTTGACGTATGTCTGCTCTACTCAACGGTAGAAATATTACTGGATTGAAATAGACAATTGTTTCGTTTATATCGTCTTTAACTAGATCTGAATCTTCAAGAATGGGCAAGACATGGTGATTATAGTACTGGTTCTGTACAATATCACTTATAACGATAACTCGTTTTGCAATTGGACATATTTGATCGTCATGTTCACCAATTTCTTCTTTATCAATCTCTTTTTTTTCTTCTTTTACTTGAATATCTAAGCCTACCTTTACTCTTGTATCGCGAACAAACACTTGATTTTTCGGAATGCCGAGGTGACGGTTAATTGCTGCAGGTAGTTAAACAGACATATTTTTATCTAAATCTTCTACGTAAATGTCTCCGTCTTTTATTACAAAGTTTATAACCATATCATTTAAAATGCGTTGCTCTATACTGTGGTTAATATCATCCAATACATAGTCAATTTCAAAAGATTTTGGTTCGCTCATTGGCGCATAGTATCTATTGTCAATCAAGAAGCGAAAATCTAAGTATTTACGATCGTTAATTTTGTTGAATTTTTCCATATCAAACGTTGCATTAAAAACATAAAGCCCTGTGGCAAATTTTTCGTCCAGAAACCCCAAGCATTCAAGTAGTTTTACAGGCAGCACACAATAGCTTTTAGATTATTTAGAATCATCTTGGAATTTAAAATTAACTTTGCCATCAGATTCTATATTTATTTCGAATTTTCGAAAATATGTCATCATTCTTTCATTTAATCTTTTAAAGTATATCTTTGGGTCATTGTCTTCTTGAACATTTTGTCGGCTAAACGGAATAACGCTTTAAAATGTTTGTTGTATTGTTATCAAATTCTGGTAATCTTAAAATGTTTCTTGTTTTATGTAAAATTCAGTGTTTATAGGTATTTGTGCAAAAGATTCGAGTGATATTTTACTTTAAGCTGGTATTTGTCCAAACGGAAATTGGTTTCGGTTGAATCCATAAAAAACAGCTAACTCGTCTGGTATGACTACAAACTGATAAACTTCACCATATGTATTCTTTGCAGATATAAATATTGCATTATTTGACACGTAAAAAAATAAAAACCCAAATCGAACTCCTTTTTTTTGTAATGCAATATTGTTATCAGTAATAAAACTAAATATGTCTTATTTTGTTTTTGTAATTTTTCCGGATACTATTTTAGATGGTTTTAAGTTTGGGAATAAGGGTTGAGCTTGCACTTCACGAGTCTTTCGAGATGGTTTTGCTGCTTTATATTTGAAACTTACAACACCAACTTCGTACAATTCTTGAGGCAACTTTAGCTCATTTGGGAGTTCAGCTATAAAATTAGTAGCTGTATTTGCTGTCAAATTTATGGATTTGCTAGTAAGTGTACAGCATACGCTAGGAAGCGCTGCAGATTCTAATGCATGCCTTAAAAGGATGTTAAACCAAATTTAGTTCCTTTTCGTAAAACGCGCTAGTGATATCTGAAAAAATAATATAGGAAGGTTACTTTACAAATAGCATAGAATTATAAACAAAACAGTAGCTGTTACGTCGATAAAAAACAAAAAAAGAAGCTGTTACGTCGATAACAAACATAAAAAAGAAGCTGTTACGTCGATAACAAACATAAAAAAGAAGCTGTTACGTCGATAACAAACTTCAAAAAAGAAGCTGTTACGTCGATAACAAACATAAAAAAAGAAGCTGTTACGTTGATAACAAACATAAAAAAAGAAGCTGCTACGTCGATAACAAGCATAAAAAAAGAAGATGTTACGTCGATAACAAACATAAAAAAGAAGCTGTTACGTCGATAACAAACATAAAAAAAGAAGATGTTACGTCGATAACTAAAGCATACCTTTGTTGTTTAAGTCTTCCAATAAATAGGTAGTTGAGTAAGTGTTTTGCACAGTTTTTACGACAAATTCCTCTCTACTTCAATTTTTAGAATATTTTGTCAACAGCCAGTACATAACTAAATAAAACTTTGCATAACTTGTTATTATATGTAAAAATATGTAGCTTATTTTACCTTTTTCAAACAAAATTTTAGCTCTTGATATTCTAGCTCTGTCTCCAATGCTAAACTTTGACGGTTTTCTTTCTTAATTTTGCAGTAAAGATTTGAATATTCTGTGCCATATCTCAAATTCGTTCTTTTTTGTCACTTTATTAGGCGTTGTCTGTATAGTCCTGTGAATTGTATTGTTGTAAGCTTTGACAAAGTCTTGTATTTTATCATCAATTTTTAACGTGTTTTTTGCGGTCATATAACGTTTTAGTTTTGTAAACAGTGTACGAATAAAGCGTTCACTAAATGTTCTCTTGATGTATGAATAAATGTGGAAATTTACAATTCTGTTTTCTTTTAGAAACTCTCTAAACTTTGTGTTTCTGTATTTTTTTCCCATATGTGTATACAACGTCATTGGTGTTGTTTCAGGTTCTCGAAATATAGACTTCAACGCTCGAATCATTGAATTTGATGACTTATTTTTCAACGTACGTACATATGCTTTTTTGCTGAATGCGTCAACAACAATGAGCACAAAGTGGTTGCAGTTGTTCTATTCTGCAATGTTACTAATGTCCTTAAGATCAGAGGCATAGTTTTGATTAATAAAATTAAACAATACTTTTCTGCGCAGAAACTTTCGTCGTATATCTTTATGCAGAGAGTACGCTTGTAGTTTCTAGAGCTCTTGTTTAACTTGTTTATTATTTTTCTATTTTTTCTGTTTGCTAAAAATCCACTTAAACCAGAAAAACTTCCAGCTAAACGATAATTGAGATAGGAGCGGGGAATAGCAGGTTCAGCCATTGTAGCATGAATGATGGGTTAGTACATGTGTCTCTTTATTTATACGTTCAGTTGCTGCCTAGAAGTGTAGGATGGAGGACGAGTTGTATACTGTAGACTTTTCCATATCTATTTACGGAAACATTGCTTTCATAAAAACTTGTAGTGTGGACAATCCTACTTTTAAACCTATTATAAAGTGGTAAAACAGATGGGAGAAGTGGAAGCTTACTTTCCTGCAAGTTTGTCGAATATATAATAAAATTAAAAACGTTTCACATACGGAAACTACAACGTATTATGTCAACCTTTTCCCTTAATACCCAGCTAACATTTTGAGCTTTGCAGTCTGAAAGTCTATAAATAGAGCACAAGTAACGAACTTTATTCAGTCGTGAGTTGAAAGCCGAGCTGGTAACATCTAATATGGAGCAAGTGACTCTTGAATCGTACGATCCGATTTTGTGTAAGAATTGGGATACTCCATTGAATGAAAACACAAACAAAACATCATTTTTCAAGAATCCAAATTCAAAAGTTGTAAGTTTGAATTAAAATGTAGACTAGTGTAATTTTTTTATATAATCACTTTGTGTAAATTTGTTGTTTTGTAAACATTTAAAATAAATTCAGATTGGAACTTGACTCTTGGCTTGAAAAACTTGGAACAATTTCAAGCAAAGCAATTACATTTACATGGGTCGAATTCGAAACGAAATTGATTGCACAACAGTTGAATTTTCATTGGCGACAGGCAAGCTGATATTAAAGTTCATTCAGGGAGTACATGATCAAAACGTTTACATTTAAAAACCAGAGGACAAAATTAAAAAACTAAATGTTACATATTATAACGACGGAAAGAATTCAAGCCTTGTACTGCATTGCCCGGTTTCAGACAGAACAACAGTCAAGTATAGTGGATGGTTAGGTCCGCAAATTGAAATAAATAATAATGAAATTGAAAAGTTTGTGTTGTTCCTAACTTAAGATTGCAAATTGTAAAGTTTGTTGTGCAAAAAACATGAATACAATAACTCTGGAAAGTTTTTTGTGTGAAGCATGCCAGTTCTGCTGGTTGAACTATATGCCGTCCAATTTGCAAAGTATTAACTTTACGCCGTCAAGTTTGCAAACTGTCATGTATAAAAACAAACAATACTGTGCAAGATGTGTAGAGCAAGAAAAAAAAAGATAAACAAGTACTTGCTAGCTTTATTACACCGTACGATGAGTGGATTGACTTTGATGATTTCAACGATCTTGACAATTGGTGTAAAGTAACCAGATGTTTTGAAAAAATTGATTGTTTCGTGTGTAAATTCGATCCTGGCAATGTTCCTTCAGTCAGAGGCGATCCCGATGCAGAGTATATTCACAGCATATCTTCGTATGGGGAAACTGTGTACATTTACAAGTATATGCCAGAAATTAAAGTATGCAACTATTGCATGTTTTGGCGAGTCTTGAATGTTTTAGAGAATGTTCGAGAATATATTTATGAATACAAAGAAAATGAATATAAAGCGTTGCAATTGTCTTTGGCAATGGAACAAATGTAATTTATGTTAAAAACAAGATGGCTACACTGCAAAGTTTGTTGTGTGAGACATGCCAGTTCTGCTAGTTGAACTATATGCCATCAAGTTTACAAACTATTGAGTATAAAAACAAACAATACTGTGCGCGATGTAAAGTGCAAGAAAACAAAAAAGATGAAAAAGTAACCAAATGCTTCAATACACCGTATAATAAATGGATTGACTTTGATAAGCTTGACGATATTAACAATTGGTGTGAAGTTACAAGGGTGATGGACAAAACAGATTGTTTTGCATGTAAATACAATCTTACATCATCTACTGGCGAACTTGATGCAGAATTTGTTCACGGTGTATCTCTGTATGGCGACATTGTGTTCATATACAAGTACATGCCGGAAATTAAAGTATGTGGTTATTGTATGTACTGCCGAAGCTCTGCAAAGGTTTTAGAGAATGTTTACGAATATATTTGCAACTATAAAGAAAATGAATATAAAGCATTGCAATTGTCTATGGCAATGCAACAAATGTAGTATATTGGAAAAACATAATGACTATGCTGCAAAGTTTGATGTGTGAGTCGTGCCAGTTTTGCTGGTTAAACTTTAAACCATTAAGTTTATATACCGTAATGTATAAAAACAAACAGTACTGTGTAGATTGTAAAGAACAAGAAAAGATAAAAGATATAAAAAATGTCAATAGCTTGAATACACCATACAATGTATGGATTTAGTTGAAAAAGTTTACAAATATTGAAAACTGGTGTAAAGTAACTAAATTAGTGAAAAACAATGGATGCTTTGTATGCAAAAACAACCCCGGCAATATAAAAGCTACTACAAAAAACCCCGATTTAAACTATATTCGCAAAATAACCCTATATGGTGAACGAATTTTCATGTACAAGTTTGAGCAAAACATAAAAATGTGTGGAAATTGCATGTTTTGGGGAAACTAAAAAGTTTTAAAAATTGTACAAAAATATATTTGCAAATACAAACAAGATGAATATAAAGCATGAGAGAATACGTAAAGTGTATATACACACATTTTATGTGTTAATATGTAGCATATTTCACAATATACTTTATAAGATGTATAAACAGTTTTTAAAATAAACATTAAATAAATAAACAAATACACAAAATGTATTGTAATTTTAAAATAAAAATGAAAAAACAATATGTATTGTAATTTAAAATAAACATTTATAAAATAAACAATAAAAAATAAAATTTAAAAAAAATGTATTGTAATTTGACATAAAACAATATGTTTTGTAATTTAAAATAAATATTTATGAAATAAACAATAAAAAATAAAATTTAAAAAAAAACAATTTGTACTTTTGTAATTAGCAACAATAAAAAACAATTTGTACTTTTGTAATTAGCAACAATAAAAACATTTGCATTTTGTGAACATTGATATCGTTTATCAGCTCTTTGAGTTACGTGAGTATCTCACAAAGTTTGAGTTTCGTTTGTATCTCTCTCAAACTTTGAGTTTCGTTTGTATCTGTCATTTAATAGAATTTAAAGAACTTTGCCTACTAAAAATTTCCCTATTACTGCAATGCTAACACTCTCAGATGAACTTTGGTGCTCGACCAGGCATCATCAACTGCACTTTAGGATTACAATAGAATGTAAGGGACTTTGACTCCTAAAAATTTCCCTATTACTGCAATGCTAACCCTCTCATTCGAACTTTGGTGCTCGACCAGGCATCACCAACTGCTCTCCAGGATTACAATAAAATGTAAAGGACTTTGCCTCCTAAAAATTGCCCTATTACTGCAATGCTAACCCTCTCAGTTCAACTTTAGAACTCGCCCAGGCATCATCAACTGCACTCTGGTATTACAATAGAATGTTAAGGACTTTGCCTACTGAAAATTTCCCTATTACTGCAATGCTAACCCTCTCAGATGAACTTTGGTGCTCAACCAGGCATCATCAACTGCTCTCTAGGATTACAATAGAATGTAAAGCCCCTCGCCTTCTTCACTATCGATCGTTCGGTCTCCTTCTCTATCGATCGTTCGGTCTCCTTCACTATTGATTTTTCACTATGATTTTTGCTCCAACTCGAATCTATGACTCATCCAATTAATATGACTTTTCTCATCTTTTACCATAGGGTACGTGCATATATTATGTGTAATACACAATAAAGCTACCTACACACCTTACATTAGCATATACATACATTATATGTGTCTAACATATGATTTTATGCATAAACCCACCCACCCTCAACACACGTCATTTATGCATGCTCCCTCAGTTTCGATATTTTACTACACATTCACGAGAGGCGAATAAAAGACTTGTCGTCCGTCTTGCAATCAAGGACCCCAGCAGCCATTAGGACAATCGCGAAAATCCGTCACCCGCTGATAGTTAATAGAAGAGGCGAGACTCAAACCAAATCCTCACAAGCAGTAGCAGTACTCTCTAGACCTCAGCAACCTGCTCACCACGGGTCACATGCAGAGGTTTTCCTCTCAGCAGCAACTTAAGAACGGACCTAGAACGTACTACATGCCGCATCACGCCGTTATCAACGGCGCTAGCACTTCCACAAAGCTCCAGGTGGTGTTTAACGCTTCTGTAAAAATGACCACAGGCATCTCTCTTAATGACACCCTCCAGGCTCAACTATGGGTACAAGATGACTTCCTGGATCATCATCTTTGCTTTTAAATGCACAAGGTCACTTTAGTTGCAAACATTGCCAAAATGTTCCGACAAATTCCACCTCAAGGACTGGGACTTCCAGAGAATCATCTGGCGCTCTTCCGATGCCTCTTCACCCGTCGCTCACTGGTTTAACTTTGTAGTCTACGGTCAGGCCAGCTCACCGTTTCTGGCTACTTGCACTGTCAACCAAGTAGCAATTAAAAAAGCAGAAGAGTTTTCTGAAGCATTGCGCGTAGTGCTGCGCGACCTCTAAGTCGACAACTTTATCAGAGGAGCCTAATTAGCAGAAAAGGCTATCCACCTGATTTTAAAAATTGGTCAGCTGCTCCAAAGCGGACACATCCTACTAAAGAAATGGATAAGCATCAACAAAGCAGTTTTTTAAACTATAGCGCAAGAAAATTAAGAGACAGAGACACTACTCCACTGCACAGATGCTGAAACAATAAAGACTCTAGAGACTCAATGGAATCTTAGCTCGGATGAATTCTTGTTTGGTTTTTCTTCTCCTGATGGATGTCCCTAAACCAAGAGGACTGTGCTGTCAGACATTGCCAAGGTTTTTGACCTCCTCAGTTGGGTAGCACCAGTATAAATTACAGCTAAAATAATAATGAATTCACTCTAGGCAGAACAAGTTGAGTGGGATAAGAAACCTTCTAGCCCAATCCTGTACCAATGAACCAAGTATCGTAAGGCTCTTTAAGAACTAAAATTATTTCGCTTTACACGGTGGGTGCTGCTTTTTGCCGAATCAACATTTACCTTACACGGCTTCTTAGATGCCTCAGAAAAAGCTTAAGCAGCAAACGTTTACGTCGTAGCAAATGAATTCACTCCTTATCTACTTATTTCAAAGACAAAGGTGGCTCCAGTCAAGCGAATTACCCTTCCTTGACTGGAGCTATGTGATGCTCTCTTATTGGCAAACTTCATTTTAAAGGTACAATAAGCACTAACTTAACTTGACTTTGGCACTCTGAAGGTTTACGCCTAGACGAAATCTGCCTTAGTCCTAGCCTGGATTGCGTCCAACGCCAATCGATGTTGAACATTCATCAAAAATCGAGTATTTCAAATCCAGGAGCTTCTTTCTTTGTCCAGATAAAACTATGTTCGCAGTGAAAAAAACCCTGCCGACGCTGCCTCCTGTGCAATTACCCAAACGGCCCTCAAACACAATAACTTGTGGTGGCATGGTCCAAGTTGGCTGTCATCAGTGAACATGTTACAATGCCACAAGCATCCAACACAAACAACAAAATAGGAACGCAAGATGACTCACTACCATGCGGTCATCCTGAAATGTCCCACTACCAAGCTTCTGGAGTCATTCTTTCTCCTTTCCAAATTAGTAAGTGTCAAAGCCAACTATCATAGAGAACTGTCCAAGTTAAAAGTGACCACCAGTCCTACTGTGCTAGAGCTCAAAGGAGCTCTCCTAGTTTGGATCAAGTAAGTCCAGAGGGAAGCTTTTTCTGTTGACAAAGCTTAGCTGACAAAAACGGGCAACGTTTCATAAACAAGCAAACTCGCTTCTCTTAAACCATTTTTAGACAAGGAAAAATTCATTCGGGTCAATAGTGGAATACAAAGATCCTCAGCTCCACTTGCGCAGCGCCAATCTATTCTATCTCCCAAGGAAAGTCATCTAACGAAGTTGTTAATCCAACAAAAACACTATCGTCTCCTTCACGTCCGACCACAACAATTCAACGCTTCCTTCCAGCATTAATACTGGATACCCACTGGGCAAGAAGCAATTCGAAAGGTTACAAGACGGTGCATTGTGTGTGCCGGAGCCAAAGCCATAACTCAACAGCAACTCTACTGATAAATAATCTTTCTTCCCAACGTGTTATTGCCTCTCTTCCGTTTAAGGTCACGGGGTAGACTATGCTAGTCCGTTTGAGCTCAGAGTGCAGAGGCTTCGAGGGCAGGCAAGACACAAGGCATACGCTTGCATCTTTTTGTGCCTCTCTACAAATGCAGTCCACCTTGAACTAGTATTAAACTTGACCACTGAATGATTAAAAGGGGCTCTTTTACGGTTCACCAGTCAACCGGAAAACCGTTTTTTAATGCAGAGCAACAACGGAAACAACTCCAATGAAGCGGGCCAACAAACTAAAGGAATAGTACTAGTGGCTGCAGGAACCCAACAAAAATTTCTAGGAATCTTGCAGACGACGGAAATAGGTGGAAATTTATTCATTTTAGTGCACCACACAGGAGGTCTGTAGAAAGCAGCCGTAAAAAAGAGGAAGTACCACGTAACCCGAATCAATAAGGACGCCAGCCCCAACGACGAACAATTTTATACGGTACTCAAACGGGTTAAGGCTATTCACAACTTTAGACCACTGTTGCCCGCCTCGACGGATCTACTGGACCTAGAACCTCTAACGCCAGCTCACGTTCTCATTGGACGTCCGTTAACAGCCTGGTCAGAAATTAACTTGTCCAATTTTAACTCATCGCGTTTTAACCAGTGGCAACAAGTCCAGCAACTATCCCAACACTTATGTAACTGATGGAGCAAGGAATACCTGTACAGTCTACAGGCCCCTCTAAAAAGATGGACACAACAAAGCGATAACCTACAACAAGGGGAACTTGTCATTATAAAACAGAAAAACTTGCGACTCCTACGATAGAAGATGGCCCAGGTCACTCAAGTTGGCAAGTAAGAAGACGGCCTCGTCCAAATCGTCAAGGTGAGGACAGCTAATGGCAACTTGTTCCAACAACCTATAGTAAAGCTCTGCCGACTACCGTTGGACATCTAAGCATAATAATAAACAGTCCATGGAATCAATCTCACCTCTATTGTTGCTTCTATGGACCAAGGTGGGTAAAAATTCTGTGTAAAACATAAGTTACAGAGAAGAAGCATTAAGTAGAATATTATTAAATATGTATTTATGTTTCTAGCTATAAACCTGGCTTTGTGGCTCAAGGGAGCTTGCTTTGTCCTAAATAATCCTCAGCAGATTCTTTTTTAGATCAGTGGGGAGAACCGTTACCGATAGCCAGTTAAGACCCTCTCGCGTGAGAATAATACAGTGCTAATACTTGGCTTGGGGAGAGGAGTTTGAGATTTGGATGCATATTCAAGGTAGTGAGTTTGCTTAAGGCGGCCCCTGTAACAAAGTGGTTACACGATCTACACGTAACGCTAAGTAGTCGAGGTCGAATCTGAGATGGAGCACAATATTTTTGTGCCCCATCTCTTAGACGTACTCGATGAATGGCACTCGTCCCCGCTTACGTTGGAGCCGTGCGGGGTAGAGAAGCTTGCAGACAAGGAGGACTAGGGGAGGAGCGCGGGAGGCAGTCAGACGCCGTGAGGAGATACTTTGCCTGAAATAATACCAAGTTATTAGAATTGTTGCATACAATTATTAATTTAAATTTGAATTCTTAAAATTAAAAAAAGCTTGTAAGGGTCTTGTGTGGTTGTTATCTGACTATCTTGTTGAGTCGAGTAGACGGTGGCGTGAACCATTTCTGTCGAACATCAGTGCCTACTCTAAAAAATATAAGACGAAATCCAAAGGGTAAGCGAAGGTTAGCCGAGACTTAAACCCAAGCTGTAGATTCTGAGGTTTTGTCACTGAGAGTAGTGTAGTGGGGTGTCCAGAGTTGGATAGGAATGCTGGGCTACTTAAAAGAGATAGGAAAGATTTCAACACAACACACATTTCCCAATGAGCATTAGCTTTGTGCTAGAAGAAATTACAGATCCTGATTATGCAAATGAGTTTAGATTTAATTTGGATAATAAAGTTCAAAAATTAACCGCCATGAATTTTGCAGATGATACAACTAATTTGTCTGATTCAAGAGAGGTATTGGCTTCAATGGTGAAAAAAACAATAGACTTTTTTAGTTACTTGGGCCTAACAATTAATCCAGAAAAGTCTATTTGCATCTTTATTGAAAAAGAAAAAATGATATCATCAGAACACCTTATTCTTACAAACAGGGATTCAATTCCATCTATAGTAGAAGATGAAACAGTTAAATATTTGAGGGTTCACCTCACAGCTTTTCTTTGTTCCTTCTAAATTAATTGATAATTTGAATAAAATGCTCAATAATTCAGTTTTGTCACCAATGCTTCGCCCTCATCAAAAGGTTTCCGTCATTAATGAGTATATTTGGCATGTACTTATATATTCTTTACAAATAGCTCCTTTGCATAAATTACCAAAATCGTTTTTGATAGACGTGGATCGCATAATTCGCAGTGCAGTGAAGGAAATTTTTGGCATTCCAACTGATACACCTAATGCAATGCTCTACACATCTTCAAATTTACGAGGGCTTTCAATAACAAAGGCTAAATGGGAAGCGTTTTTGCAGCATTACAATGTTTGCATGGTTTTTCTGAATTTGGATGTGCATTGAATTTTACGGATAAAGAAATGGTTGAATTAAATTACCCTGAAGTTAAAGTAAGATAACTAGAAGAATGCGTAAAAAGCTTCGTGAAAAAGAGTTTAATTCGTGGTGTCAGATGAAGTTGCGTGGTGCAGGGGTATGCCAGTTTAAGAATAACCCAAAGGGAAATAAAATGTTAATTAAAAAAACAGGGTTGACCACGTCAGAATGAGTAACGACTTTAAAAATAAATGCTAATGTTGCTAGTGTAAGATTAATTCTAGGGAGAAGCTTAGAGGGAATCCAGTGGAGGCATTGCGGCGCTGAAAAAGAAAGTCTTGGTCATGTCTTAGGTTCCTGTGTCCGGGAAGACCTTTTGTGTAACAGTCGTCATCATGGTATCCGGGAACTTCTGGCAAAAGCTCTTGGTGAAAAATGCTTTGTTGTTCACGAAGAAGTTCATTGGGTTGCTGAAAATGGGTCAACTAGAACAGTAGATATTATTGCATATAATTCAATTTTAAAAATTGGTTACATCTTAGATCTCACCATTAAATTTAAATTTAAAGACATTGAGGACTAAGCGGTTGCAGTTGATTTGGAGAAAAAAGCAATTTACGAACCTTGTGCTAAGTTTTTCATGTAAAAGTGGGATTTGCGTAAAATTGAAGTGACGGGTCTTTAGGTGGGAGCAAGGGGGACGATAACTAGTTTTTTTAGGACGTGAGCTAAATCTTTTGGTATACCATCTATTCAAAAAATAGACAACTACTCGAATTTGACTTTTCTTTCAATCACTTTTTTCATCAATATAATAATTCGTGAGGTTATTAAATAATCAATCAGTTTATTTAAATAAATTAATATTCAACAGGATAATAATGTACACAGTTTTAAATGATAATATCGTAGTTTTTATTTATTAGTTTTGACACGTAGAAATCGAGGAGTATATTTTTTAATGATCTGTTCTGTTGATCTCTCAAATTGAGTCTGCCTTCAAAAAATAATAATCATCATCATTATCATAAAATTAGTAGTAGTTTGATCGTAACCGTAGTCGTAACCGTAGACATTGTTAATTAATATTAAAATAAAAAACAAGGGCTAAAGCCCTTGTTTTATGGCAGCCTTAACAGCGAAATTAGGCATTTTGAATTTGCCGCCAAATTTTTGTTTTAATTTAGATGTTTTAAATTAAGGAAAGCAATTAAGCTGAGCAATGTGTTTTTAATTATTTTATTTATCTTATTTATATTCAATTTCAGTAATACAACCAAAAATTCAAAATTCCAAGCTTTGAATTTGCCGCCAAATTTTAGTTGTCAATTAACAGGTTGTAAATTAAACGGAAGAAGCCGTAAACGGGTTATCTGTGACGATTTACGCACAGGTATTTTGATATTCTCAATAAATCCAAAAATTTAATATTGCAATTTTTGAATTTCCCGCAAAAACAAAAAATATTGTGTTAAATGAAGATTTCGACCGGTAACTCAGTAAAATTACACAAATATGATATACTATTCGAACGGCAACGATTAGGCAAATCTAAATAAGTTAGTGTGCACGCAGGAGTGTTATTAGTTTTTAAATGGTTTCAAAAAAACCTAATTGCAAATTTAAAAAAGTTAACGAAATTTGTCGAGTAATATATCATTTGAAAGCTCTTTAAAAATAAGCAGAGCCTTTTTTTTGTTTTTTGATTGCGGCCCATACAACACATTTTTGGCGGCATTTAAAAATTAAAAGACCGTTATTTTAAAAACTTTTTGTTATAATGGAGGCCCGTTCCTAAATTTGAATTCTACTGTTGATTAGCTTTTCAATGATATATGGCTCGATGAAATTGGTTAAGTATTGCAGAATTTTCAAAATTCCGGTAAATTATGTAGATTGGTAGGAATAATATTTATTTATTAATTTATTTGAGGGGCAATCATCGTAACGTCTATTGGGATTTTAGTTGCGATAAATCTTCAACACCATCTAAAGTGGTAGATGATATTTTAATGTTTGCTCTTAGAGGATCAATCAAGATTTATATTCACCATTTATATACATAAAATTCAATTAAGGATTAGTTTATATTTATATAAAAATGTTTTTTGATTTATTTGAAAAAATATTGTTCTGTATACTGAGCTGTTTGGCTATTGCATTTGTGCAACAGTGACATAATAAAGTTTTAATATAAAGCATTTGCTAATAATCGGACGTTAAATAAAGTTTTTTTTAATAAGTTGGCTTTCGTGTATCTGTATCGGTCTAGAGTACTGATAGTGACTAAAACGAGAATGGTATACTCCCCCGGTTTAGTGAGCGGATAGGAGGCCATTCTTGAGTTATTTTTTCCTCCTCATGTTAGCGCGTGGGGATTTATTTCCCCAATTTATTGATGAAATTATGATTTCCTTATTTTTACACCCATATTTTTAATTTATATTATTAATTAGTTAATTAGATAATGTCAGATGGTAGATATAGTTTATAAAAGAGTTGTCCACCACTCCGGAGTAGGCCGGAGACCTATGAAAGGGGGAGATGCTCGGCTGCCGCGGTCAGCCAAGAATCTTGAACATAGCTACAATAGTGAGTTACGTTTTGAGTTTTATTCTAGTTTTAATTCAAATTATTTATTTTATTCAAGTTCGTTTTATTTTTCCCAATGAAGACAGTCGGGGAGAGCACCAAGAACGGAGAGGAAGGCGATACCGTGAACTTGATTAGAGTTCCGTGATCACTTTCCCGCTTTTTCTTCAATTTTGCCTAACATTTTATGAGATTTTTAATAGTAATTATGAACGGGGACTTGTTCCTATTAAACCGATCGGGGAGTCCCTCGGAACTGCACCTGACGTCTAGATTTTATGCCAGTTATTTTCATGATACATAAATTATTAATAATTAATTTTCATATCCTTAATTCTAGGAATGCCAATTGGATGAGAATCAAATATATTTGCCGATTCAATAAGAACACGAACGAATAAAGAGGAGAGGTAATTTTAACGTTAACTTTATATTAAATTAGAAGAAAATAAAAATATGAGGCGAACTGAAATGATACAATTTTCTCCTTTCGGCATAAGACCGGGAGCTAAAATATTAATGGTTCAAAATCTCTAATAATTATTTTGTTTTTCTCTTTCTTTAGGTTTTCGTCCGCACATCAATAACGATTACAATATTTTATAATAATTTCTTACGCGCTTTGCTGGAGCAGTGCTCACAGTTTCGGGATCCAGGTCCAATGGTTATACAGGTAATTCACAAATATTAAATTTTCTTTTTGATTTTTTTTTTACAATTTTTACTCATGGTCTATTGACCTCAAAATATAATTAGAATAAACTCAATATGAACTTACAGAGGATAGCGGCGAAGATGGAAACCACAAGGCACAAATATACTATAATATAAAATTTTTCACTGCAAAAATTCTGTTTATTTTTCTTAATTGTATGATTACACCAACAGACGATCCCCTTTTAATTGTCTTATGCCTTTTGGAGTTTCCATGTTCTCCCTTCTCTTCCGATGAGTATTTTTCATTTCAAAAACTGAACATAATTTTAGGAACAAGAAAAATAAATCAAGATAATTCTGAATTCCTCTTTTCTTGGGGAGTCGATCGTAGAGTTGTGCTTGAAGAGCAGAATTCCACTTCAGTCCTGGCCGAAGCAGAATTTTCAACTTGATCTCTGACTGAAGACCAAGTTCCAACTGCTGAAGCATGCTTAAGCTCTCCTTCTTTCTCGCTTCTTTTTCCTCGAGATGCATCTTGGCCGCATGGCAGCGTCCTTCTTTTGGTTCATCTTTTGGTTGATAGGCGTAGGATCGAAGGATCGCAAATAGTATCTTCTTTTGATTATCTGTTTCGATGGGTCTCCTTTTTTTTCTGTCAGATGGCCGATGCTGTCTGGAAGATCTGGGGAGAACCTGTGGGAGCGCGTGTTGAAGATTCCATTCCCTTCTTGCAATCCCCTTTTAATCCTCCGTGTCACCACGGAGGGTCGCTAAAAAGACAGAATGGAAGACACGACACGCAATTCATAGGTTAGACCTTTATTTATTGATTATGGATTACTGGACCTGTTTTTGATTTTACTTCAAATTGATTAAATAAATGAAACTCTGATTTTAGACCTGGTTATAATTCATTTTTGGAAACCTTTTATTCCTGACAAAATTGCATCAAGGAAATTCATTGTATAATAAAAAATGAGTATTATGTTCAAAATAGGAGATCTCATAACTTTTCACCTCGACTGGGCCATCCTTTAGAAACAGATGCACAGCCGAGATTAATAACCTAATTAATAACCCGCGTGAACGATTTTATATTGGATTTCGACCAGATTCTCTTTGACTGGGTCAAAATTAGTGATCAAAAAATATAAATTAAAAACATAACAAAGAGAATGTGATTGAATTAAAATCATAACCTAGCTAACCTCCTACGTTTTAACTGCTAGTGCTAATGCATAGAAAGGCTAACATTTTCGGTTGTCTTAGTTAATCCTAAGATGATTCTTACGCTGATATTTCTAGGCAGAATTCCCTCTTGGGGGAAAGGATAAAATTTTAAAAAGGGAATTTTCATAACATAACACAAAAAAAATTATAGGAATCAAAAACTGGTTAACCCTACGACCTATTTTATTATGCGCAGCGGTCTATCTTGGTTCTAATTTGAACAAATTCAAGCGTTTCAAAGCTTTGAAGAAGATAATGGGAAACATAATAAGTCTGTTATAGTCATACGGCTCTACTTGAGCTTTTTCTTTCGTAATTCATTCACACTAATTTTTAGGAAGTCATTAGGCTTTAATTTATATAAGAAATTTTATTCTGACAATAAAAAAAATATAGTTTTAGTTTTAACGTAGATATCCCGGGTCTTGTGACAATATATTTTCACCGGATATATTTTTATTTTTATTTTTACGAAGTTATTTGTTTTTAACGTAGTTATTTCATTCTTATGGGAATTAATTCATTCTTTTGGTGTGCTTCACTAGGAGCTTTGAGATCCTTCAGGCTCCTGGGGATTTTCTTGAGAGGGTGCTTTTGCAGCTTTCGCTGGATGAATTTAGGCCGGTTGATGAACTGGCAGTTGAGCTAGAGCTACCGGGTGCTGTTGTGGTTGTGGAAGTATTCCTGGTGGTGCATTTTCACTATCTTCCCGTTCCAGCCGTATTCTAGGAATTATTATCGGGACGTAGATAACCAGTGCTTCCTGTGGGACCACGTTGCTATGAGTTGGTATGAACGATAGACGTGCATTTAGGTTATTTACATGCATCGTCATGAGGTTCCTGAAGTGATAATAACCCAAGATAGGGTTCTGCTGGTTCAAGAACCTTGGTAACATATATAAGCGAAATTCCGGATCGAATTTGAAGTAGATGCGGTAAAGAAAACGGCTTCCTGGATTCGCCACTATCGTTTGAAACTGTTCTTGTGAGAATACCTGGTATGCCATGGCCATTTGTCTTATGCCTACCGCGGTCATTTCTGCACCAGTCTTTTGAGGCCTGGCGGCGTCAGGAATTGTTGGCATTCGGATTACGATCGCTCTTGGATTACGTAGCGGTAGTTCTGGGATGGATCCAGAAGTTGATGGCTTTGAATGTGTAGAAGTCATTAGATCTTTTCCTGATCCTATCGAAAAATTTTCCCGTTTTGAAAGATTATGAAATATTTGACCAATATTATGAGTAGGAACTTGTTTTCCAACTTAGGACATGGCTCTAAGGTAAATAATTTGAATTCCCGTCATCAGGAAATCATTTTGGGGCCGCAGATTAAATGGATGTCGTTGTCGAATTGTTTCATGCTCATTGTGGTGTTCCTTAGTGGGGGAAGAGTTTTTATCTGCTTTTGCTGGTTTCAGTGGGGGTGAAAAGGGCGGCGGGTTGCTCAATTTGGAAGGCTCCAGTTTTGAACTGACGAGTAATCGTGTCGGAGCTGATAGGTCCTTGTTTTGCATCCCTTTTTTTGAGGAGATTGCAGAGTTTGTGATCCAGATTTAAGCAAATATAAAATCGGAGCATCTTAATTGCTAGTCAACGTGATGGCGCTTTGGATTTGTTTTATCGTGATTTCCGGAGCAGTGTTGGAAATTCCCTGTAAGGCGTGCGGAGAACGGGCTTTTGCACTCCCGAGGGTCCTGCGACTGGTTTCAGGTCTACTGGATGGAGTACTAGGACACGGTTCCATTGACAAGCTGGCCTCCCATAGGATAGGGCTCTTCATTCTGGATCGTCCCGCTGACGCTGTTCATACTCATTTTGACGGCGTCGGGATTCTTTGTCGGAAATTTTAGGGGGGGTCCTCATTCCCAAGTGAAATTTAGATCGGTTCCAATTGGTGGATCGGGGCGATTCTTGTAGTAACGTCCCCTAGGTCGAACTTGCTTCGGAGTCGATGTAGGAATTAGAGTTAGAGTACTGTCTTGCTCATCTTCACTTTCTGAAGGAGAGGACGGAGACATCTGTACAAACAAGAGGGGAAAAGAAAGTCATGTGTAATAAAATTGTTCACTTTTGATCACTGAAAGTTTTTCTTCCCGCGTAAAGCACTGAATGTTAGCGTATATAGCACATTTTTATTTTTAAAGATAAAGTTATTATTTTTGTTAGTTTTATTTTTAATTTTAGTTATTAAGGGTCAGATTCTGAAGGAATCTGACGGAAATTTTTCTATTTGAAGTTTTAATGTCAGATAGTTCATTTTTACTCCAAATTCTGAACTCTGAATTCTAAACTCTAAATTCGCTTTTTCTTAGAAGGCTTAAAAAAGGGTCAATCTCCCTAGATATGCCTAATATCCCCTTTTATGTAATGTTCTATACAATAAGGGCTTTCCCTAATTTTGCAATTATATCTTTAATTTAATGACCCCGTCTTCGTAAGTCTTTGGTCACCCGTTGGCTTTGCCTACAGCGGATGAGAGACCTTTTTCGTTTCAGGCAGAGGCGGATGCTGGGGAAGCTTCCGAGTCTGTAGTTGCTGATAAGGGAAAAATCGGATCGGGGTCCTAATTTATTGTAGGAGTAAGACTGTGCGGGTGGGACCTGAATTCCTGTGTATCAGGCCCTAACCAAAAATTTTCCTGGTCAGAGGGGACGTTTTCATCGTTCTTATTGCTGAGGACAATTTCAATCTGTTTACTGCAGTAGATTATTTTATGGGAATTAAACTTACATCCTACCTAGAATTCTGAGCTAAATTTTTCATATTTCTTATTTTATTTCATTAAATTTTCTTAACATTATTTTATTTGGGGGGGGGGGGGGGGAAGGAGGTTAACGACCGAAATTTTCCACGTAAGCATTGGTTTCCCAGCGAAATGCTTTTCCCATCGTGATCATGCCTGTATTGAGGCTAATTTGGGGAAATGATTCAGCGATCGGAGCCTAGGGAATTTTCGGTGTTCGGTGTTCATAAACATTTTTCTGGGGATTTAAGGAATTCTGCTCAATCCAGGAGCCGAATCTGCTTCAGGCAAAACCATCAGAAGCTTATTTTGTGGGATTGATTCGGTGGTAGGAGCCTAGGGAATTTGGTCTCCGGTGTTCATAGAGATTAACCTGAGGAACACTCAAGAAATTCTTTTTGAGGTTTGGGAGCTGAATGTGCTTCATAGGTGACCATAATTGGATTAGATAGGGATCTGATACTGACACGGAAACCAAGGTCGTGAATCCCCTTTTAATTCAGGAATTAGGGTTGTTTTTAGGGATTATTATTATTCCGAGTCTAAGGGGGTCGAAATTAATTTAGAAATGTTTGTATGCATGTTTTCCATGCATCTAACTATTCGGTTTGATTCAGAGCGATTGGGCTCACAACTTTTTCACCTACTCTAGGATGACTTATTTTCTAACTGATTTTAGAGAGGAGGGAGAGTTGAATGGTACGACTGGACTATTTTCTCCACTCCATGGGATACAATTATTATTACTTGTGTTATTATGCGGTTTTTGTTCAACGCGTGTATTCAGCTTTTGAACTTGTGGTTTATTAAATTTATAGTTTAATTCAAATTTTGTGGGTTGAATTAAAGGGATCTGTGGGGTTATATTCCCCATAGGATGTGTTGAATTAATATCTCTTTCCCTGAACGTGGCTGTATTTGCGCCTTGAGTTTAGTTGGGAGGGGAAATGTCTTCTTAAAAAGGGTCCCTTAAGTTTTCTTCGGGGATTCCCTGTGTGGGTAAGTCCTGACTGTTATTCTGATTTGGACTTATATTTACTCTACTTCCGTGTACGGAGCGTTCGCTCTCGATGTTGGAGCTCTCTGTACTGCTTATATCACTTGGAGCACCTGGAAGTTTCACTGGACCAGTCGAACTTGTGGCGTCATTTCTGACTGTTCGTTCTGGTTGCACTATTTTCTGCAATCTCGTTGGAGTTTCTGAGAACGAGGCTGAGGACTAATCTGACTCTGAGACCCGATGTGTCCATTCTTTTGGATTTTGAACGTTTGAAATCAGACCATCCCTGACTACACCACTAGGCGTTTTACTTAACGCCGACATGTTTACGAAAGATGGACGCAAGGGTTCAAATTGTGGAGGGGCACTGTCTGCCTTTCGTCTTACAGGTAACTGAGCACGGACATTCCATGAGGAATGTGAACCGTCTGTTTCTCTGATACTTTGATGAGGTACATAAGAGGAGCTACTGTCGCTCTGTACTGGAGCCTGTGGCTCTTTTGGTGTGGATTCCTCCGGTTGTGGAGGCGGGTCCTGCTGCGTCGGTTGTTTTTCCGGAGTGGAAAAATCCCCACGAGGAAAGACATCCACGATAGGAACACCGTTTAAGTGAGGAGGATCGTCTGTAGGATCCAAACGCGGTTCGGCTATAAATACGTCTTCCGCTGCAACAGGCCTAATATTATTTAGCCAGTCGGTGTTTACATCTGATTTTTTCGGGGCCGGTATAGGCTGTCCGGAAACATATTTTCTTAAATTATGACCATGGGTCAGTCAGAGCGTTCGCTCGGGTAAGAAGACATTAATGTCTTCTGTGTGTGGACATAGAAAATATAAATGAATATTTTCATTTACGCTGTAAACTTCAAATAGCCCAGTGTATTTCATCACGAATATAAATTTCGTACCTGGTGGGCGCGTGTAGTTGCGTTTCCACACCAAGTCTCCAATTTCGAATCGTACAGCTGGGAAGCGTTTATCAAACGCCAATTTTCTCTTTAATTGATTTTCACAGGAATTCTGGAAAGCCTGCATTCTTAGACCAAATAATTCGCCTATGCGAACTTGTTGTTGTTCTAAATCCCATTTGGGATTTAGGTGTTCCGTCAGTAAATTGAGATTAGTATTGGGTAGGCTAAAGCCATGCATTAGGAAGTATGGGGTAAATTTTGTACTGGAATGTGAAGCGTTAATATATGAGTCCTGTATGCTTAGGAGTTTGAGGTCCCAATGATTTTTATGTTTAAATCGAAGTTTCTTGAGTATGCTCCCGAAAGTGGAATTTACTCTTTTGCAATAAGCATTAGAAGCTAGGTGGTAAGGAGCCGTGGTAATTTGCGTGATATTCTGCTCGAGGCAGAATTGGATGTATTTAGTTGCCACGAAGGCTCCACCATTATCTGAAACTATACTACGAGGATGATGCTCCTAGACAAATGATATGAGATGTTTCTGGAAATTTTTCCAACTAGTAGATTTACATGGAAATAACCAGAGATATCTAGTACACTGATCTATTATGGCTAAGATATACTTGTTACCTCGAAAGGTTTTATTATGAGGGCCCATATGGTCTACGGAAATCCTATGAAATGGGATTTGAGGAGTTATTATTCCGTAAAGGGGTCCTATTTTCTTACGGTTACCTCTCGCGAATCTCTGATAAGTTTCGCAAGGACGGCAAACATTGAGAATTTGTTTTTCATGATTTGGAAAATCTTTTTATCGCCTAAGTGAGATTTCTGATGGAAGTCCTGGGCTGCTTCCTCCGATAAAGGATATGAAAGAACAGTTCGCCACATCGGACCGGTTGGATCATAGTTAATCCTTTGTAAAAGTCCTTCTTCAGTGAGTTGGTAGTCCTTTCGAAATTTATTTTCGCCTTCATATTTATTTTCCCTATCTTTTTCTAATGATTCAATAATTTTAAGACATTTGGGATCTCGCTTTTGGCTTGCAAATATTTCATGATCTAATTCAAGGGTAGCCTCCGAGGTTTGGAGTATGGATGTCGACGCAGAATGATCAATGAAGACGTTAATGGTTCTACCCAACACTAATGCGTGTTGTTTAGGAAAGACCATGTATGATTGCGTAGCACTCCTTTTTCGGAGTAGACCATTTTAACTGCGGACCGGTGAGTACGGGTGAGTTGAAGGCAAGGGACCTTCTGAACCCATTAATATTTTGCACGAGACAAGAACCGACGCAATAATCGCTGGCGTCTGACCAGAGTTCCAATTTTTCATGAGGAACTGGAAAGGCTAATAGAGGAGCGTCAATGATAAGCTGTTTTAGTCTGTCGATCGCATTTCGACATTCTTGGTCAAAGTTTAACGGAGCATTCTTCATGAGAAGTTTGAAGAGAGGTCGAGCCACGTGAGAATACCCGTTAATCATGCAGCCGAAAAAGTTGAAAATGCCTATGAACCTCCGAATTTCGGTAGTGTTCCTGGGATATGGATACTCTGCTATGACCTTATCTCTTTCACTGTCTATTCCTATACCTTTGGCGCTAACCCTATGTCCAAGAAAAATAATGAAAGGATACCCAAAGAAGCATTTGGAGGGTTTTCATTTTATGCTTGCTTTTAAACAAGTGTGAAGAACCTTTTTCAGCCTCTCAAGCATCTTGCTAAAGCTTGAGCCCCCGAAGCTTGTGTCATCGACAGAAGAGGCTAGAAAATCATTTAATAATAGATACGAAGTTTTATTTATGACTTTTTGGAAACAAGTACACGAATAAGGATATCCATATGGAAGTCGAAAGGGTTTAAAGACTCCTATATGGTTCAAATGGGCTAGAAAATTTCGATCAGAATTACGAACTCGAATCTGTTTTTAGAAATCTACCATATCTATATTGTGAAAATGAGTACATCCGAAAAATTTTGAAAATAAACTAATCAAGTTTGATGTGGGACCTGCTATAGGTTTTGCTTCTTTTATTCATGTTCCTATATTTATTTACTGGATGCCAATCATTGGCTCCTTTCTTTACACTTATATTCGGGATACTGTTGAACTTTCGCATTCCTCAATGCTTGCCATGCCAAACCTGCCAGAGTCTCTTGTTCTACTACTACTTGGAACGTAAGAGATGTGACGGTAGGATATTAGAGCATGTCTGATGTATCTAATATAATTATAGCTTCTAGAACTTTCCCCGGAAGGGGGTCTTTTACGGTTACGTGGGAAAACCTCATGTTCATATTACTGGGTTAAGGACAAGTAATGTATTGGAATTTATGTTATACTCCGTATCAATACTACCTGTTCCCGTTATTATATTATTATTATTATTATTATTTTAGTTATATTATTATTATTATTAATTAAGGTTAGTGCATAACCTTGAGTCGCTTAGCTTTGGTTTTCCGTAGGTAGGTGGGAATTGAACTTTTTAGGTTTGGGGGTGGGGGTGAGTTTTCTTGGTCGTGGTCATGAGGCAAGAAAATAATTCTACCCTCATGGCATATTATGTGTGCACGATTATCCCTTAGGAGATCCATGCCAAAGACCAGGTGATCACTGGCTTGTTCGATGACGAAGAATCCCCACCTTATCCACTTTTTTTATTCTGTTATATATATTATGAGGAATGCAAATTTCTTTATTATGTGTTTTATCCCATCTTAAATCGATAAATTAGCCCGTATGGGCGCACATGGTCAGATTTTCGAATGAAGATCTAATCTAAGGAGTGTACTGAGACTAACTGTGCTAATGGTGGCTCCCGTGTCAATGAGAGCTTCGACGTCGATATCGCATCCGTATTTATTTTTGGATAGGAAAATCCTGCGGATTTACATTTCCCTTTTGGTAAAGGTACGTACGTATTGAAGAGATCCCTCATCGGGGATCGTAAAAATATCATCATTTGTGATAATGTCATCGCTGTTGATGAATTCAAAGTTGAATGCAACATCATCATCGGAATCCTCGGTACATGATGAATTTAGATCCACGTTAGGTGGATTCACCTGCATGTGTTGAGCAGTTTCCTTCATTACATAGGGGGAATTAGGTAACACCTGTAACGGTACTAATCTGACCGATTCATTTAGGACATGGTCCATTGGTTCTGCGGATAACGCAGGAGAATGAAGAGACAATTGGGAGGATTTGGACTTTTCTAAGTTTTTCCTCGTCGGGTTTAAAGAACACGAACTTTTCGCTGTTCCTGTATATTGTACAGGGTGCATTACCTTGTTTTGAGCGTGTGGCAGTTGTATGAAATGAGAAGGCCTTAGGCTTTTCCTCGGTGAAGCTTGGGTTTCCCCAAAATTTACTGATGCAAGCGCAGCTCAAAGCTGCTGTCGCTATATTGGAGAGATTGGAGAAGGTGCCCGTGTTTGGCGCCGTTGTCTAGTTTCCTGAATAATTTGTGTTTAAGAAGGTTCACTACAGTTGCTTGCTTTTGTAAACGTTGAGTACGGTTGGAATGATTCCGAGGAATCGTTCCTTGCTCGCTCCTTGGGGTAAAGTTTATACCCGGAGAGAGTTGGCGTAGTTTCCATTACTACTTTTTGATTATTTGGGATGTGTAAGTAATTCCTCACAGCTATGTATAAGGAACAATTATGGCTATGAGCAAAATCCACTATGTCCTTATAGAGTTTTTCGTCCACTGTGCTTATCATGCGGTCGATTTGTACCTGGGGTACGAGTCGGTGTTGGTACCAGTGTCTCATGTGAGCAATAATCTGGGACCGACTCCGTGATTTGTGGATGTTGAAAGAGTCCCCCTCAGTCTCGTCAGTCAGAGTCAGTCTTATTTAGATCCATTATGGGAATTTCAGTATCTCTTGCTTCACCCATCGTGAAGTGGGAGTCGTGAATTTTCACTTAGTGAATTTATGAATCCTAAGATTCTTTCTAAACTCAGAAGAGTTTTACAGAATTTGAAGACCTTGTTGATTTATCATTAACTCTTTAAGTGAAAGGATAGAGGCCTAAGTCATACGTTTTTGTTTCTCGTATATGATTCGAATACTGACTTTGTTATTGTCCTTATTATTAGTAATTTCATTTACTGAATTGAAACAATCGGCTATTGCCGTTCTAAATTTTTAAATAGGGATATGGGTGTGCAAGAATCAGTCCGTGAGTGTCGGATTCATTAGTATCCGTGCGCTCCAGGCTGTTTGTTCTTGAGGGAACTAGTTTGGAAAGGTAGATTTCTTCGAAATTTTCCGATTGTGAGAACGAAGTTACAGATAAAAGTGTGTATAAAGAACACTTGCAGGTTAGTGATGAGGCCGGAGACGGCTTGAAGCTTTTCGCGGACCTCCACCTGTTCTCACAATTTTGGAATAATGATTAGTGGAAGTTTTTATTTTTCAAAACGGGAGTTTGATTTATGTATTGATTTAGTATTATTAATTTATATCTCCCTGTAGGGATGAAGGAATACCTAGTTAAATCTTTTGGTGTCTCGGTGGTGAATTGCTGAGGCGCGAAGCTCTCCCTAGGTTATTACCAAAATCCGAGATGAGCCAAAGATTTATTAAGTTCCTGTATCGCCAACTCCAGGAAGAATTTGTTAACAGTGTCGAGAACGGCAACATATATGATAATGACCATAACAAGGTGGTTGAGAGCGGTTATTTTTCGACCTTCTTGGTAAAACCAATTACTAGCGTCAATTGCGAAAGCGTAATACTGCTCAAGAGGTACGATGGGCATGGACTCTGAATGAAATTGACTCAGAAACAAGTAAAATTATTTTAGTTTTAACTTCTCAATATATTGATGTTTATCGAACCTGTCCTTTTGATCTTTTTGACCTACGTATCGTGGTAAGGTACGAGCCGCTGTTTGCGTCCCGAATTTTTCTAAATGTTTTCTACGGAGACTGTTGTAGTTGAGATTTAAGAGGATGTTTGACTCCCGAATTTCGAAAGCTGCTACCACAAAATTTTTAATTTATTTATTAACGTCCTTTTGAATCAAAAGATAGGGCTATATTAGGGAGGGTCACTCTTGCAACGTAGTTGACGGTGAAAAAGTCTAAGACCTTGGGATTGAATTTTGATTCTATTCCAAATACTTTGCCAGTGAGTTCTAATAAATGCGTTTGAACGCTCCCTTCCTACGCACTGTTCCCTTATTAGATTTAAGACAAAGACTAGAAAACCGAATAACTTTAGTCGGGTTAAATATCTATGTCCTTGCCTACGGTACCACAGTTTTATGCTTTGAACGATTTGACGGGCGGAATGAGTTTTTTCAACCCTATACATATGGAACTGTGAAATGTTAGTACTAAGCGGTAGGATCGTTTATTTTCTAAGGAAAACGAAAGGGTCTGAGTTTTTAGGGGAAAAAGGTAGACTCTTTATTTATTAGGTACTCCTAAAAACTCTCGGAACCTGATAAACATTCGACTGTATCGTGTCAAATTCCAAAATTTCACTGAAGATTTGCTTTTTCTGATCTGGGGTCAATAATTGATGACCTAAACTATTAAACCAACTCTCAACAGCTTCTTGGAAACGTCGCGTAAAGTTTTCGTAGGTATGCAGTGTTTGATATTCCCCTTTGACTGGGGGATTTAAATGCCTAGTCAAACCTAACCTGACAAGGATGTATTGAATTAGCCCGTCTACCTGATGCCGTTTGAGATACTGACGACCTACGTATTTTTCCCAATATGTTATGCCCTTTTTGATCCCATGGTTCAATTCGGTGTTGGTTACAAATAACATTTGTCCATGAATTGGGCAGATGCTTCGAAATTTGAGATTAATAGCAATGCGATTAATTTGAACCTAATTTCTTGGTGTCTCTTGGAAACTCAAGAGTTACTGGGTTTAAATTGAAATACTTGGAAGTCAATGTTATCAACTGATTTCTCTGCACGAAGTTGAGATATTTCCGTCCGATATGATGAAACAAGCTGAGAACTGCTCGCTGAAAATTGTCAAATTTAGGTATGAGGGTAGTACAGATGCTATTGGCGTTTTGATATTTTCCCTTAAACTGAGGTAGGTTTGTATGAAAGTAATACACTCTTCTTCCTGTTGATCAGTTAATAACTTGGGATTGATGTTGTGATGCCAGTGGGTTATAACACCTTCAATTCTTCCAGCTAAAACAACTGGGATAAGGAAGGTCATAAACAATGCGGAATCTTTTCGCAGATAGGATTGCTCATGAAATGAAATGATGCTTTTTCAAACAAGGTAATAAAATCTTAAAGGTTAAATATAGAATGCCTATGTATTTATTCCAATCAAACACGGCTTGTTGAAAATTAATTTTGATAGAATCTCTATTAACGTAAACAGTCGAAGTAGTTACAGGGGAGACTCTAGTTTCCTTTAACCCTAAATGGACGAGAATAAAATCAATTATTTCTTCGACTTGTGGTTTATTCAGTAACAGAGAGGGTATAGTGTGATGCTAGTGCCGAATGGCACTTTCTATTCGACCTACGAAAATTTGATAAAGGATGTTTGACATACAATATGATTTTTCAGTTTTATCGAAATTTCTAATTTGTTTGGGAGATTAGATTCGCCTCGAAATAAACTGATGACTTTTCTAACAACTAGGAAATTTCAGCTAAAGTTACATATACTATTTTAATATACCTATGCCAGTTAAAGACGGCTTGATGAAATTTTCCCTCGAAATTTTCCCTGGTAATATCTAATAAAGAAGTTATGGGGGAAATCCGAGTTTCTTTCAATCTTAACTGAACGAGTAAGAATTGAATGAAGTCTTTAATTTGCGAATTACTCAATACTTGATGAATAAGATTGCGATGCCAAAATCTAATCACGTCATCTATTCTCTCTGCAAAACTTTTAGGGAGATTATTGGAAGACATGCAATTTGGAATACTCGGTATTTGATTTTTACTTTCCTGACTGTGCTAATGCTTGATGAAAATCGAGAATCGTATTGATAAATACTTATAATTGACCTATAGAAAGGTATAAGAAGCCTACTTCTGAATGCCACTGTCTAACTATGCAATTCAATTTTTCAGAGAAATTGTAAAATATGACTCTTATTTCTGGTAGGTTTGGGGGAAATTCATTTACTGCATTAACACCCAATCCTTCACAAATATAAGTAATAAGGATTGATACTTGTACCTCGGATTACAACCTGTGACCGAGTATCTGGTACCAGTATCTTATTAATCGATTGATTTGATGATAAATAATGGTCTGGCTATAATCAGACATACAGAGTTCTGACAATAATTATTAATTTGACCTTCTCAAGACAAATTTTGACTCTCTGATTGAGGATGATGTCGAACTGGATTGAATATTGGTGGGGAAGGAAGATCTTGGACCTTACTACTTTCATAAGAAGACTTTTAATATAATATTTAAATGAAAATGAAATAATTTTTATTTCTGACTATTATTATTATGCTAAGAATTATTTGCCTAATTTTTATAAAGCGGACTTACGATTCCTGTGGGTGGATCCTTGGATGTGGAATCCTGGTATGTTTTCTGTCTTTTCTGACTTGCAGTTTTCTTCCCTCAATGGAAATGAATTAAACGCCAAATTTTGCTAATTCCTTGGCGATTGAATTGATGGGTAGGAAGTGGAAGAGTTCCACTTTTCCTTCTTGTTGATCTCTGTTGATTTTTGTTGATGAAGGATCCGCCGTTGCTCTTCTCTTTTAGAATAACTTTCCTGGTTTACTGTGACTGTAAAAATGATAAAATTAACGCAACAATTAAACTTTGGATGCCACCTGGAAAAATGAGATTTCCATCCGCCGAATCCTTAATCAATTTCCAGTGCCGATTTTGTCCTGAAACATTGCTACCCGAAGAGCTTACTATCGGCATAATAGCTCTGCTTCCTAGGGGTTCCACAACACATCTGGGGGGCGAACTCCCGGCAACATGTGTTATGGAAACCCGAATAGGAAAATTTTATCTCTAGGGCGAACTAAGGGCGAAATAAAATTACGTACCTGGTTTGTTTTTCGTTGGACAAAGGGGGCGAATGCCTCAGCACGGTGTCAGATGAAAACTGAAACGGATTTGGAAAATTTCCTAATTTTCCGGATGGCCCGACGGATTGATTTTCAATTTTTCGAAATATTTGGGGTTTTCCCTGTTGACCTATGGTCACACTGACTATTCTTTTTCGTCGGTTGCTTATGACGAATTTGCAAACTTGCTTTTACAAGGACAAAGAAGTCCCAGCCTTTATAATAGGCAATAACTCCTCAAAATACTAACTTTTATTTCAGGAGGAAATAATGAATTATTGAACTGAAAAAAATGTAAAAAATGAATTTCGGGGATGATGTTCTCCCTTTTTAATTTAGTTTTCCTTGACAAACCAAAACTTTTAACCTATTTTTGAAGATTTTCCAAAATTGGAAATTGGGAGCTTTGTAACTTTGCTTTTCACAGGGAGAGATTAAACAAGTAATTGAGGCTGTTTTATATCTAGCTGCTCCAAAGTAAGCCGTGGCTATACCAGTGGTAATAGTTATAAGACTGAACTATTTCATGTGAAACTCTGTGTAAAAACACAGCTATGCATATAAAAAAATTTTCATTACTGGTAATGGTTAGCCACGTTGTCAAGTTTACTTGGGCAAATAGGGACGGCTCCTTAGTTATCCCTTATTTGCTCTTCTGCAAAGAAGAAGCCTAGGCAGGTACAGGTTAGAGCCTGTCTGGCGCTTACTTTGGGAGTCTGCCACACGGAGATGCTGCTGTTGCCAATCTGGAAGGATGGCAACATGGCAATCCTGGCCGAGTTTGCCACAGCTTCCCTGCAGAGTGTGGTCTTCACTAAGGGTCGACTTGCTTATTCTAACAGGACACGCTGTAGTCTATTTGCTACTGTGTACTTTATTGGAAACGCCTTCCGCGAATCCTGACGGGGCACGTTGTAGTCTATTTGCTACTGTGCACTATTCTGGAGACACGCTGTAGTCTATTTGCTACTGTGTACTATATTGGAAACGCCTTCCGCGAATCCTGACGGGGCACGTTGTAGTCTATTTGCTACTGTGCACTATTCTGGGGACACGCTGTAGTCTCGTGGCTACTGTGTTCTATATTATAAACGCCTTCCGCGAATCCTTACGGGGCATGCTGTAGTCTATTCGCTACTATGCACTATACTGCGGACACGCTGTAGTCTCGTGGCTACCGTGTTCTATATTGGAAACGCCTTCCGCGAATCCTTACGGGGCACGTTGCAGTCCATTCGCTACTGTGCACTACGGGGACACGTTGTAGTCTATTTGCTACCGTGTACTAGTTTGGGACGCCTCTCGCTTATTTCCTATGTCAAATGAATAGGTGGCGCGGCCCCTGCGTATCGATCCACAGGAGTCAGCCACTAAAATAATTTTGAAATACGGCATAGGTACGGTGATAAAGACTGATGAAGTTCCTATGGTTTTAGAATTTTTTAATTCTTTATGTTTCCAGAAAATTGATTTCCGGACAGAATTTTACGGAGATTTTTATATGGTTTCTGAGAAAGGGGTACGGCTAAGCCAATACCTCGCACCTTGTAAAACGAGAATGGTATACTTTCCTGGTTTGGTGAGCAGATGGAAGGCTATTCCCGAGTTTACCTCAGTTCCTCATGTTAGCGCGTGGGAATTTATTTCCCCAATTTATTGATGAAATTATGATTTCCTTATTTTTACACCCATATTTTTAATTTATATTATTAATTAGTTAATTAGATAATGTCAGATGGTAGATATAGTTTATAAAGGGGGTGTCCACCACTCCAAAGTAGGCCGGAGACCTATGAAAAGGGGAGATGCTCGGCTGCCGCGGTCAGCCAAGAATCTCGAATATAGCTACAATGGTAAGTTACGTTTTGAGTTTTATTCTAGTTTTAATTCAAATTATTTATTTTATTTAAGTTCGTTTTATTTTTCCCAAAAGAAACAGTCGAAGAGAGCACCAAAAACGGATAGGAAAACGATACCGTGAACTTGATTAGAGTTCCGTGATTTCCCTTCAATTTTGCCTAACATTTTATGAGATTTTTAATGGTAATTATGAACGGGGACTTGTTCCTATTAAACCGATCGGGGAGTCCCTCGGAACTGCACCTGACGTCTAGATTTTATGCCAGTTATTTTCATGATACATAAATTATTAATAATTAATTTTCATATCCTTAATTCTAGGAATGCCAATTGGATGAGAATCAAATATATTTGCCGATTCAATAAGAACACGAACGAATAAAGAGGAGAGGTAATTTTAACGTTAACTTTATATTAAATTAGAAGAAAATAAAAATATGAGGCGAACTGAAATGATACAATTTTCTCCTTTCGGCATAAGACCGGGAGCTAAAATATTAATGGTTCAAAATCTCTAATAATTATTTTGTTTTTCTCTTTCTTTAGGTTTTCGTCCGCACATCAATAACGATTACAATATTTTATAATAATTTCTTACGCGCTTTGCTGGAGCAGTGCTCACAGTTTCGGGATCCAGGTCCAATGGTTATACAGGTAATTCACAAATATTAAATTTTCTTTTTGATTTTTTTTTTACAATTTTTACTCATGGTCTATTGACCTCAAAATATAATTAGAATAAACTCAATATGAACTTACAGAGGATAGCGGCGAAGATGGAAACCACAAGGCACAAATATACTATAATATAAAATTTTTCACTGCAAAAATTCTGTTTATTTTTCTTAATTGTATGATAACCCTAACAGACGATATCAGAGCAATCCCCTTTTAATCGTCTTATGCCTTTTGGAGTTTCCATGTTCTCTCATCCCTTTCGATGAGTATTTTTTATTTCAAAAACTGAATATAATTTTAGGAACAAGAAAAATGAATCAAGATGATTCTGAATTCCTCTTTTCTCGAGAAGTCGATCGTGGAGTTTTGCTTGAAGAGCAGAATCCCACTTCAGTTCTGGCCGAAGCTGAATTTCCAACTTGATCTCTGACTGAAGACCAAGTTCCAACTGCCGAAGCATGCTTGAGCTCTCCTTCTTTCTCGCTTCTTTTTCCTCGAGATGCATCTTGGCCGCATGTCAGCGTCCTTCTTTTGGTTCATCTTTTGGTTGATAGGCGTAGGATCGAAGGATTGCAAATAGTATCTTCTTTTGATAATCTGTTTCGATGGGTCTCCCTCCTTTTCTGTCAGATGGCCGATGCTGTCTGGAAGATCTGGGGAGAACCTGTGGGAGCGCGTGTTGAGGATTCTATTTCCTTCTTAGTGACAGAGGCAATATCAATAATAGACGAAATAAGTCTGCCCATTGCCGAGTGTAAGCATGAACATAATAAGCCAAATCAACACATCTTTTCGAACTATTCTGCAAGAAGCTGCAGCGACTTTCGCTCGTGGATGATTGGAGGGCTAACTGGCAGGGTGGGCGAGTGGGCTCATTTCATTTAGTCAGGGAGTGATGACCTCTGCCTACTTGAATCTACCTACTTCTCCTACTCGTCCAAGAGCAATTTCGGACGGAAGATTTCACAGAACACCTGAACAAGGTTATAAAATAAATGATTGCAAAGTGGTCCGCGTAGAAGATAAGCGACAAAATCCAAATACAACAAGTGTAGGTATATGAATGATAAGAAGCCCAGTGCGATTTAGTATAATACTACTTCGCGGGATCTTCAAATCACACAGTAAAATTGTCATGAGTGAGACTATAACCCCAAGTTTAAAAAGTCTCACGATACAAACATAATCATAATAATAATGTTTGTATCTCTATTGATGGGAATTTTGAGCTACAGTAAAATCACCTTCCCTATGCCGGGAGGATATGTGGGCTCGTGACACTACGGAGTGTGCAGAGATACGGAGATCGAACCTCGGCGACGGGGATGATTTCCTAATCCACATGTACTTCGCAGAAAATATTTTCTACTGTCTCTCTATGTAGCCGCCTGTTACAGAGGAAGAAAAATACAGTGGGGGCTGGCCCGGCCGGTCATGCTCGATGATGAGTGGTACACAGTTATCCGTAGCAGATCCGATTCCGACTCGGTAGCTATAAACGGAGCTGGACCTTAATGGCATATTGATATGTCGGCTCAAATACTCGACGTCATGGTGTGCCGGTTCGATTCCCCTGTATTATATTCCCCCTCTGTAAAACAGGGCCAACGTAGAGGTCGTCCCATTAGATTATATTCTCTATACTTAAATGGTGAAGGGGAACATGAGTCTTCCTTGCCTGTTCTATTGGTACTGGACTGGTAATTAAGATACTCTGATTCTCACGGCCTTTAAACAGTTTAAAGTGTCTCCTTAACTGGAGCTAAATCTCGCACCTGTAACAGAGCGGTTAATAACAAATACCCTTATCAATAGGTATGACTTCCCAAGTAAGTTTAATATAGTATAGACAATTACATTAAGCGAACCCGAAGAGTGCACTGCAATAGTGTATCTCGGTGGTAAGCTGTAACAGTAAATTGTACCGAGTGTGTATAGGCCTAGGCCTCAAAACACAATACTTAATACATACATACATACATACACCTTCCCTATGCCTAAGCATTAGCAACATCCTAATACTGAACTGATAAGCATGTCTCCAAACTACAAATCAGATTCCTTGCTACCGGAGCCACATTTTAACATTTTTAAATCTGCCTCATTCCTCGTTCTCCAGAAACTAGTTCACCAGGTGGTGAATCAGAAAGAAAAAGAGATCCAAACCAAGAACATCTAAGTTTTGTGCGTGTAAATAAAGATCCAAGTAATTATTAATCATTAATGTGCAACCCTCAGCTACTTTATTTCTCGCATCACTCCTCAACTCTTGTACATCACAGGCACCAACAGCCTTATAAATGCTGTTAACAACTTATATAATAATTTTTCCATTAGAAAAACAACTGTCTTCCAATGCGCGTGTTAAGTGCTGCCTGGGCTCCTTCATCTTTCCTTAAAAAAATATTTTTTTTCACACTGTTACAGTAAATAGTTAGTATGCAAATTACGCTATCAATTACATGTACTATTTTCGTAAATGGTTAACATTACTTGTACCATGTTTTGTGTATGTACTTTATGTAATACATTTGTTTTTAATCAAAGAAATAAAAACCCTGCATAATAATAATAATAAAATCATCCCTTTCATACACCAAGCCTCACTATCACAGAAAGGCTAAAGGCTCGGCATTTATCTGTCCCGACTGTGTAATGTAATGGCTTTATTGTCAAGTATGTCAGCGACAAGCACTGATTTCCACAAACAGACACTGATAAAAATAATTCTAGCTATAAATAAATAAGAAAAAGTAACAAAACCCAAAATTATTAATACAACAGTTCAATAGGTTTTAATGATTTAAATAGCATTGAAATGTCTTTTACCAATTATCCACTTATTTAAATCAAACTGAAAGTCTTTAAAGTTTTTACATGCATGCACAGAAAATGGAATCGAGTTCCATATCTTAGCAGCTCTGAACTGATAACAGTTATGGAAGAAAGAGGAACATTTGCTTATTTTCAAAAAATGTTTATGACGAGAAGATCTTTCAGTGTCTTCCTGTTTGATTTCAAGCAGACATGCTAGTTGATAAGACTGGTATAGTAGTATGTGTCATTTATACAGTAATGTAAGTAAGTCTTTCAAAGACCGTAAAAATTGAAAAAATACTTAATTCAGTAAATGTCACCGTACACGTCTGTAATTACGTATGTACACTTATGTTGTTAATTTTACTGGTTTTTGTTGGTATTCTTTTATGCGTTTTGATATATGTCCATTTAAATGTTAATTGTAAAAAAACAGTTTGCCCGATCAACTCAAAAAAAGTCTAGTGCTTCGTGCTATATCACGCTAAAAGATTATATTAGATTTAGGAAAGCTCCCCTACAATCAATAAGAAATAAAACATGTGCATAGCATGCATTATTATTATTATTATTTCTCAGGGGTTAAGTCTCAAGAGACTAACGCCGCCGAGGCCTTTATAATAATAGCCTATTGCAGACTTCCCCTAGTAAGAAAAAAACACAGGTCAAGCCGCAAGCCTGCCCGTAGAGCGCGAGAACGCTACTAACTGAGCCACCGACGCTTGACCCAACATCTCCAAGGAGATAAGACACCCCCCTAAATGGAGGTTTCTCACCAGTACAAAGGCAGGGCACACAGTCAGGAAGTGAATCGGCGTATAGTCATCCTCCCCACAGTGCACGCACGTGGGGGAGTCTAACACTATAATCCTCCAACTGTGAGCACCCCAAGCTCCATGCCCCGTAACAAGCCCAATCAACCATCTTAATTGATCCCTAGGATATCGTACCAATGACTTGTTACCATACAACGGTGCCAAAATTCATAGCTTAGCTTGTGTTTGGATTTGTCAATCGTTATTTTTAGTATTTTACGTCAATTTAAGCATACAATAATTAAATGTAATAATTACTCACGCTTTATAATAATTTATGTTCTTAGTGTTTGTATACACAATATTATTGTTAGTTTTGCTTTCTTTGTGGTCGGCCGATTCCTAAAAAGGCCGCCCGCCATTTTCGTTGTAAATTGTGGTCAGGCTCAGCCTCTGCCTCGCCGACAAAGCACTTTGTAATACTACAACTTTGTTTACTGCTATTACAATTAGAATTATTTATGTCTCATGATATTTCATACAATTTAAATTTATTATTATAAATTTGTTGTTCTTACTTTTCTCTAAAAATTCTAATTTTCCTCCTCAAACTTTAGTATAAAATAAGAGGCATTTTCTATTTAAAATCATAATTAATTACTAACTCAAACCATCCATATCTTAGAAGTTTTATCTTATACCTTACTTAACTTCTCAGACATTTACAATGTAACTACATTGCGGTCTGGACTTCATTTAAATAGCGTATTGCGCTATTTTGTCCAGGCTCTCCCCTTTCCCTGTTCTAACTATCAGTAAATAAAACCAAATACAATTTGCCTTCTAATTTCTGCTAAAGAACCAACCGTAATTATTCTACTCACTGCATTATACTATCGAATACAGGAAAAGTACAGCTCTACATCACTACACCAAACCACACACATTTTTCCATATATCACTCTGATAAAGACTGTACATTTATGTATAGCTTGTCTACAGTTACGTAGTCCAGTCCATTGTCTTTCATGCTCACGTCTAGTCCATTGCGCAATTGCGCAGTGGACAGCGGAAAGTGGGGCTGGAACAATTGGTCTTGGACCAAACTGCCTACTGCAAATCCCATCATACAAAGCCTTTGCTAGCCTATCCGCCTCCTTGTTACCCCTGGAGCCCGAGTGCGCAAAGATCCATACTAACACAACCTCACAACCCCTCTTAGCGAGTCTGTTGAGGTTAGTGTGACAGTCATACACGACACTCGCGACAGTGTGAGGCGTGGAGAGTGCTCGCAAAGAGCTCTGACTATCACCTAATAATTTAACCGGGAGATCCTCAGTGCCACACACCAGCAGCCAATGGGCCGCCAGGGAGATACAAAGGATCTGAAACTGGAATACAGAGGCATCAGCACCAAGATACACAAACAAAGCCATAAGAGTTATTCTCTGGTTTCTGTCCTCACTCATAACTCCACAACCAGCATTAATACCATTCCGCGAGCCGTCTGTAAAGCAAACAACCCCCTCGCGTAGAAGGGATGCATCACAATTCCAATCCGCCCGCGACCCAAGTTCCACATTAAACTTCTGATTTTCTACTCTTATAACTCAAGTCCACTGGCATCTGTTGAATGGAGACACATGATCTCCACCTATAACAGATTGCAGTATGACTGGTTAAGCTTCTAAACCAAGAGTTTTTTTCTTATAACCCTTTCGTTTTTTACCCATGCAAAGACCTCACGGCCACTCCCTTAGGACAGATGTATATTGAAAATAGACCAATAAGTCATTCCATCGCCGCCCTAGGAACCGATTGGAGCCTTTATGTGATTAAAAGGCACGCTTGATGCTGTACCTTACCCAGTAAACTGACATACGAGCTTTTCTCCAGCGCATGAGACCAAGCTACAACCCCAAATTCCATTACTGGACGAACAAGGGCAGTATAAGTACATCCAGCCACAACAGGAGATAGACTCTATTTCCTACTAACCATACGCTTACATCTGGCAAAGGTAACCTGCGTCCTACTCTCCACTGACTTGTATTAGGCATCCACGTTAGGTGTTTTTTTAGTACAACACCCAAGTACCTAACTGTACGCCAAATAACCAGCTTGACGCCCCTGCATCTAACAGGATTGGGGCATTACCTAGTATTTCTGGTGAACAGTATTAATTCAGTCTTCTCGGCATTAAAGCGCAGTCTTACTCCCACACACCAATCACTAATGATATCTAGACCATAAGTGACACATTGTGTGAGTGTGCGGAGCACCTTGCTTCCTTAAAGGACTTCTGTGTCGTCGGCATACCCGTGCGACAGAGTAGACGACGCCCTATGCCTAAGCCTAGTCAAAAGACCATCCATGACAATGTTCTACAAAAAGGATGATATAACCTCTCCTTGTGGACACCACCTCTCTACCTTTTGTTCCCTAGACCAACCACTAATCTCAAACACCACCCGCCTATGTCTAAGACTATAGTCGATCTACCTTGTCAACAAAAAGCAAACACCAAGCCTATCCAATGCTGATGATAAACCACTGAATAACACATTGTTAAAGGCTCCTTCAATGCCGGCAAAGGCACCCAGGACCATCTGTTCTGACTCCAGGGCTCTCTCCACATACGCCACTATCCTATAAATAGCCGCATCTGTAAAGAGACCCCTTAAGTACGCAAACTAATGATTAGCTCTGAGCCTGCTCTCCAGCTTAGGCGTCCTGATGTGCCCGTCCACTAGTCTTTTAAAGACCTTTAACAAAATAGAAGCAGGCTGAATTGGCCTCTACGAATAAGCCTTACTGTAGTCCCTCCTGCCCAACTTAGGTGGAAATACTACCCTAGCTATCCTTCAGCACAGTGGCACAGTGCCCAATGCCAGGCAAGTCTAATAAAGAGAAACCGACTGCCGCAAAATCACTGGCAAACATCTCGACAACAGCACAGGTTGAATACCATCAGCCCCCGCAGATTTGAATGGACTAAAAGACCATACAGCATTCCACACATTTCTATCTGTAACGATTTTTGAGCAGTCATGTAATCCCAGAGACTGCATTCCATGCTCAATAACATGCAACTGCCCATCATCGAGCCCCGGAAAGTGATGCCAAAGAAAGAAATCCAGAGTTTTATCTATTGACGCCGTAGACCTGTACGTCATGTCATCATGAATAAACCCCGGTATCCTAGTGACATTACCCTCTAGACTCAGAAGACATCTCACCGCATCTTTGAATTTGCTCACACTACCACAAAAATCAGTCCAGCAATTTCTTTTGGCACATTAAATAGCAGAAAAATATATATTGCAAGCTTCCTTATACTTCCTCTAGATAACAACGTCGCGCTAGTGCCGACCTAATCTCTTTAAAAGAATAGTAACACTCTCTTAAAGAGCTGTAAGCTCAATCGTCTAATACGACGCCACCCTGTCCCTACGTCTATATGCCCTTAACGGGCATATCTTATCAAGAGAGTTCATCAAAGCCATACCAATGGCAGCTGCCTCAGCGTTCACATCATCCACGCTGCACAGCTGTCCCTCTGGCATGTTATAAACTTTCTCACTTAAACAAGCAGAATACCTACTCCAGTCTGCTTTCTTAATGTTCTGCAACAAACCGCCACTGGCAAACCAGCCGGGACACGAAAACAAATGTACCTATGATTAGACCCTTACTTCGTATCTGCTACAGCCTATCCATCCACGCATGTCTCAGCTAATTTATTAGCCAGCGTGATGTCAATAACCTCACTCCTGTTAGCTACAACAAACGTAGGAGCACTACTCTGATATATAACCGAAAGATCAGTGCAAATTATGTAGTCCAATAGTGCTTCACCTCTGCAATTAGTGCCGGTACTGCCCCATACTATAGTATGTGCATTAGCATCAGTACCAATAATAAGGGGCATCTTTTTGACTTGACAATAGTCAACTAGATTGCGCACGAGATCCCCAGAAGGATCAGTTGCTTCACTCAGCATATACACAGAGGCAAAGACTATCAGGCCCTTTCGCCACCACGTAACCACAGAGACTATATCCCTGTCTGTTAACTCTCAAAGCAAATGACCTTTCACATTTTTTGATATCAGAACACATAAGCGCGGTACAGCGTGCAAATTAGAAACAAAAAGTTGATCAGACTTACTCAGACCCCTTACCGCTCCTCTGTAACAGTTCGGTTCTTGATTGAGACAAATAGTTGCGCAAATTGGACAGTTATGGGCAGTGGTGCCATTTAAGCGTCGTTAATGTCGCACCACTTTATTGCAAAGACCGCATAGGCTCAAGGCCCTGGCTTTTGAGTAGTGCATGTTGATTTTGGTCAGGTCAATAGTGGAAAGGGCCATGGTAAAGACCCTTCCGGATTGTCGACCCGACTCGATGTTAAAAGTCATTACCCTCAGACACCTCCACTCTCAGCGCCCGCTCTGCTCACAAACTCAAACAAAACTACCCAAACCGAAGTAAAGTTTGAAACCATTATTAGACAGGTAACTCACAGTATCCACATCTACTGTAAGATGCCACACTTGTAAGGGCTGTCCAAGCTTTGTATTCGTATTCGTAGCTTCGTATTTCGTAGTCAACGTGAGTAGTTTATAAATGTATGTTCTAGCGCAACTACGAGCTACGAGCCACCTCTAAAAAAACAGCATAAAAGCATAATAATTATATAATTTATCCCTATTTTTCATGAAAAACTAGACTTTTTTTGAACAATTTCAGGAATTTAAAAAAAACCACCCGTTACCGCCGCTAGCGCAACTACAAGCTACGAGCTACTTTTGAAAAAACAGCATAAAAGTATAATAATTATATTATTCATCCCTATTGCAAGAATTTTAAGAATTTAAAAAAATCACCCCTTACCACCTCGGATCCAACTACGACTACGTATACGAGTACGACTATGACTATGACTATGACTACGTCGATGACTACTGCATAATTCTATAGTTTTCATGTGCTTATGTGGTAATTCCATCATCTTAAGTATATATTTTATCATCAAAATTAGCTAAACCAATTTTTGATAGATTAAAAGTAAACATATCTAATTCTAGCTTTTCTATGACTATCGATTTCATATTTATTAACAATATGTTTAGGTTTACCCTTAGCTCTTTTTTTAGTTACAAATTTATCATTAAATTTAATTGAATATGAAAACATTTTAGATCTTAATCCTACAAATTCTGTTACAATATTCTCATTAGCTTCTATTTTAAAACAACCTTTCTTTGTATTCATAATAGGTAAGTCAAATATATTTTTAACTCCTAAATCACTAGTATCATACCAAAGTTCAACATCATTCTTTATATCTTTATAGAAATTATTAGTTTTTATGTGCAACATTAAACCATTAGTATCAGTTTGAATTATTTCCACATTATTACACCATTCAGGTTTTAGATGTTTATAAACATATTTATACATTCTATATTTTGACATTTCTAAGACGCAAAATCCTGTAAATATAGGTTTATTAATTAAGATACTCATTTTATTTATATGTTTTGCTACTAAATGTTTATTAAATATTGTTTCCCGATCAATGTAAATTTTAATAACATATTTTTAAGCTTTTTCTCTAGTAGTGCAAAATTTGATATCTTGTTGTTTTAGAATATTCTCAATTGTTTTACTAAATACTGAATTATTCATTAGTTTAAAGAAATCTTTTTCAAATTGAGACTTTGCCTCTTGCCCTTATTTTGTATTTCTATCAATATATAGTTCTAACCAAGAGCTTTGGTTATATTTTATTACACAATGAATTTTAGTTACTAATCCATGCTCTAAAGCTTGTTGTAAAGTTCTTTAATCACATACTAATCGTTTCTTCTAATCTTCTAAACTTGCTATTACCTTCTAGAACCTTTATATTTTTCCTTTACATTATTCTTGTTTGTCTTATTATTGTGTAATTCACATTGATATTTAGATAGTTCTTTACTTTGAACTGTTTTATGCATTGGAAAGAATGAATAATCATTATGTAAATCATGTAATGTTTTAGGATATTCCAGATCAGAGAGAAAGAAAATATTTATTCAAAAGAACAAACTTAACACTGTCCTCCAATGAGGGTAGCCTAATAGACTCAGTATACGTTAACAATAATTGTTTATCAAAGATTAGATAAAAAACAGAATACTAAGTAAAATATTGATTGAGTGTAACCAACTATGCATTGGAAACTGTAGAAAATAAATGATGTTGGCATATCTGTACTGATTTCTTCAGCACTGTCGTTACAATATCTTCAATAAGAAAGGCTGTTAATGCTTGAGATTTCATGAAGTCCAGAAAAAATTTAGTAATCGTACCCCGAGCGCCGACGTAAAGACCTACGACCTCGATGTCATCTAAGCCAAGTTTTTGACAAAAATACGGTATGCACGGATCATAAATTTCTTTCTTCTCCTTGTTCACTGCCTCTGCTTGTTGAGTATCATTCTGCTCCATTCTAATTGTAGGGTCCAGAATAAAACCTTTTCTAGAACTTTGATTATATGCAATTATATCAACTCTCCTTGAGCCATCACCAGTACATTCGACCTCTTGCTAAACTTTCCACCCAGACTTCTTCATTGCATCAGCAATCAAATTTCTTACTGCGTGATGTCGGTTGTTACGAATTAACTCCCCCCTGGGACACTTTCCAAGGATATGTCCTAATGTTTCTGTCTCGCTACAGCCATGGCGGCAGCGGAATGTTCCTTGGTCAGATCGCGGGATGGCATTAATAGGCATAACATTACCAATCATTTTCAACGCATTTGTCCATTCAGATGAAGACAAGCCATTTTTTGAATGAATCCATTTGTTTGCTTGTGGGCATTCAGCAAATTGTATCACTCCTTGCCCCTTTTGAGGAAGTTTGCACCACTGGTCATATTCTAAGCTTCTTAGGTAGTCCCTGATAGGTTTGCTTTTCTTTCCACGCACGGAAAATATTGTTTCTCGAATATCAGGTGGAATGACAAGAAAGTCTAACGATTTTGCCTGATCAGATTCAAAATCCTTTATCTCGTACAAAAGGGCATGTTTTGATTGTATCAAAATTTCTGTTGCATTAAAGTTTTGAATTCCAGCTTCCCATTTAGCTCTTATAAGACCAAGTCCCTTAACCTTGGTACTGGAATACAACATGTTTGTTGGTGTACTAGTTCGTAAATTCAGAATTTGTTTAGCTGGAGTACGGATAATTTGATCGATAGAATCTAAAAATTTAGTAGAAAGCTTAGTCAGTGGGGCATTTTGAAAAGGATAAACTAGCGTTGGCCAAATGTAGTCCTTTAAAACCTTGAGCTTTTGATCAGGTCGAAGCATTGGCGTCGACACTAGTTTTTCGATTTGGTCATTGAATTTTTTGGCGCATTTACCCTCATCAAAGACAATACAATCATTAAAATTAACTCCTAGATACTTGATAGTTTCTTCGGATCCGATGCACCTAATACTTACGTTGTCATCAACTTTAAGGGAATCCTTGCATAATTCTCCACTGACGATGCTTATAGCTACACTCTTCAGGGGACTCATTTGAAGCCCAATTTGGTCGAGAGATGAGGAACTTTGGTGATATAGTTCAATTGCAGCTTGTCTTGAATTTGCTATAAGGCCAGTATCATCAGCAAATTCGGCATTTGATACGTGTGGATGTTGGGGGTGTAATATAAATCCAAATTTGTCGGCTACTTCCTTTTCACTCAGCTCCTGGACCATGGGGTCAATTGAGACATTAAATAAAAATGGTGAAAGGGGACTACCTTGCATTACACCTCTTTCAAACCTAATTACTCCCGTTTTGCCATCAACTGTATTAATTCGGGTGAAATTATGGGAAGCCAAGCTACATGAAAGCTGCTTAAGAAGTGTAGGAGCAGGTTTTGAAGATATTTGATTAAAAATGTGAGCATGTCCAACATTGTCAAAAGCTTGGGAAATATCGCAAAAAATAATAGTACAGTCCCCTTTTTCTCTCTTGGCCTTTTGAAGGCATTTATGTACAAGAGTGGTATTTATAAGTGTACCAGCTTGATTTGGAAATCCTCGTTGGTGTTCGTTAAGGCTGATGTAGCGCCGAAATTCTTTGTCCAGGATTTTTTCAATTATTCTTCGAATAACAGAGCTGACAGTAATGGGCCTCCAATTCTTGGGATCCTTATCATCACCGCCTTTATAGATAAGAATTGTTCTTGCTTCATGCATGAAAAAGGGAACAAAATTATGTTTAATCATGTAGGTTAGTAAGTGTGCTATAACAATTTTGGATTTCTTCAGCGTGCTTTTAACCCATCGAACAAGAATGCCATCAGGGCCAGGCGCAGAGTCAATATTCATCTTTTTAATATGCTGCCGCACTGTATCAGAGGAACAAATTGAAATAAAATCAGCATCAATTTCATTTTGCTGGATTGAAGAAACATGGTTGTAAATAGGACCAACTGCATCATTCGGACAACTCCATCTAGCGGTAAAAGCGTCTTCTAAAGCAGCAAGAGGAATATGACATGACTTATCATTAGAATTCATCACTGTGCGAACTGCCTTCTTGCGTTGGTTGTAAAACAAATACTGCACCATACTCTCTTCGTAGGCTTGCTTCCGAGCTTTTCGTTTACGCTTAGACATTCTTTGAGGATTGGAACTAGAATTGTAGCCGGCATCAGTGTTCATAAAACCGGCGCTTTTTTTCCTTAGCTCATAAAATTTTGTAGCTGGATTCTTAGGGTAGTGCATTTGCACATTTACGTAAAATTCCTATGTATTCCTTGCACAAAAGCTCAAAACATTCATGATTAATAGCATCACTAGAAATTAAATTATCTAGCTTCTTGATTAGTCCATCAAACTCAGAACATAATGTGAGAACCTCGGGGTCATCATCTTCATCTCTGTAAGTTGGCAAAATGCTGGTGTTTAGAGCATCTACAAGATTCTGCCGGTGAATATCCGGGTGGGCACTAGTAATATGTCTTTTAATTCCTCTTTTCTTATAACTTTTGTCACAATGAGGACATGGCACTAACTTCGGATCTTCAGATGAATCAGTCGTCGTAACAAAGCTTATTCCAGAGTAAGAAGTGCTATTTGCACTGTCACGAAATTCATCTTCTTGACTTGGATTGCTTGCCATTTTTAAGTGTATACCCAACATCACTATCAATATTTAGTTTCTGAATATTACCAGGTTGTAATAAATTAATAGTTTTGTCTTCAGAACACCACGTAAACCCATTAAAAGGTAATTTAAATGACATAGCATCACCATGAAAATTATTTGCATCAACAGGAGCTGGATATGATGATTCTTTAGTAGGATCATAATTAATGTAATGTAATGTAATGTAATGTAATGTAATGGATTTATTGTCAGAAACCAAATAATAATTAGTAAATCATAATTACTCATATATATATTATTAGCTCCTACATCCCTATTTATTATACCTGATAACCCACCTCCTATTTGTTCTTGATACATTAAACTTATATCTAGACCTGTTAAAACTTCACTAACATCAGTAATTTTCAGCATAGCACTACAAGAAAAGCCAGGGGTCGTAGAAAAATGCGCAGGATCTAATTCATAAGTTTTTAATAATAAGTCTCTAAATGATTCAAAAACATCAGCTAATATTAGGACATCACATGTTAAAAACATTTTCATATAATTTCCAAATGTATATAAACCACCATACTTATTAGACAAATGAATCCATATTTTTTCACTTCTTTTATAATCTTCTTTTAAAATATCTTTATCTTTCAAATCGTCATGGAAATCATTAAAACTAGGATAATCATAATTTTGGAGTTTGCTGAAAGAGTCTAAAAATGAATAAGGAAACACTTCTTTTTGTGTTAAACATTCTTGAATTTCATCTAGTTCATCTCTAAATTTTCTGGTAAATTTTTAAAATTCCTAATATCACCTTTCTTCAAATTTGATGCTAACGTGTCTAATGAAGATGGTAAAATTGTTAATGAATATTTAAATGTAAATGTTGTATTTGTTTCTGGTATTTGAGCAGCTATTGAATAATATTTTTCTTCTGTTTAGATTATAATATTTAATTCATAAGTTTTACATTCTTTTGATGCAACCATTTCATGTAGTTGTCTTACAAAAAATTTAAAATCATAATTAATGCTATTATGAAATAAAACTGGTATATTTAACGAAGTTCTAACATTTAAATTACATGAACTAGGAGCAGCTTCTCTGAATTCTCCGGTTAGATGACAGTGATCTCTAACTTTGTAATTTAATTTATCATTAATAAACGCCTTCTGGCAAAAATGACAAAATGTACTATTACAGAATATGTTTTTGTTATTATTTAATAATTTAGGTAATTTAACGTTTAACTCTTTATCTAATTCTAGACCCTTGGTTTCTAAAGCGTTCACGAAATTATTAATTTTATCTTTCCCACTACACCTAGTATACTTTTTAAATTTGTTATGAATATTATTCTGACTATCACTAGTAAAAGCATAGGCACATATTTTATGTTTAACTTTTTCATTTGTACAACTTAGAGGTTTTAGTACAGATTCCATGTCAGCAAACAAAACTATTGGCGACCTTACTGTTTTGTTCAAATTCTTAAATTTCGAAATATTAGTTTTTATCTTTCTTAGGTGATCTAGGAACTGCCTTACAACTTTTAAAATAATAATCACATGTTGGGTAATGTAATTTCATTGTTTCCTGATTATTGGTGTGATGAAAACATTGATCACAAATAAAAGTTTTTTCTTCGTGAGATGTTAGCTGACTTCAAACTAGTCTTAATAAATTTTTAATGTAAACATAATGACCTTTTCCTTCTTTGTTAGTTATTAGAAGTAAATTCACGAGGTTCTTATTCCTAGTTTCATGTGAACAGGTATCATAAGTATTATTTGCTTGACCTTGTAATATATAAAAATTTATTGATACATCATTTTGCAATCGCAATTTGTTTATTCCATCAAGAGTTACAGGAAATTGTATTCCACTAAATTTAAAGTCATAATTCCAATCAGATGTGATATAATTTTGAACTCTTTAAGGATCTTTTATAATTTCATTCTGATGTTTATAGTATAACATACAATATTTAAAACACTTTTGGTCTTTATTTGTAATATTACATGCCTTTTCATCAGATACCCACTTTGGAAAGTCAATATAAGATGAGCCTTTAAAAGTGTGGACGTAAATTACGTTACGAAAAATAACCATAAGACATAACAATAAGGCAATATCACGTATACATGCAAAACTTATGTTGACTAAATAAACACTGTTTTAGAAAATATATGAACTAAATTAGCAAATATTTTAAATAGTAATGCTTTACAAAATGAAAAATTAGGAATCTTGGAGAATCAAATATTAAAAATGGACCTGAAATTTTTGGAATTGATTTCTGTATATCAAACTATGTCCTCGGAAGACATAAAGTTATAATTAAAAATTATTATGATAAATAAATTATGAACCAATATTTGTTTAGAATAATAATCCAAATTTTAAACATAATAAGCTATTTCCTAATATATTTAGATCTTTAGTAATTGGTCAAAGTAATTGTGGCAAAAGTTGCCTAGTTATTAAATTTTTGTAACAAAAAGGAATGTTGGACTCTAATAATCTTATTTCAGTAGGGGATAGTCTCCAACAGGACATATATCAAATTATAATTAAAGCATTTAAAACTAATCCATCAAAACAACATGTGATTAATCTATTCGAAAATCAAAATAAAATACGAAAACATGGTCTGTGTGAGTTGGAACTAATAGAAAAAGTAGGCAAAGGAATTAAAGGAAAAAAAGGAGGCAAAGCAGAAATACATATAGCTGTTTATAACAAAGATGATGTTATGCCAGACCCTAGTGAAATTGATTCTAAATTGAAAACTCTTTTAATTTTTGATGATGTAATGAATCGTAAAAATCAGGATATAATAAAAAGTTATTTCGTAAGAGGCAGACATAATAATATCTGTGTATTTTATCTAAGTCAGTCATATTTTGAATTAGATCGAAGGTCTATTAGATGAATTCTAACTTTTTAATTTTATTGAGGTTATCTTATCAGGATATACAAAACTTACATAGTGATAGAATTGCTATAGATATTGATTCAAAAGAATTTATGCATTTTTTTTAACAAAGCTGGAAAAACTATTATTCTTTAATAACTATTTATTTTACAGCAAATGCTAGTGAAAAGCGATCAAGACATAACCTAGACAATTTTTATACACCTATTAGATAATTGTAGATACTCTTACACACAATTAAAAGGGTAATTTTTCCTAAAATATCTACACATACTTCACCCTTTATTTTAAATTTTACTTCTAAATTTATTTCCTAAATTTGGGAGCGTTACAAATTGAGAAGCAATATCTTATTTTAGATTGTAGAATAGTACATTCTGAAGCATTTAAAGTAGATCAAGTTAAATTGTGTATAAATATTAATGCTACGACTAGTAAAAACATTTATTTACCAGCTTGTTGTATTAGGATGCGTATGCAACCATTAAGAAATAATGTTGGTAGATATTTAACATATATTGGTCTAAAACCTAGTAAAATGTATCAATATCACGATATTATTATTACTGACACTCAAGGTCGTCGGGACTGACTGCATAAACACGAGATTTATTTTGGTATCAATATTTTGTTATATTGTTTTATGATATTATATCATATTTTATTATGCAATTGTTTATTGTTAAAGTAATAAAATAACACCTACTTCACGCATTTTTATCATTTTGAAATACAAACGATGAACACTAACGCTAATGAACGCTAACGCTAACGCTAACACAACACAACGTTAACAAACGCTAACGCTAACACAAACAACAAACGAACGTTTTCACAACAGTACGTAAACAATGACGAAGTTACATGTATTTATAAAAAATGTATGTTAATAAATGCCGGTAAGTATATTCTGTGTGAAGTGCAAGGTAAAACACCTAATAGGGTAATCGAGTATACTGTTACTAAAAATAACAAAAATATAATGAAATCAAAATGTATGTATGTATGTATTTGTATGTATGTATTTATACAGCTTTGGTTCTTAACCTCAAAGGTATAACTTACTGTTTTTCTATACAACATTGCTATGTGAACCACTAGGAAGGTGCTAGTGTATATAGTACACTTGACCAGGTATAGTGGTTCATGTTTCTTAACTCTAGTTCAACTAGTATACTGATATAGTCTTACGAACCGACGTACTCCTTGAGAGATATATTTATACTGGTTTTTCACCAGGTACCATGAATGTATTTCCCGGCTAGCCGAGGATATAGGACAGAGTAGAACGGAACAGGTACGGCTTTTTCACGGCTGCAACTGCTTCGCATTCATTCTGCTTCCAACCCGCCAGTAGTCACTCTTATCGAGAGTGGACAGGTGGCGACGGCCTGTAGTGGACGAGGAAGAGAGGAACTTCGAGATGAATCTTGAGTCTATACATTTGAATGTACAGTGTTCAGGCATGTAGTAAACTACTATTAAGCTGACTTGTATCTCTGTCTCAGGTAGGAACTACCACAGATAAATACAACCAGCACCCAAACACTTTAGACTCTCACACCCACCCCGTTTAACTCCCTCAACGCCCCACCAAGCCCCATCCCCCCACTGCCCACAATCCAGAGCACTACTGGCTGGCCCTGACTTGGTGACAAGGCGATGCATTACATCTCTAAGCCACCAAGCCGGGGTTAATGAAATCAAAATGTGTTAACTGTAATACTACAAAATGCTAATTTATAAAATCCAAAGAATCTATAAAAAATGGCAGGTCGAAGACCCTTGAACCGAAGATCGGTGGTGATATTGTTGATACAATTAGAAAATATGTAGGTGAAGTACATTATCTAGGCAGTAATTATTTAGGTCCTGGTACTAAGTTTTAAGAAAGAATAACTAGAGGTGATAAGCCAGTAGATAGAATTGACGAAGCAGCAATGCATCATGATTTAGCATATAATATATACAAAGATAAAAATAATAGACATAAAGCAGATAGAAAATCACTAAAAGATATAGATGAAATTAAAAATTCTACATTAAGTGAATAAGTAAAACGTGTTGTAACCAGAAGTGTAATTAAACCAAAATTATATCTAGGTTTAGGACTTAGGCCATTACTTTTAGGGTTAATTCATAATGATAAATTATGACTATTAAAAGAACGTCTTGGGGACTCACGTCCGCCAGATGATAAATTATATAAAATTCTAGATTCTGTATATAAAAACCCATTGACTCGATTTATAGGAATAAATGAATAATCTAGAAAAACAAGAATAAAACCTAAAATAGTTAAAGAATATCTAGCTACACAGAATACTTATACTAAGCATTTAGGTTAAATAACAAAATTTTAACGTAGAAGATATTAAACACCAGGAATAGATTTGATTTGGCAAGCTGATTTAGTTTTTATGCCTGCCAAATAGGTTACAAATAATGACAAATATAGATTTATAAATCTAATTATTGATACATTTTCTAAATATGGATGGGCTATACCTTTAAAAACTAAAAATGCAGATGAAGTATTAGATAGTTTTGAAATTGTATTAAATTCTAACAAACCACCCCAAACTACATTTTGATAGAGGAACTAAATACAGTAGTAAAAAGACAACTAATATGTTTCAAAAATATAATTTTAGCTGGTATACAACTAGAAATGAGATCAAAGCAATAATTGTAGAAAGATTTGCAAAAAAAATTCAACAAAAGATGTATAAATATATGACTGAACAACAAACAACTAGATAGGTTGATGTTTTACAAAATCCTATTACAAATTTTAATAATTTAAAGCATAGTAGTATTAAAATGACACCAATTGAAGCAACTTTACCAGAAAATGAATAAATTGTATATTTAATTCTTTATGGTTCAGAATCTAGACTAGGAGAGTTAGATAATGATAAAAGTACAAATATTAAATTATAAATTGGTCAACTAAAGGTCTCTGAAGGACTACGTCCTGGTCGAATAAAGGTCTTAGAGGGGCTTTGCCCTGGTTAAAGAGTTAGAACACATTTATTTGTACTAAAGTTTAATAAAGGTTATAAACCCTAATTTGCAGAAGAAATATTGTATATCAAGGAAGTTGTTCCTACAGTTCTAATAACATAAACTAGTAGACTATCATAATAAAGAAATTAAAGGAACATATTATGCAAATAAAATAACACCGTATAACAAAGAAGAAGATTTTAAATATGAATATATTATTAATACAAGGAAAAAAAACAAATATTATAAGAGCTTTAGTAAAATGGAAACAATATTCTAATAATTTTAATAGTTAAGTTGATTTAACACTAGAACAAATCAAACATTCTGAATATTTAAAACCTATTAAAGTCAAGCTTTTAAAACAAAATATAATAAAACTACGTGTTAAAAAACATGTGGCCAAAGAGAAATAATTTATAAAATAAACGTATATAAATGAATGAAGCAGAACAAATTAAACGTCAAAAAAGACTCATGGTAAAAGAAAATGAAAATAATAAAAAACTTAAAGCACAATTTATAGCTGAGAAAACAGGAGATGATGCTTTCACATTAGAACAAGAAAAAAACTTTGCACCTTTAATAAAAGCTTTACAAAATATTACTGATACAGTTGAAAACAAAGCAATATCAGCATCAAAGGAATTAGCTCTTTTTTAAAAAGATGTCAATTCTAAACATACTAATTTAAAAAATATTGCACATCATGAATACACTAAATTGAAGGAATTCATAGCTGGTAATGATCAATTATTAGAAAATCTAGCTTAAGCCAATAAATCTGCACAAGAAGAAAGAGAGGCACAGTTAGGAAAATTAGCTATTTAAAATGTACCAGAACTTATTTATTAAAGATACAACGCAGGTCCTATAGCTTTGAAATATTTTGGTAACTTAGCAAACGATGCTTTATATATAAAACTACAAATCACAGGTGATAATAACACAGATGGCTATTATATTGGAAATACAAAAATACAAGATTTAGGTGATAATTTAATAAAAATATTTGGGAAAAAAAGACCAATGACTATTGGTTTATGGGAATTATTTACAAGACAACACCCTGCTCATTATAAGAGTAAAGATGCTGAATCATATGCTTAGTATATGTTTACAACAAAAGCATGTAATACTGAAGATGGAAGACCTAGAAGTTCAAAAGGTGAAAAATGGGGTATATTATCAACATATAGTAGAAAAAATAATCTTATTGGCAAACAAAGGTCTCAAAGTAATAATGCATTAGATGACGCAAGTTCCACAGCAAGTTTAAAAACGGCAATTAGTCAAGGCCTGCGGAACAGGTCTAAGGAAGTGAACAATAGTAATATTAAATTTATAATAGATGGTCCAGAAATTCTAACATCAAAATTAGATACAACTCTACCTAATTTACAAGCTGGACATACAAATATCGATAAAAATGTTATAGAATTAGCAACTAATATACTAGATAAATTTGAATCACATTTTTCAGATAAAGCTTATACAAATTTATATTCTATACTTATAAATAAATTACAAAGTAAATAAATAATGAAAACACTGTGAGTATTGTAAAAGCTTTAGATAATATTCTGGAACAAAAGAAAATGATGAATAATTAAAATAAGCATATAATTTTACGTACTGAAGAGAACAATATAACTGTTTATTTTGTTGAACCAACATTTATCCTTAATGGAGCTCAAATAGCTTTAAAAAAGATATCTGTATACTATTCAATACCCAATGTTGATAAGCAAAATAATAATTTTAGATATAAAATAAATAATGATCTAGGTACTACGTTTCGAGATATTACCTTAGCAACTGCGAGCTATGAAATTGAAGCTATTGGTAAATTAATTAAAGATTCAATAGGTTCTGATGAAAATAATAATAAAATTCCTAAAACCGATGCATTTAACAAGGTTATAAGAATCAAACCTGATGCTTGTATTGCTTAGTGTGTAATTAAAATACCACATAATTATGTAGTTGATTTTAAACACCTAATTTAATCGGTTAAACTCTAGGATTTACACCTAAGCTACTTACGTCTGGTAAATATTTTTCAGATGGAACAGTTGATATCAATTCCGTTAACTCAGTACATGTACATTGTAATTTAGTTTCTGGTTGTGCCATTACCGGTAAACCATCTAAATGTATTTATTTATTTACACTAAAAGTACCGCTAGGTTATAAAATTATAAAAAAAGCCAGGCAAAATGTGTATTATCAAGTAGATCAGAAATACATTAATAAAATGACAATTTGGTTGACTGATGACCAACTTAACCCTATGACGTTTAGAGGTGATGAAATTACAATTACCTTATCTTTAAAATATAATTAAATGAATACAAATACTGCAATTTCATGTCAAAACCGATGAGCAGCTACACAGAACTTGACACACTTGTTGCATTTATTTTTATTGTTCAAATAGCGAGTCTTTTTAGGTTTCATTCTAGGAAACTGGATGTATCCTTCAGCTGCTGCATTTGCAAATAAGTTTAGTACACCAATCTTCACCTGAACTTATTCAATTTTGCAAAGTATCCATCCAGTTCCGTACTTTTTAAAATCCGTTAGTCGCTCTACGCACTCATTTGTGCTATTAAATACAAACTTGTCAATTTCACTTGTATTAAAGATATCGTAATTCTGACCTAAAAAGGTAGGGTTACGTACTTTTAAAGTTTTTTCAGTTTCCACTTGAACTTCTAGTTCCATTGTAGCAACAATTATAAGCTAAGCTTTGATACTACTATGTACAATTAGGTTTTGGGAGAGTAACTTCACAAAAGCATCGTGCACTTCTGTCATAATTGTTTCAATACTCGCAAATGTTTCAATGGGCTTGTGAATATAGGTTACAATTATTCTTTTGTGATATCTTAAATATTTTTGAAACACGTCCAAGTCTATTTCAGGTGAACGGCGTATTTTTTTTCTTGCTGGTTGGCTAGCAGTGATCGTACTTGGTCCATATGTTGCTCCTGATCGACTTTTGCCGCCCACTACTAGATTTTGACTGCAGTTCTCAATGTGCCCAAGTCTCCTACCAACAAAAGAGCATTAGTGGTATTGTTTATTTGAGCAAAACAGGTTGCAATCTTCACACTGATGAACGTGTTCCACATGGGACTTATACGGTACGTGATAGTCATATTAATAGAGAAGTTATAATTATAAATACAAATATAAGGCTTCTAGAAGGAAGATTAGACACCAAACCTGTTGTAGTACGAGGAGCTATACGCATACAGCAATATGAAACATATTTAATTAGCGATCTTGAATTAACAAAACTTAATGATGAAATAGCGTTTTTAACTGGCTTTATCTGTATTTACACACCTTCTTTTGAAGGAACTAATTTTAGTCAAAGAATTTGTAATATACCTGTTATGGATTTTGCAAATACATGTATTAATTTTAAAACTAAACAAGCTGCAATATTTCAAATATCTTATACAAGTTACAAATTAAAGTAACTGATTATATACTAGGTACAATATATTGGTTCAACAGTATTCTTCAATAATATTATCCTATTATTTCATTTTATTAAACAAGTGATTGTTAGCATTCATTGTTCGTTAGTGTTAGCGTAAGCGATCGTTAGCGTTGTATATTTTATCGTTTATCGTTCTATTTTTAGCGTAAGCGTTGAAGCGTTAGCGTTGTAGCGTTAGCGTTATTGTTTATCGTAACGTTAGCGGTAACGTTAGCGTTCATTGTTTGTTAGCGTTAGCGTTCGTTAGGGTTAACGTTTGTTAGCGTTGTAACGTTTATTAATATTATTTTATTTCAAATTTATTTGAATACAAATAGGTTAATGTATTACACATTTATGCCTTAACAGTAGATGTACTATTGTTTTAGACGATATCAGTACTAAATCAACAAATATTGAAAATGTTAATGTTTTACAAGGTAAAAAATTCAAAATCTTAGAAAATCAAATATCAAGACTTCAATTACGACCTATTATGCTTTTAATTAAAAATCAAAATCATAATAAATGAATAATAAAACAATATTCGTGTGATATAAAAATCCAAAAATTAAACATAGTTCCCTATTTCCTAATATATTTAGGTCTTTAGTAATTGGTGAAAGTAATTGTGGAAAGAGCTGCTTTGTAATCAAATTTTTATAACAAAAAGGAATATTTGACTATAATAATCTTATATTGGTAAAAAAAAGTCTACAACATGATACATATCAAATAATAATTTAAAAAAAATAATGAATTTATACTGTATCAATCTAAAGAAGCTTTGGCTTCTTTTCTGTTCTAAGCTAAATTTCTAACATTGAGCTTAGAATTCAAAAATAATACAAAAATGATAGGAATAGATGTTACAGATGTATTATATAAAATATATAATATTCTTAAAGAAAATCTAATAAAAAAACAAATTAAATAGCAATTAGTTTTAAATGGAACTTCCAGTGAATTTATACCTTCAACAGGAAAAAATATATATCAAGATATGACCTTTTCTTTTAATTATCACACAATTAAAAAAAAAGATATTAATTCAAGTATGAGTAAATGTTTAATTAAACTTTAAAACAATATTGAGAAGAGTGACAATAATTAAGCCTATAACCACCTTTATAAGATTAATTAAATTGATTTTAAATAGAGAATATAAACCGTTGAAAAGTTCATCCTATATAGAATCACTATAATAGGTATCTAATAAAAAACCATGCATTAATATCAAAAATGAAGACCAAAAATGCTTTAAATACTGTTTGTTATATCATAAACTTGAAAATAAAATTAAAAGTCATCTTAAAAGAGTTACTTAATATAATATTTCTGATGAGAATAATAATTTTGATTTTAATGCAATAGAATTTCCGGTAACTCTAAATAGTGTAAACAAGTTTAGATTACAAAATAATATATCAATTATTCTCTACATTCTAGAAGGTAACAATATTATTATTCATGACACCTGTCCACAGGACAATAGAAAAAAAACTATGTAAATTTGTTATAAATAATTAATCAAGAAAAACATAATCATTATGTATATATTAAAGATTTATCAAAACTAGTAAAAGTCTACTAACAAAACACAAATAACCAGTTTTTATTTGTGATAGATGTTTTTATTACAACCATAATAATAAATCATTAAAATCAAATTATATAGCATGTAATAATTATTTTAAAAGTTGTAAAGCAATCCTTATTATGCCAAAAAACAATGAAAAAGCTAATATTTTAAAATTCAAACACTTTTATAAAATAATAAAACTACCAATAGTTTATAATGCTGATCTGAACTATGTATTGTAAAAAATAGATTTTGTTAATAAAAACAGTACTAAATGTAATAAAAACATTAAACATGAAGCTTGTGCTTATACTGTTACTACTGTTAGTCAAAAAAATATTTATAATACATTAAAAAAGTATATAGGATGTAGTGGGAAAGATACAATTGATAAATTTATAAAAGCTATTTGTCAAGTAGGAGATAAATTAAATAAAATATTAAAACAAAAGTTTAAAACTTAAAATAACCTCAACTGTCTAATGATGAAAAAAACATATTTTGTAATAGAACAGTTTGTAATTTTTGTCAAAAGGCGTTTGTTATTGATGAATTAAATTATAAAGTAAGAGATCATTGTCATATTACCGAAGTATTCAGAGGTGCGGCTTATGATTCTTGTAATTTGAATGACAGCACGTCTTTAAATATACCAGTTTTCGTTTATAATGGTACAAATTAGGATTTTAATTTTTTTGTAAGGCAACTTTATACGATGCAAATAAAAACGAAACAGTATGTAGTAAATTGAAAATTGTACCTCAAACAGAGAAAAAATATTATTCTATAACTGTTAATATACCTGATACAAAAATAACATTTACATTTGAAGATTCATTAAAATTTTTACCTGCATCATTAGATGGGTTAGCATCTTATTCAAAAAAGGGTGATATTAAGAATTTTAGGGAATTTGCACGAATATTGCAAGGATAAACCAGTTGATATTCAAGAGTTATTAACACAAAAAGGATTGTTTTCTTATTTATATTTAAACTCTTTTAATAAACTTTAATACAAGAAATATCCTAGTTATGAGAAGTTTCATAATGACTTAAAAGATGAACAAATTTAAGAAAAGGAATATTGAAGAGGTGAAAAGCTATGAAATTATTTTAAGAATAAAGAAAATAAAGGGAATAATAAATATTTATTTAAAGATTTAATAGAGATGTATTTACCATGTGATGTTTTAATATAAGCTGATTGCTTTAAATAATTTAGAGATTTATCTTTACATCATTAGGAATTAGATCCTGCACATTATATTACTACTCCTGGATTTTCTTAAAGTGCAAGAAATATCCTAGATATGAGAAGTTTCATGATGACTTAAAAGATGAACAAATTTAAGAAAAGGAATATTAAAGAGGTAAAAAGCTATGAAATTATTTTAAGAATAAAGGAAATAAAGGGAATAATAAATATTTATTTAAAGATTTAATAGAGATGTATTTACCATGTGATGTTTTAATATAAGCTGATTGCTTTAAATAATTTAGAGATTTATCTTTACATCATTATGAATTAGATCCTGCACATTATATTACTACTCCTGGATTTTCTTAAAGTGCTATGTTAAAAATTTTTGAAGTGAAAATAGAACTTTTAACGGATCAAGATATGCTTTTAATGTTTCAGGAGGGAATAAGAGGTGGGTTATCTGGAATAATAAATAGGGATGTAAGAGCTTATAATAAATATATGAGTTATTATGATAGCACTATAGATTTATCATATCCAGCCCCTGTTGATGCTTATAACTTATATGGTGATGGAATGTCATTTAAGTTACCTATTATTGGGATTAAATGGTGCCTGGAAGATGAAAATAATATATTATATAACAAAATTAGGTATTGATAGTGATATTAAATATACACTTAAAGTGGATTTAAAATATCCTAAAAAATTGCATGATTTACATAACGATTATCCATTTTCCCTTCGCATAAAACAGTACCAGATACTGAATTATGTGAGTATCAACATAGATTAAAAGAAATTAAAAAGCATAAAGGATCTTAAAAAATAATAGCTAGATTACAGGATAAAAAAGGATTAATATGTGATGATAAAACTTTACAACAAGCTTAACAACATAGATTAGTACTATCAAAAATTCAAAGTGTAAATAAATACAATCAAAGGGCATGTTTAGAACCATATATTGATGATTATACAAAATAAAAGCAAAAACCTACATTCGATTTTAAAAAGGATTTGTTTAAGCTCTTAAATAATTCAGTATTTGGTCAAACAATAGAAAATATTCTAAAAAGACAAGGTATCAAATTTTTGTACTAGTAAGAAAAACGTTTTAAAATATGTTAGTAAAATTAATTTCAATTGTAAAACGTTATTTAGTAAAGATTTAGTAGCTCTACATATCAATAAAATGAGTATATTTTTCAATATTTCAATAAACTAATATTTGCAGGATTCTGTGTTTAAAAAATGTCAAAATACAAGATGTATAATTATGTGTATGAGCATTTTTAACCTAAGTGAAGTGATAGTGTAGAAATAGTTCAAACTGATACTGATAGACTTATGCTTCATATAAAAAGTAATGATTTTTATGAAGATATAAAGAATAATATTGAATTATTGTATGAAACTACTGATTTGGAAGTTAATAATATTTTCAGCTCACCTATTATAAACAAAAAGAAATTAGGTTGTTTCAAAATAGAATCTAATGAAAACATTGTTACTGAGTTTGTTGGATTAAGATCTTAAATGTTTTTATATCCTATTGAATGTAATGATACAATTATAACTAAGAAACAAGGTGAAGGTATACCTAAGCATATCGTTAAATAATATTAAATTGAAACGTATAGAAAAATATTAAAATAAGAAATTAAAGATAAAGTAAATTTCAATCAAATTAGATTTGATAAATTAAATATGTTTACTTTTAATCAGTCAAAAGTTGGATTAGCTAATTTTGATGATAAAAGGTATATTTTACAAGATAGGATCACTACAATAGCACATGAAAACTATAGAATTATGCCGTACTTATAGTCGTGGTGGTAGTTGTAGTTGCGTTTTCAAAATCCGTAAGGTGAAATCAACATGGAAATTGAAAATGCTAAAAAAATGTGTTAAAACTGCTGATTGTCCTATAAAAATAACCTTAAATCATTTGAATAGGCTACTTTTATAAAATAAGGACGTAGTCGTAGGTGTGTCCTAGAAACCCCATTTCCATACTGATTTTTTTAAATTCCAGAAATTCTTGAAAATAGTCTTGTTTTTCATGGAAAATAGAAATAAATCATAAATTTATTTTGATTTTATGCTGTTTTTGAAAATTGACTCGTACTCGTGGGTGTCCTAGAAAGTAGTCTCGTAGTTGTGTTTGAGGTGGATATGTGATGGTTTTTTAAAATTCCTGGAATTCTTGGAAGTAGTCTTGTTTTTTATGAAAAATAAAAATAAATCATAAATTTATTATGGTTTTATGCTGTTTTTAAAAAGCAGCTCGTACTCGTAGTTGTGTCCTAGGAACTTCATTTTCATACTACTCATAAACTACACAAAATGCTAAACTAATTTGCATGCAAGTATTTGTAATAATAGTTTATAATTTACGGCAATTAAAGCAATTTGAAAAAATGATGATGCGACGGTTTTTGTGACTCAGAATTATAATCAGTTATTTTCGTTAGTTGCCTGTCAGTTAGTATACAGAAACATAGACGAAAGTTAAGTCCGAGAGCCTTGCATCCGTCCTCCTCTCTTAGTGTTTAGCTATTTACATTTCAGTGCTAGTTGAAGCTCCATGTTATTTTAACGTAAGTAATGAGTAGGAAATGGTGGAAATTTTAAAGGTGTCAAATATCCAGGTAGCAAATGTTCGTTAACCAAAAATACATGAATGTGCGAAAGAAAATATGGAAAAAATATTATCGCGGGCAAAGGATCAAATCCGTGTCCTCCCACTTTTTGCTGAAAGCAAATCTGCTTCCTTCCATTTTAAATTTCATTCAAATCTCCTGCCTTCCATTTAACATTAAAAGCAAATCCGCTTTTTCAATTTTACCTTAAAAGCGAATTTGTGTCCTCCTAATATTGTAACTACATGATATTAAAACGAAATTTGTTGTAACTACATGGTTTCAAGAGCCAACGTGTTCCATTTCGATGATTTTAAAAATTGCAAAAGGTTTTAGTTTCATGTTCTGAAAATTTTAAAATGTTATATTCACAAAATATTACAAATGCGAAATGCTCTAAATACATAGTTCGAGAACTGCTAAAATCTCTAACTATATCTAATATTCAAAAGCACGTAATAAGAACATTTTGCTCTTTTTTAAAGTATTTATTTATATTTTAATTTTTTTACTTTCTTTAATCAAGTAGTTATACCAGTTTGCAACTTAAAACCAATGTGGTAAGATTAGTTTGCAACTTCAAACTATGTAGTTGGAACAATTTGCATTTGAAATTATGTAGTTAGAACCATATACAGTTTTTTAATATACGAAGTTAGAACTTTTTAAGTTTTTAAAATATGGAATTAGAAGAGTTTGCACTTTTCATAGCCATGTTATTATGAATAATTCAGCTAAACGGTTATTTACACTAAAATCTTAAGGACACGGATTTACTTTTCATAATTTGCATCTTTCTCAAAGGTACTGAACATGTGCGTTTTTATTTGAACGAAACCATTTCAAAACTGAGACAGTAAACGCGTTAGAAGTATTGTAGTAGGAATCTGAGTGGTGTATGCTCACCCATTATTTTTCAGGTACCAAGGGGGTTGATTTTTTGGAGGCGTAAAATTACTTACCCAAATTATTAAATAATTAAATGGAGCTTTTAAAATTTTAACATCGTGGAAATAATTTGTAGGCAAAAGTTAAAATACTAAAAATCTTTAATTATTTTGTTAATAATACACAAAACAAAATAATACTATTGTTATAATTTTGAACATCCTTTACTTACAAAAGTGTAACTATAATTGGAATAATATAATTTACAGTGCTGTTTGCGTTACTTTATTTTTTCGTTTTTTCTATACTACTGAAAATGTTATAGGAACAAACTTATAGACCTGGGTACCTAATTCTGTGTTTATTAACTTTTTATAGTGCTCCATCGTTGGTGGTTTTAAGCTCGAAGTGTGAACAATACTATAAAGTGCCATTTTCCCGTGAACAAGACACTTAAATAATTATTACTATGACGACCATTTGTTTTTTGGTTATTTTTACAATGGCTCTTTTGCTGGAACTGGAAAGTTTCTCAGGCGTAATTCATCTACATCATAAAGAATGCGATTCAAAACAAGACTGCTTTAGTCCAAATAGAGAGTGCTGCAAAAAAATAACAGATAAAGAAACATTTTGCCTAGGCGATTGCTATACCAAAGATATCTGCTCCCCAGCGAAGAAAGCATACACGCTCTTTAAAGCCCGAGTAAGTAATTCAAATCATTTTTAATAATTTCAGTTGTTCGAAGGTGGAAGTGTAGAAGTTGTGGTAAATGTTGTACTACGCGAAAGTATTGACTAGGACTGGAACCGGGACCATGAATTGGACTGACAGGGGCATATTGTGGGATATAGGACTGAAGTGGTAAACCTGACTACGCATATGGGCATTGTAATGCGTTGCAATGTATTGGGATGAATAGAGGAAAAGAGAGCTGTAGTTGTATTTTCAAACAGTACTAAGGCATTAAAATACAGTGTAAGACAGAAGACCGGTGACCGGTGCTGACCGTTCCACTGACCGGGGCTCCGGTAAGTAAAATCAAAATAATGATTAGGCTCGGTCGTGTTCATTTTTTTCCCTCCGGCTCGAAAAGCTCGAAAAGCAAAACGCCCCCACGAGTCATGAAAGAACGATTTTTCGAGTCGGTCGTATCCGTAGTGGGGTATTTGAGCCCAAAAAGTTTGAGAGTGACTGATATGTCTTTTTGAACTCATACTGTCTTAAAGAAAATATCAGACCTAATCAGAAGTACTTTAATCAAAACGTATGTAAAAGTATGATGAAACATAATGTATACAATAATAATATTATATGCATTACACTGATCACACACCGACACCAACGCTGTAGCTGGCACTGGTGGCTAGTAACAATAAACTAAATTTGAATTTGAATTTAAAATTTAAATAGTGTGTTTCTGTTATAGCAATATTATAATTAAGAAAATTACAAATAAATAATTTTAAAACAAAAATTCTAGGATTACAAATTACAACACACTTGAAATTTAGGTATAAGTGTTAATAATGCATTCCATTTATTTCATTTTTACTTACACGGCACACATTTAAATGTTTAGCAAATTAATCTGCAAATTAATCAATAATTATTTTTTTTTAAATTAACTCTATTTTATAGCAAACATGTACATATTTATTGTTTGCATGTTTAAATAACATTTAAAATCATTGCATCTTGAAATGTGTGATGTGTGAAATGTGTAATTAAACCTAAAATGGAATAATTAAACAATTTAGTGGGTTTGGTAACTACACAATTGATTTATTTATTTGTAATTAAGAATTAAGGGAATTTCTAATTAAATGTATTATTTAAATAAGCACAGTGCGTGTGCATGGTGCAAATGTACTGTATAGTACATACTAATAATACTGCATACCTTAAACAAAAATAGTGAGTGTGGAGTTGTGGAGTGTGGACACTGGCTGGAAACAGCGAAGTGCAGAGAGTGCTTCTACTAAATTTCATTTACAGTTTCTGCTAATGTGAATGTAGTACATATTATTGATATAATCGTATTGTAGTCGTTAATCAGTGCTGTGCTGAAAAGGATTACAGTAATAGACAGCAGCACGAGTGGAGAGTTTCATTATTAAGCTTATAGCGTGGCGGTGACGGATTGCTAGTGTAGTGTTAGTGTTCTGGCAAATTCAAATTCTGGCTGTGCGCCGTAGGCCATGCAGCAGTACTACCTGTAATTTAACCAAAAACACTAAAACTTACGATTAGTGAGAAGGACATACACAGATGTCTGTAATGTAGCTGCACTTGAACTAAATATCTATATACTAAAATTGTCCCTTCGCATGATGTTACTGTGTTTGGGTGAAGTCATAACTTAAAAGACCTAATTGGTAAAATATAACAGCAATCTTAAGAGCAAAGTGAAATTTAAAATTAATAAAACAGGACCAAAAGTTTACCAAAAGTACTATACAAAGTAACTGCTATTTTTATTACTCACTAATCTATCTAAGTACTAATATCTTCTTTGTTAAAATTAAATCAAAAAATCAAAATGATTTGGTGCACCCAGTTCTTAAGTACGCAAACCACCATTGTATAGCAATTAGCTAACGGCGCTAGTTACGTGGTGCTACATTAAATTTAGTGCACAAAGCGTAAGTAGACTAGAAACTTGGCACCGAAACTAAGTTGGTGTTCAGACTGCACAAGTGCACAAATGTCCAAATGACGAAAGGTGAATAGGCGCATATATATATGTATAGGTACATGTAGATACACGGGTTGAGAAAGTCATATTAAGTTATTTTCAAGAATTCTTTTAAATGGCAAAAACATATACACCCGTAACAATTCACGATACACTAAAAGAAAAAAAATACAAATATTCTTATAATTTAAAAATAATGCACATTTAAATTCAAATATTATTAGATAATGTTTTTATGATCCGGCTCTGTGGCCCAGGGGAGATTTTCTCTATCCTCGATAAAATCGGCGTTACTTTTTGAACCGCTGAGCGAATCCTTAGCCGGTAGCGTATTTGCGTCTCGTTGCACAGAAGTTAGTGTAGTGGAAATAGTTGGTAGGGGAAGATGTGTGCGAACTGTTTGTGCGCAACTAAGGGAAAGCAGTGTACGTTTTCGTTCATTCGTGTGTAGAGACGAAGACGGCGTGCTAATTGTGCCTCGCAGGCTAACAGCTATTTCTTCGTGCAGTAGCATAGTTGTAATACTATTCAGCAGACCATACATTGCGCCCTTCATTGCATAGCATCTGATATTACTTTCACGCTGCGTCGATATACGGGATGTAATACGTGGGGCACTCAGGGTTGGGTGTACTCGTCTGCATTTTGGCTTGGTCTCGAAGTACATTCTAGTTCAAATACCTAGCACTGTAGCCCTCCGAAAGGGAAGAATTTCATTGCTCCTGAAGAGAAGAATAATCTACTAAGACTGCAACAGAGGTCAGCTGTTCTTTAGCCACTATCCTTTAATAATACATATTAGTTCTTAAGATACCAGCTGAACATTGTAACTGACTTCCTTTAGGAACGCTACATAGGTGGTGTTGAGACTTTGTGTCGTTCATACCGAGGGGAAATGTTTGTTTACATTCACATGCTGGTACAGTTAATACACTGGAAAATAGGATATATACCTGGAGAATTCGATAAGTGCTACATAATAATAATGCTACATAATGTTTTTATGAAATTTTTTGAGCAAAAAATTAGAAATATTTCTATTATCACCTATAGGTATAATTTTGAAACATTTACAACGACAACGATAAATACAAAAATGAATTGATAAATTAAAGTGACATCATTAGAGTTAGGCCCTAAATAAGTCTATGTTGTAGGCTGTCGGTATTTAATGCTGAGGTTTACAATTTGAAAGTGGGTCGATTTATCGTGTCAGGTATGTTTTTGATAAACCGAATTTTCGGTTTTGACAAGTTTTTTGCAAAAATTTGAAATTGCCTCCTATCATAGTTGTCTTATGTCAATGTGGGACCAGAAACAAACGATGCCATCAATGTTATGGGTATGTTGCATTAAAAAAAAACAATACATGTTAAACATAGTTATTTTAGCAAAGCTCAAGAAAGACACGAAGGGGGTACAGTTTGTCTTAACACTTGCTAAAGTTGAGTATTGTCATTTGTGTCTAGTCACTAATTTGTGACAACTAAGTTTCTTTAGCTTCTTATGATGTAGGCACAGTAAAGTTAAACCTTCCGTCCACACAATAATAATAGTTGAGATTGCTGAGAGATTTTAAAAATATTACGAAGATTTCATTTCAAGATGTTATCTATTCCTTTCCAGCTAATAAGCAAATACAGAAAATTCTACAGCATGTGTGTTTGTACTGCCAATGCTCCAACTGCACCTATAATGCAATTATGTTTGCATTTCACAAAAAACACTTTTTTGTGTAAAAAATGTCCTTTGACATATCCTGACCTTTGACATATGGTCCTTAATATTTGCTGGAACTCGGACCGCAAGAGCGACTGCAAATTTCTTCTGCCCACCACTTTTAAGTAAAGCGGAGTAAAGGTCAGCTTTGATTTTGGTGTTCCATCCTCCAGTCAATGAGTTGAGACACTACTGGGAGGATGAGCATTAAATAAGAGTTTAACTCGAGAAAAATTTACGTGTAACCTCATGGCCTCTAAGTTGGTATCAGTGATAAGGTTGAGCTTATTATTAGCGGAAAAGCGATTTTTGACTATGCATAAATTATCTTCTAATTACAATATGTTTATCTCAATATTCTCAATGTAATTTTGCTCAAGATCAGTAACATTGCAACAGTTTATGAATGAAAATCCAAACTACCAAACGACCAAAAATAATCCAAACTACAATCAAATAAAAATACCCGACTATGTACCTAACTAACTGCATGTTATAGAAAATTCAGTTGAGACATGATGACGACTTAAGAATATCGGAATTACTGTTCGACTTTGACGAATTCAATAGAGTACCCGAGTTGCCAGAACGGACGGCAATAAGCAGTTGACAGATACAAAAGAATAAGAAAATGCATGAAAAGAAAAACCCCACTGTGAGACCAAACCAGAAAGAAGAATTGGTGTCACATGGACTGGTAAATAAATCACCAAAGAAAATAAAAAATCGGGTTCAGAAAAATTAGAAAATTGCTGATGAGGAAAGCGTCACTATTTCAGAAGAAGGGATGAAATTAGGAAACGAAGTGGGAGCTGAGTTATAAAGCTCAATTTCTAGCTCCATTGATGGATGTTTACCATGGAGTGGGGAATCCGGCACCTCATTAATGCAAATTAAAGGCGAATGGAAAGGGGTGTAATATTGTCATGATACGGTACATACCATATCATGAGTTATGTATAACATTAGTATGCAATGTTATGTAAACAACATTGCATACGAGTTAGCTTCAGTGCGAGCTACACACTGAGCTAAACAGTACAGTAAAACCATTGAACGAACAACTACCTACCTAATAAACCAACTACCAACTACTACTGTCTACTACTAACTACTTACTGCACTCATTATACTACATTCATTCGTTCGTTCATACACACAGTTACCCGCATTGTACTATTTACCTCCACTTGCCAAGTCACCCTTACCAACTACGATTAAGTTTCCCCTCAGGAGCTTAACACTGGCGGAGAGTGCGGGTTTTTAGCTTTTCAGTTAAAATAACGAAACCCAATAGTTTAAAACTAATTTAACGCTAATATTATTAAACTGTAAATAACCTAGGAAACTATAAAATATTAACACTTAAGTGATTCAGTGCGCCATTGTGACGAAACCCACTGATTAAAATAAAATAAATTAAATTAAGTAAAAAGACAGAGAACTAAGACTATAATTCCATGCATAAGTTAAGTGCAAATGTTTATTTCTCGTAAAAGTGCACAAACAAAAAACTCAGAGACAAATAAAAGTGAAGTACTAGCGCCCCATAGTGCTCCAAACCCATCAACACAGGTACTAGCTAACGCTATAGCACCACATTGTTGCAGCCATCCAGATTATATTCGACTTGTACATTTACATTTTGGTGAATACGTGTGTGAAGAGACAATATTAAGAACTGAATGCATTGAGCAATACCCGTTTTTACGGCTACCATTACATCAACTTCCATCAACACCCAGACTTTCCAACCTTCCAACTCCGCAGCAGCCAACTATTGACACCCCAGTAAATCACGAGAGGAGTGTACAAAGACGATTTGAGAGACAATTAGACGAGACAATCCAAGCTTTGGACGACAACTTACAAGAGTGCTCAGACGACACCTTTTCCTCCGGAGCCGAGACAACCCTCACATCAGCTGAAGCCCTTTCACCAGAGCTTGTTGAGACCTCCATTATTCAAGAGGATTTCAACCCTGTCCAGCCACCAACTCGGGGTTCCAACTCAGAGGAGTCATCACCAGACCAGGTTCAGCCGGAGCCACAAATCGAGTATTCTGAAACATCACTAAGAGAAGAGCTCGACCGTGCCACCCAATTGGAGCAACCACCTGTTGTAGACCCTACCCTACTACCTGACCTCACACTCTCGTCAAATACGGTATGTAAAAATTTTATTGCTAACTCCGAGCATCCGTTAGATGAAGCAATAGCAGTTAAAACACACGAGCTAGAAAATTTAGTAGACTCTGACATTGAAAATCCAAAAAAGAGGAAGCGAGCAGAAGCATTTCCTAAATTAAATTTTGGCAGGAAAAGCAAGGTCAAACTAGCCCTGTCACCCGAATTAGAGAAAGCAAGAATACGCAAAGCACAACAAGAATTACTAGCACAATTAGTTAATAATTTGGAAGAGGACGAACAGGGCCATTTTCGATTATTTGACGACGAATTTTTGATAGAAACAAGGAGGATTTTTCCTAAAAGAGTCAGTAAAATGGCATTTAAGAAACCCACCCTGCCAATGCCCACGTATAATAAACCCGTATTATACACTCGCGAATTTACCGACTTTCAAACTGAATATACTAGCTACATAACAACCACAGAAATGACCATAACCCCTAGTAAACAACTTTTAAGAATAGCTATTAAAACCCCAGCTGTGCAAGATTGGCTTAGCCTGAACAAAGCAACTATCAACGACGACGAGACGACTTTAGCAAATATATTCATAGCCTTGTTAGCTGTCTGCCCCACCGTCAGAGACCCAGCTGTGTCATTCATTGAGCTATTTAATCAAAAGCAGCAGTGCACAGAAACATCAAATGCATTTTTATTGCGACTTCAGAACGCTTTTGGGGACAATTGGGCAACCGTACCTGTAGCACAATTATTACAGGTGATCATAACCAACTTACGCGAGAAAGTCAGGGAGTTTATACGAGTACAAGTTCAGCCCACTTCGATTGAAGAATTAAGAGCATTACTCATTCGGTATGACGCAACAGATCAGTATGAACCAGGAAGGGCAAGCATAAAACAAGAAGTTGCATCCGTGACGTCAGACCCCAACATTGAAGCATTAAAACAGACTATTGCAACGTTGACAGCCAAAGTCAACCAACTGACGACACACCAATCACCACGTCAACAAAAAACCAACCAGTCAGATCAACAAGGACCTTCAAATTCATCGAGACGTCAACCCATAGATTGGAGCAACATAAATTGCTATGTATGTCATCAACCAGGGCATGGGCCAAGACGATGTCCTCAAAACCAAAATCAACAACAAAATCAGTTGGCAAGAGGAAACCGCAGTCAAAATAATTCACAAAGAACGCAATACCAAAACCAACAATCCCATCAAGGAAATCAAAACCAACAATTTTGTCAGGGAAATTCCAACCAAAACCAGAGCGGAAACAACAACAACTCAAACAATTCCAACTATAAAGGACGGAATTTCATTCCCAACTTTGTTCATCCCAATGCTATTGCAAATCAAAACATCAACAGAAATTACTCATCTGCCCTACCACGCAATAACTCAAACCAGGGAAATCAACAACATTTAAACCACTAAGGCGGACGACTAGGCCGAATCGTTCGACGTTCAATACAAGGCCGCCGGAAAATAACAACAATAATTTAATAGATTTAAGTGCAACAATAGTTCAACAACAGGAAAGAGTGAGTCAACGCAAGTATTTTTCGCGTAAACATGACATTCCTGCAACAACAACTATTCAAGCAATCACAACATTAAGAGAGAATGAAGGTTTCCCTTTAACTCTGTTTCTTGATACAGGAGCAGATTGCTCAATAATTAGAGAAAATGTAGCAAGAAAATTGGGAGCAACAATTCGAATGACCAATGACATCAGCATCTGTGACTACGGCCAACACCCAATTTGTATTAAAGGGAAAGCAGTAGTCACTATACAAATAAATGGGCATCCCATTACACATGAATACATAGTCGTTCAAGAATCTAAACACCAAATACTAATAGGTGAAGATTGGTTTACTAAGTTTAGAGTAGTTTTGGATTTTATAGACTGCACCATGTCATCTGAACATTTTGGTGTAGCATCAATGACTAATGCAAGGAGGCCGGCCACCCAGGACTTGGAGCAGTTCGAAATGCAACAGGTTCAGAATACGCGACCGACCTACTTACATACACAGAGTCAAACACCTTCAAGGAGCCAAGTGCGCACTAACTCCGAGGAGCACCAAAATACAGGAGATTTGGAAACAAGGCGAAGCGCTGGTGACGATCACGCTATTTATACGCAACAACAAACTCAACCACAACAGACAACCCAACCTAAATTTCATAGAAAAACAATTACTTTGCGACAACACAAACCTACTCAAGCCGGAGCCCTCAAAACTAGAAAAAATAAACGCACACAAGTAGTGCGACTACATGCCTCTGAAAAATCAACAGTAGAACCAAATTCAATGGCAGATATTCCCATTTATGTTATGTATGGGTTGCAAGAATTACGACAGGTTCCTTTTACTGCTATTTCTATAGGCAACAAGGATTTTAAAGGACTCAGCATACCCGAATATTTAGTATCCAACAACACTGAATTTATGCGTGTCATAAATTTTACAGAGGAACCAATTACTATTCCAGCAAAGGCTGTCGTCTCTACAGCAGAAATTACTGACTATAAGATGCTGGAGTTTCACCAAATCAACTCTATAAACACCGTTACAGATTCAGGCAACCAGGCACAGACCAGCACAATACCTATCTATACAGGAGAAGAATTAGAAAGAGAAGTGAGCAAGGTTGCTTTCGCTCCAACATTAAGTCCGGAGGACTTGAAAAAATACCAAAATTTAGTGAAGACCCATCAGAAAGCATTCATGTTTAGCCGTACTCCAATGGGCGCTTACCCTCATGCCAAATATAAAATCGAATTAAAGGACCCAACACCATTTCAAATAAGAGGCTTCCCACAATCAGAAGCTCAGCATATAGAGATAGAAAGGCAGATACAGGAACAACTAAGAGACGGAACCATTCGGGAATCAACATCAGAGTTTTCCAGCCCTTTATTTTTAGTAAAGAAAAAATCCCCTGACCCCACGAAACCCCAGTTCAGAGTGGTAAACGATTATCGAAAATTAAATTCTCAAACTAGATCCCACGTGTTCCCACTACCTTTAATTAACGACATCATTCACCGTTTTAAAGGAAAGAAAATATTCTCAGCACTAGATTTGCAGAGTGGCTATAACCAAGTGATGCTGGACGATGAATCTATTCCACTCTCAGCGTTCAGCACACGCCACGGACACTACGAATGCCTCAAACTCTCATTTGGTATGAGCAATGCACCTGGATTTTTCAGCCGAATGATGATCCAGCTACTAGGAAACCTACAATATAAGGAAGTGCTCCATTATCTGGACGATATTATTGCGCCAAGTGAGGACGTAGATTCCAACATAAGTACATTAGGCAAAGTCTTCCAGCGACTGATCGACAACAACCTGCGCCTAAAACCGTCAAAATGCAAACTGGGATTCAAGGAGATAGAAATACTTGGATTCCTTATTGATGAAAACGGCAGAAGGCCAATACCCGAATATGTAGACTTCATTAGAAAAATTAAACCACCTAAGTCTATCAAATTGCTACAGTCGTTTCTTGGAAGCATTAACTTCTATACAACTTTTGTCCCAAACTTAGCTAGCATTGCAAAACCACTCCACGCTTTACTAGTCAAAGACACACCATATGTATGGAGCACGGAATGTCAGGAGGCATTTGAAAATCTAAAAGTAGCCCTCACTACAGCACCTATTCAAGCTCATTTTGATCCAGCTCTACCCACCACCTTGAGGACCGATGCCTCCACCGGAGGACTTGGAGCTTGTCTTTTTCAAACTCATGTACTACCTAATGGACAACAGATGGAAAAAATTGTGGCTTGCATTTCAAAAGCCCTCACCAAAGAGATGAAGAACTATCAAGTGCCGATTTTGGAGATGGAAGCCATTGTGTGGGCTTTAAAGAAATTCTCCCATTTTTTGAAAGGAATTCCCTTTGCCATACAAACAGACAACAGCACACTTCCATCCCTACTTACATCAAAAAGGAAACCTATGACTCCTAAACTGTTTCGCCAGGCAATGGTCCTTGCCGAATTCAACATAACAAATCTAAGCCATCTAGCAGGAAAGCTCAATTTTCTTCCGGACTTATTATCTCGAGCAGCTGTGTCCAACATGGATCTATCCATATGGAATATCACAACCGGTCCGTTGTCAGAGCACGATAAAAAATTCAGACAACAACAACGAGAGGATCCTGAGCTAGCAACTATCATTAGTAGACTAGAAAATGGCCTATTAAATTTCAATAATTATATACTTATTAATGGAATTTTATTTTTTAAAAGTTCGGACCCAAGAGGCCCTCATTCAGTTCCTGTTATGCCAAAATCCGGTCGAGGCCAGGCTCTGCATAGTTTACATACCATGGAGCTCGGAGGCCACCTCGGAATTAAGAAAACACTCCACAGACTACACCAAAGAATATTTTGGCCCAAAATGAAGGATGACGTCAAAGAGTACATAAGGACCTGCCACCAATGCCAGTTCAACAAAACACCACGGATTAAACCTGCAGGGCTCTTTCAATTTATTGAAATTCCCACCCAACCGTTTGAACGAGTGCAGATAGATTTTGCAGGTCCAATTTCCACCTCAACATCCCAAAACCGATACATACTAACAGCCGTCGACTACTTGACAAAATTTTTAATTTGCAAGACAGTACCAAACTGTACTGCCAAAACCACCGCTAAGTTCATTACAGACGAGATTGTCGCGAAATTTGGAACACCGAAATACCTTCAGTCAGATAACGGGAAATCGTTCCTTAACGAGACCATCTTGGAACTCAACCAAATTCTAGGCTTCACACACATAACCTCAAGTCCCTATATGGCTCGGACTAATGGAGCAGTTGAATCAACACATGACGTTCTGATGGAAATGATTCGCTCATATGCTATGAAAAATAAGAGAAAATGGGACCAGGCAGTACCATCCTTAACATTTGCCTTAAACTCATCTATTCACTCTACCACAGGCCAGACACCCTTCTTTGCTCTATTTGGCTGGGAGCCAAGACTCCCCATCGACTCTGAACTTCCATTCTTGAGGGAGGAACAGACCATCGACTTTCATCAGCATAGCCGTGATGCAAGGGAGATGGCTAAGCTAGCAATTGAGCACGAACAGGCTAAGTGGGCTACTAGATTTAACGCTAGTAGACGAGAGGAAAAATTTGAAGTTGGAGACCTGGTATTGTTGCGGAATAAAAAACGTGAAAAAGGCACATCTAAAAAATTACTTTCTATTTTTGTAGGTCCATACCTAATTGTTGAGGATGTTGGACTAAATAACTATAAACTGGAAGGACGGTATAAGTCTAAGCTAATTCAGTTCAACGTAAACATGGAAAGACTTCGACATTATTACGTGAGGCGTGGAGAGATTATACCACCAAGGAGGCAGACACAGCAGCTTCTGGGAAATGATGTATGTGAGGACAGACCTAAACCCACCGATGAGGAGGCTACCTTGAGAGGACCACCCCACACACTGGCGGATTCGGGCCCGTCCTCCTCCCAGGATCCGGAACCCTCTACCTTGTCTTCTTTATCGCCAGCAACAGCAGTGCCCCATACCTACCACTCTCAACCGCCTAGGCTAAATCCACCACAATGTACATATGACCCACCTACCACCATGCCTATACTCACGCCGCAACGACCTACTTCATCTGGTTATCAACAGCCATTTACACCAACACAACAACATCAACCTACAGTAGTGACTAATTACCAACATCAAAACCCTAATTTTAGTAATATAGTTAAGCGAGGACCTAGTCGCCCAAAAGGATCTAGAAATAATAATTTATTGGATACGATAAACGACAAGTATATAATAAATAAAGACAATATCCGTAGACTTAGAAGTAATAATAGTGGCTAAGCCATAAATTTGTAAATATATTTTGAAAGTTTTAAATGATTATATTTATATATAGAACCAAACTATCAAGGTGGATACTGGTATCTGACAGTGTTTCGCTACTCTTTGGTCTATTTATCCAACGCAGACACTCCAACCACTCCAGCTAGTACCAAACGGTTGCTGTGTCTCAGTGACTATTCACTGCAGGGCCGAATTTCACCCGCGATATAGCAAAAATCGTGACAATTAAAATAAAAGTCGGCCCCATTAAACAGGTGGACAGAATAGTCGAGCTAGGTTGGGAGTGCGTTTGGAAGGTCAGTCCTGTTTTCGCACATACTGTGTTAGAACACGGATCGCTCTGAATTTAGTTGATAACTATATTTTTATTTTATTTTTAAATTAATTGAAACAAAGAACCTACTAAATTGTCTTTATTCAGTACATACTTGACGGTTAATAAGTAAGTTAATCCATACAATAGTTATAATTTTTCATTTTGATATGAATGGTCACTTTTGACACCTCATAGAGGTAACGTCCTATGCTATATAACTTTAGGTATTTTTTGTTTTTCACTTCAAGTTATTTTGATTTCATGTCTGTATTTAATTTTGAATAAGTACGGTAATTTGCAATAACTCGGGACAAGTTACTGCCCACCTAAGTATAACATAGTTAAGGAATGAAACTTATTGTAATTAAAATTTGCTAAACTAATTTAATTTGTATTTATATTGTTTGTTTTTTTTTTAAAAAAAAACAGGTTGGTTTGCCTATTCTATTTTTAATTTTAAAATAGAATGTCGATATGTTTTCATAATTATCAGAATACATATATATGTAGAGATAGTATATACGCTGACAAGTTCAAGGTCGCCACCTTGACTTTGAGGAAATCGATGTACGTAACGTCTATGGGCTAGGCCCTTTTTTGAAATTATGTTAAGTTAACTTTATAGTTTTGGCGTGACCGAGTGTAACTGGAACGCAACGGGGTGCCCACACGCCCCGTCGCGAATATCCACCCTTCTGAGGGACTTGGTACCACGACCATGTTTTGAGATAGATACCATCGAAGTTGACATTGGTACATACAACACCTTCATTTATAATAATAATAGTATATAATATTAATATATAGTTTATAAAGTCTGTTTACCACAGCTACTGATGTTTTGAGCTGAAAAACCATAATCAAAAAATCTCCCATGGGAAGAGACAAAAATTAGTATATGTATTTAGTCATATTTAATTTTAATCCAATTAAATTTTGTTTATTAAAATTTTGGAATATATTTATTTTTAATTTTTTTTGGATACTATATTTAATGGATGTTTTAGTAATAAAAAGGGAATGTACCTGTTAAACAAGTGGGTCGAATAGTCCTCACTCCACCTGATGATGGTTACGTAGTCTGGCCGGTTGCGTCACCACCCTCTCGGGTCAGGTCACCTGAAAAAATTTAAACAAAACTCCGTACGGAGGCCAAAAAATATTAATTTTATGAATTTTATAGTAATTACGCACAACTTGCCAAAAAATATTGTATTGATAGTTAACTGCATTTTAATTAACATTTTTAACTTAAATTACAACATACAACGGTAATTTTACTACAAAGACATAAGTATTTATAAAGTATGTATGTATTTTTAATATTGTCTTATATTACCTGTATTTATGCTTAAAAATCCAATTTGGGCTTTAGTCAGTCCGGAAACATTGGGTCACACTGTATTACACTTAGATACACTTAGTCGGATTCGCCATGGTCGAAAACCCCGTCTAAAACCAACAGTAATGTTATTCGGGGCAGTAATTTTGAAATAAGCCATGGGGCTCCTTATTTGTAATTTTAAAACACGTATATACCAATTTTGAAATTTATGTAACATTTTTGAAAAAATTAATTTGGAAATTTTATTTAAAGTGTCAGATGCAGAAAATTTTTGTGAATTTTCTCATACCCACCTCGACTTTGTACTCCTCCGATTTTCGGAAATATTGGGGGAGGGGGGAAGGTCTTGACTGCGTCTTGACTTCGGCCACAATTGTCAGTTGAAAAGAATGAATTTAATGTATGTAATATTCATGTGATTTTGTATGTGTATTTAATCAATGCTTTTTATGCAGTCGAAAGATGTCTACGATTTCGCGCCTATTCTGCAGTTTTGCATTGACACGTAATTTTAGCATTAGTTATTAGTCTATACATAAGTTCCATTTCATTTAGCGTTAAGTTTTAAGTACCAGTAGACAGTAAAAACAATTTATTGTTCCTTCTTATAAGGGCGGTGTGTCATGATACGGTACATACCATATCATGAGTTATGTATAACATTAGTATGCAATGTTATGTAAACAACATTGCATACGAGTTAGCTTCAGTGCGAGCTACACACTGAGCTAAACAGTACAGTAAAACCATTGAACGAACAACTACCTACCTAATAAACCAACTACCAACTACTACTGTCTACTACTAACTACTTACTGCACTCATTATACTACATTCATTCGTTCGTTCATACACACAGTTACCCGCATTGTACTATTTACCTCCACTTGCCAAGTCACCCTTACCAACTACGATTAAGTTTCCCCTCAGGAGCTTAACAATATGCTGGATGGAAAATTCCCGGATTTCAAAAATTGTCACATTCCACGGCATAGGCGTTTGTACTACTTGGATGGTGGACAGCAACTTGAAGAATTGACTTCCGTAAAGAACGGAATAACTTGGTTCGACCCGGAGATTTGCTTTGAGTTTTATTTTTGTTATCGTTCCAGCGAAAGAATCCGTGAAGCATGGACCCAGGAAAACTTGGACGTTTTGGACAATGAAATGTACAAAGTAATACAGATGTGGAGGCCGTGGAGGGCGACTATACAACTTACTCCATTGATGATATACTCTTAGAGGGCAATACACGACAAGGACGGCTGGTGTGGATTCTGCGACGACACTATTAAAAATCCGGCGCTTCGCGCCGGATTTGTCGACCGTGGGCGGGCACGAAGTAGATGCTGAGCTTCAACAAAGGCGCAAGACAATTTATGTTACGCTTGAAGGTGGTATAAGATTTATGGAAGCTCCCCTACAATCAATAAGACATACGAATGTGCGTAGCATGTAGTTAAATATATCCGAAAGTTTTTTATAAATTACACCATTCACAAATGACGTCATTTATGAAGGCTTCCTTACCATCAATAAGCCATATAGTAGTACGTGGCATGTAGTTAAAAAACGCTGGAATATTTTTGAGAATTGCATGATTAACAAATGACGTCATTTATGGATCCTCCCCTATAATCAATAAAATATATACGAATGCACGTGGCAAGCAGTTAAAAATAAGTTAGAAAATATTTTAATGTTAACAGTGGGGGTCCTAAAAACTATAATATTTGAATGACGTCATTATGGACAATCCCTGAATATCGATAACACATTTAACTACGTCCGTGACATGTTGTCAATATAGGAGGAAAAAACATTTAAAATTGGTACTGGAGGTTCTAAAAACTATTAAATTTAAAGTACGTCATTATGTACGATCCCTCGATATCTATAACACTGAAGGACGTCATTATGTGCTTAGCATCTACAAATGGTTAAATAATTAAAAGGGAGGGGGAAGAGGGTACCTACAATTATGATGTTTTTGAAAGACGTCATTAACGGACGTTCCCTCACAATGTATAAGGAAAAATTTCAGAGTTGCTCAATGCAAATACTAATTGTGGAAAAACGATTAGTGTGATCTGAATTAAAAAATATCTATAACTAATATAAGTTAGTTCAATACATGTATGATAAAATAGGCTGGAAAAAATATTAATGGTGGAGGACGTCGTTTATGGACGATCCGTCACCATCTACACCCCATTTTTACAACTGGTGATATCATTCAAATAGGAACCTACGTGCATATTAAAATTCCCCGTTTGCATTATTTTTAACATCAGTGGAAATGGGTGGGTGGGTCAGAAAATTAAGATAGCATCATTTGTGAACGCTCCTTAACATTCAATTTCGTATGGTATTTATACACACGGAATGGAATGCTAAGAGTGAGAAGCGTAGGCCGATCGTACCTGGGTACGTTTGTTCAGTGGTAGGTATGTATAGTAGCGACAACCGAAAGAGAAGGCTGGCAAGGATAAATTTTACATGCAAACAATGGCAGCTTTATCTTTGCCAGCCGCCTCTTTCAGTTGCCTCAGCTATTTGGTTCAGCCGTTTTTAGCCTCTCCAATTTACAAATTTCTGACATAGGTCCAGTAATCAATTTATTGTGGATAACTGGTTAGACTAATTACAACTAAAAAACAATACAGACCTGCCCAGTCGCATTTCTGGTCGTATACTATTTTTTTTATGAAAATCGGTTGTAACCTGTGACCTGTAGTGTACGGCCAACGGACGGACGGACGGACGGACGGACGGACGGACGGACGGACGGACGGACGGACGGACGGACATGACCATTACAATAGATGCTTAAGCTCAGCATCTAAAAAGTACGTTCACAAAGCAGAATGTATGATTAAGGAATTTAGAGAGAATTTGACGCGAGACGTTGTTCGGGATCGAGATGAGTTGAACCCTACCATCGAAAAAATTCGGGAGCGATTGCGAACGCGGAACGAGGGTTTGCGAAAACAGCTTTATGTGGAAGTTGGTAATTGCCTTACCAAGACTCAGACACTAGGAACGCAAACGATCGGTGGTGAGATAGTTGGAAATGATGTAATTATTTAATAAGTTATTTTATTAATCATTAAATTTTTTGAGGATAAAATTTTATTTTATGTATTTAGGAAAAAATTTTCTTTTACGGAGTTTAAAAATGAGATCATTTTTTTCTCCCCGTGGGTAGAGTATTGTATATGGGCATTGGCGGACAATATATTATTAAACATTACTTTTATATTAGGGAAATATAAGTTAAGCATTAAAATGAATTTATGACGTCACCCAGTCAGCACTTGTTATTCGTAATGAATTCATAAAGGCTTAGGTGGCCCAGAAGCCTGGATTTATTATGAAGTCGCGAATGAATCGAGAATGGTTCATAATGCGTTCGCCGTTGGTAGGAAATGTCCGCTTTTTTGTGTCGGAAACTATTCATTAGGAATCGGAATTCCCACAGCGCGACGAACGGATTACGAAGCAAATACGAATAGTGCCGCCACCTCTCATTTCAATCTGCATTATTACGGCTACTGCCCTTTTACGCTCCAATGCTCAAATAATTTATGAAGTTACATTCATTACTATATTCTTATTGTTCAACTTCATCCCAAAATAATAAGTTTATTGCTTTCCACATTTAGGATCATAATGAATAAAAAGTTCAAAAGTTGATGTATTAAATAAATTATAACTACCAGTGTTATTACGGCCTGAAACTAGAAGAATAGTTGGAGACAATTTCTTATGCGATTCTAAAGCTGCCCAACTTCGATCTCAACTTCAATTCTGCACAGATAAATAGAAAGTTCAATTAATTCATGTTGCATAATATATTTAGGTGGAAATAAACCAATAATCAGTTAAAGTCAAATTGTAGAATAAAAATAATTATTATGATAAAGCACTAAATGCTACTTAATGAGTTATTCCGTAATTAGAAAAATATAGCAAAATATATAGCACCTACCTCTGACCTTAAGCCTTACTAACCAGTACCCATACCATATAAATAAGTAGTGCGGTCTGCCGACTATTGTATGACATATATATTTACTGACGTCACTGAAATCCACTCGCCCCTCCCTCCTCATTCATAACGTCACTAATCCACTTACCCTACGTCACTATAAATACTATATTAAATTTTTCCCGCTAAAGTTAACATCGACCAAGGATACAGAACAGCGGTAGTTTAAAATAAATACGACCCCACCCCCTCAATCATATCCTCACAACAATCCCTTCCTTTAGCCTTACGACACTTTAAAGTAAATGTTAATAGAGCGCCTGATTTTAAAAATATACTTTCGGTCCTGTGCAAATATTATGCCTCCTTATTTCCTTCCAACAAAAGTTAAAGTTAATATAATTCAATATAACCGGCAAATTTACATGTTGTTTCCTCCGACAAACCACAATCAACAAAAATACTACGCACATTTAGGAAATATTAATCAATCAAAACATACATAATCAGATAAAATTATCAAAAGTAGTAGCTTCACATTTACTTTCAACAACTACGATCCAAACAACAGACGACCCTATGTCGGATAAGCTATTCGCACTTTGGACTCCTTTCGCAGTCGCACTCAGATATTTTTTTCCCCCAATAAAATTATAACAGTCTACAAAATAAAATAAACATACTAAAAAAGTGTACATAACACAAAATTAATAACACACAAATAAATAAATGATGAGTCACTTTACACGACAACTCACCTATTTTCGCATCGATATTACACAAATGCAGTCTTAAGTACGATTCAGTCTGACTTCTCAATAGATTTAACTTACAGATACTGTCTAAGGATAGCGTGACTCCACATTCTGACTCATCGAAACTTAAAAGGAGATAACAACCAACCACCGCATATATGTACACATGTATGCTAGCAGACCACTTAACACCCAGCAAGTAATCTATATATGCGATATATCATTTTGTAGGTACAATCAAAATAACCACAACTATGCGATAATACGTAGTAAGTTCTTAATATCAATATTAGGAATTAAATGAACATATTTAACTCAGCAACAATTCAATCTATCACGGAAAGCAATACATAAATATAAAGTATACTGACTGCGCATTTTAACAAAAACTCAAGATCAAGTTCAGAATAAAAAATTAATTTACGATTTAAATAAAATAAAATCAAGAACGAGTTTATACTACAAAATTAATATTATGAAAAAAATCCCTTTTATAAATAACCCAACTTGGAATTTTTACTAATAACTTTATTTTTCTTCACTCTTTCAAGTATAAACATGGACCAAATTTGTTGTATTTGCGTTGACAAGTTGTACGTACGGTCTAACATTAAATAAGGTTTAGAAATCAAAGTCACGACTCCGTTTCAACGTAAACGGAATGCTGAGTATACTTGCGTTCTAGACAAACTGGCTCTCCAAAAGGCAGACTATTTTGAGCAAGCCTATTCTAAAACAGTTCAGTTTGATTGTTGTCATGACCATCGATACCATCTAGTCTGGTTGTTAGATCGTATAATAAGGGACCTGACACTCAAAATTCAATTTACAAAGATTTCGTTGCCCAACAATTGGAATAAACTGCTTTGTCCTTTGAGTTCTTTATTCTCGTGCGATACTGTTGAAATAGTTTCCCTGCATGAGCCAATAGCGTTTCCGACTCTGCAACCGGGTAAGAATTATTAATTCATTTTTTTGTATGTTACTAAATTCCATAAATATTCACATAAACATTTCATAATACAAATCAATTATTTTAATTTATTTACAGCAATTCCTAAAACTCTAACTTTCTACCCAACCGAGATTAACAAACCAGTCAAAAAAGCAACTGTGTCTGAATGGTTAGACGATATTGAGATAAAAAACAGCAAATTAACTACACTTGATTCTGCTCCAATTTCAACTGCAGTCATTGCTGAATCAAAAAAAGAGCCAGTACCGTCAACTAGTCAAGGTAATTTGATCCGTAATAAAGGCCAGGGAAAAGGAAAGTCAATGTCGCTTATGCTGAAACATAACAAAACTCAAGCAAAACTAAAAAAAGAGAGGACTAAACAACTGGAGTGTAAGAAAACGAAAGTGTGTAAAGAATAATTTGATGCAAATTGAAATTGATAAACAAAAGCTTTAGCTAGAAGCAGTGAGGAAAAAAGTTCAAGGATTTATTTCTGTAGTGAATACACTTGATGCTGAATTTATTTTCCTTCATGCTTTAATAAATCAGGATACTGGGATACAATTAAGTATTTCAGAGATATCAACAATCCAATCGAGTACTGCGAACAGACTTAGGAAAAAGCTAAAGTATCAGACCCCGCTTGGCGTAAGTAGTACTCTTGCTACTATCCCTACTCCTAACTCGTCCACAACTTCTTTGAATACCCGACCTGCTACCTATATTCCTAATACTTAGGATGTTTTGCAATGTTTATTCACAGAACCTATGATTGATTGGCAAATGATTGATGAAATTCCTAATCCTCCCAAATAATTTGTAATATTACCACCTAATTTTATGTTCACAATTTTTGAGTTTTTCTTTTTCATTAACAAAGCTTAGTAATTTACAAGATGCAAAAAAAATGAACTTAGTGCTAATGATAATATTTGCAAATTTTAAATGAATTTTATGTATAACTACTAGTAAACTTAGCAAGTAAATGCATTAAAATTTGTGATAATATTAAATTTATGTTTATGAGAAATAAAATGATCAAAACCCAAATTGTTTTTTTTATATATTTTTATTTATTCATTTTTGCTGCACATATTACATATAATATAATTAAATTGAATATAATTAATATTTTGACTTGCAAAGGAACAAGCATGTTCTTTTAGCTTAATAATTATTCATTAATTGATTCTAAGTAAGTTGCAATATTTTCCATCTCTGCTGCATTCAGCGTCACAACGGGACTAGCACAATTTCTGTTCTTTTATTACTTATTTACGGGCACGTGCACCAGAATTGATAGTTAAAAATCTCCAACAAGTTGATTAAATGACACGTTCAGCTTGATAGAAGCTAGAGTCTCTGCTGGGTTGGTCTAGAAAGGTAGTTTACTAATATCCGCAGATGTCTTGCTGACAACGTTCCCGTTTATGGTAATAATAACGTCACGAGTACGGTTTTCTTGTTCAATCTAAAGACGTTTTTGGCCCAAAACTTGTTTAATCATCTCAAGAACAGCAAAACTTTCATTTTCCGAAAATTTAACTGCGGTGCACTTTACCCTATCACGATTTCTTCCGAAATGTACAAAATTAGTACCCCAGTAATTGTCTAGGTCTTTACGAACTAACAAATTTCAAGCAATCTAAAATAAAAATATTTAAAAATTATTAAAGCAACTAAATATTAAAAAACAAAACTAATATTAAAAATATTTTAAATATGAAATATAGTTACAACAATCGAATCAAGTTAAGTAAAGTACGTCTAAACGTTAGTAGTTTTAAACCGAGAGTTACTTTCCTCCCAAGCCTGTGCAACAGCAGGGTTATAACTTTGAAGTCCGCTCATGATATTAGAACTTGTATTTGCAGATCAAAAAAATAAAATGTGTTGTGCAGAGAAACAACAAATAAAGAATGCAATACTATAATTATATTTACGTAATCATTTTTACTCAAAACATTTTTTTGTATTTTTGTTAGCAGAAAATTTTAAATATTTATTTTTACAAGTCAGTATGTCTTTTATTTTAATTTCACAAGTCACTCGCCTTTCATTTAATTCACAAAGTCATATTGTCATCTTATAGGTTTGTCTTCTTAATAAATATTTAATCTTTTTATTTAATTTATGAAATCCAAATGGGTACGATGTGTTCATTTCTGTATAGTGGCGATTGACATCAAGACTATGAAATGCAATTTTCTGAATTTGAAGTCTGTATAATCTATGGTTCTTTGATCTTATACAGTTGATCGCTACAGTTTTTACTTTGGGATTTACCACAGTTTCAGCATAGGTAGAAAAATCACAATGCCTCAGACTCCCAGCCGGCACGCCTTTTAATTTCATATCTGTAGTCTCATTGAAATATTCGATGTCATATTCTTTAGATTTCAAGCAGCAAATACGTTTTATATCTAGTGATTCAATCTTGAGTAATCCTGAAACACCCTCATTGCAAGTACGTAAATCATCAACTTGCGTCTTTACTTAAAAAATATCGTGATCATGCGGGATTTTTGAAAAGTCAAAATATTTATAGTTTTTAACAATACGTTCAAAATAGTCGTCTTCTGTTCCTTCCTGAATAACCAGGGCATTGTAAGAATCAGTATCGCAATAGCAATGCAGCACGTTATTTACACCAAAGACAAGTTGTAATACTTAGTAAAAGCCTTTATAAAAAACCACTTTTGAATTTTCCAAAACAACAAATCCATCCACTGTTGGCTTGTCTATCGTGATGTACTTAGGCTTGAATACCATGAAGCTTAATCTTTCTGTTAATATATTGTACTCTATGCAACGGTCTAAAGCTAACAATTTAAGTGCGACAGCACAGCTTGAACAAAAATAAATTTCGATTAGACAAGCAGCTGACTGTAGAAATTTTTCATGAATACCATTTGATAAAAGCTTTATTAGGTCCTTCTCTGACTTGCTTTTAGCTTTCCTTCGACGCTTCAAATTTGTTTTAATGTAGGGTGCAATAAAAGCTTTTTGTCGAAACGAAAAGCCGCGATTAATTTTTTTTAGTTTCATATCCATTGACAAGTGATATTGAAGAGATTTATAGTATACTGTGTATGAATTTTTATCATAGCAGGTCAGCAATTATTTAGGTTGAGAAATAAAAGATTTTCCGAGTTGACCAAGACTTTTGACAGTATGTATTTGAACTTCTGATAATTCCTCAAGTTAAACCTGCTTACGATCGGGGCAAAGAGGGACTTCGATTGTTTTATCTTGTTTATCAATTTAGTATTTTAAATCCACATTCAGAATATAGCCTATATCATCGTAATTTCTAATATTTGGATCGCCCAAATCAATTTTTTCGAGAGTTTCAGTTGTTGTCCATTCAAAATTATCGATCAGAAATTTACCCAGCATAGAGTGAGAATATAGACTATTAAAATCACAATAAATAAGGTGTGACGTAGGCTGTGTAGAATTAAAATTCACACCTTGGGCACGTCTATTATTTGCGCTCAATAATTTTTTCGAGGCAGAGCAAACTCCGCCTTAAATACCTTTGCGTACTATATCGTGCATTTCTGGATCGGGTATAACTTCAATTGTTTCTCCCGTAGTGTACAGGAAACATGCCCAAGCATATCCGGAAGCAGTACACTTAAAGCTCGGATTTAATCCATAAATTAAATGTCCATTTTTTCATAAGTTCTTCCATACAACTGCTAATAATGCTGTTTCCAGAATTGTATACAGTTTTGTATATTGTTTAAAATCTTAAATGCCAAACGTTTTGATAATTTTCTGTACTTTATTTCATTCTGAATCTGTAATTTCCTCTTTTGTCAAATTGTTAGTATACCAGCAACGATCAGGGACAGGGTTTCCGGGTGATAAAACATCTTTACTAGTCAAGTAACTATACAGGAAAGGTATTTTTTCTAGCAATAACTCAAGATTCTTTTCAGTTACACTAACGCTTTGGTCCGGTATCATTTCTTCAATGCATTGTTCTACTATTGTAAAACAATTTGAGTTTTCATTCTTGAGTCCAGTCGCTAGATTTGCTAAACTTGCAGTTAAAACTGAAAACTGTCAATAAATCTCACCTTAACTGTGGGAGTTTCCTCCTCTTCAATAATATTATCTGTTGTAAAATTTGCCTTAAGCGGTGGAAGATATAAGCTTTAAGATTTAATCGTAATCTGTAAAAACTTTTCTGCACTTTTTGCAATCACGTTAATATCTTTTGCGTCAAAGAGTTGAGATTCAAAGCCGTTGATTAAAAGGTGATAGTCAAACCCTACCGCATTATGTGCCATGACAACTAATTCATTTTTGTATTTAATTCTCAAGTTACATTTTTACCACAAGGCACTAATATAATCACCACTAACATGATCATGGTTATAGCAACGTAATATGAGGGTTTCTTTCCTCTTCCATCAAGTTCATCTACTGCATCGGTAAAACTCGAGAATCCTCCATCAAAGTTTATTTCATCATAATCAAAATCTATGTCGTCATCATCAAACGCATCTTTAAAACTTCGTTTCTTTGTTGATTCTTTCGTAAATTCACGATTACACATCTTGCAATGAGTTGCGTCTTTGTGCCTTTTAAGTGTCTCGAAATCAGGCTTGGAAAAGTTATTTGTAGTACGGACTATACTAACAAGTTTATGGGCCCAGAAAAAAATCTTTTCAAAGAACGTTTTAACCAGTTACGGTCCATCATAGTATTCCGTATGTATAACTTTTAATTCTCTTTTAATGTTTTGTACAATCACAATCTTGAAGCTACCTGCAACAAACTCGGTTTGGTTCAAAGTTAAACTTGTTTTTGTTTTATTTAAAATAATGTCGGCAGAAACAGGTGTTGAAAACGTCTTCTAATCATAATATAAAATGTAAGGCACGATTAGGGTCATTTCGGGATTTTGAAATTTAATTTTAAAATTTTTATCTGGAAAATCACGAATTTGTCCTATCTCCAAGCATGCATAGCTATGACGTAGCTGATCCTGTTGATGTTTAAAAAATCGAAAGCAATGCTGGCTGAAGAATACTGCGTGTTCTTCTTGTTTACAGAGAAATGTTTTTATATTTGTAATTAAAACAAAATGGTAGTTTTGGGTTCCGTCTTCTAATTCTTCATGAATTAAAAACAAATTAATCGTTTTAGTTGATTTAGACTTGCTATTTTAAATTAAAACAACTTCGTTTTGTTAGTGTGAAAAGACATTAACTCGAACATTGTTTCTTTCTTTAAATTCTGAAATGTCATGGTACACGCTAACGTCTCGATCTTCTGCAATCATCGTAAAATCAAAATGAGACATGTATGGCACCCATGTTTTTGGTTGTTGACAAAATGTAGACCAAGCATCTTGATTTTTAGATTTTATGAGATGTTGCTCTATTAGTTGATCCATGTAAACTGCAACAGCAATGCAATAGTGAAAACATTTAGCATCCTTGTTTTTATCGATAAAACTCCTTGCTTTGTAAATGGCATCTTGATGTATTTTCTAGGTCTAGCGTTGGCAAACATTTTGAGTTCACCAACTTTGATTTGTACAGAATCAATATTCTTTAAATTTCAGCCACTTCCGCCTTCAGCTAAAATATGTTTCTTAATAATTAGCTCATCAGCACATTTTAAAATGATATCGTCAATTTCTTCTTTATGGATTAAATCATAATTAGAACTCTTCAAATATATTTTCTTCTCGTGAACATGTTAGTTTCCTTTATAATGAAAGTCTTCTTTGGTCATGATTACATTTACTGCTAACTGTACTTGTAATGCAGAATAAATTTTTAAATTCTCTTGCAAAAGCTTAATGGCGGGTAGTTTGGTGAACTTAAAAGCATTTTCAATATCCCGTAACGAATTGTCATCCGACGGCCTGTAGATGTTGTGAATTAAAGATAAAAGATGTGCTCTCGAATATTCTTTCCAGGAACTAAAATCAATAGAATGACCCCCAGTAACATGACCGCCTCTTTGCTGTGGTCTTGAACAGTAATGTTGTAATTTATCAACCGAGTACAGGGCACAGTCCTCACAAAAAAGGCCAGTCTCTATATGGGATTCATATGCGCAATGCGTCCGACATTTAAAAAGGCAGCCCATCATTAAACATTGAAAAAACTATAAAAAACCATTATTAAATTTATAAATTATTTAATTTTCATACGTAACTATGGTGTACATCGGTTAATAAAAGTATGTATGCGAGGTTTAGCTCCAATACACAATTGAGTAGCTAGCTTCAATACACATTTGAGTTGCTTGGCTCCAATACACAATTAAGTAGCTTGCTCCAATACACAATTGAGGTGCTTGGCTCTAATACACAATTAAGTAGCTAGCTCAAATACACAATTGAGGTGCTTGGCTCCAATATACAATTGAGTAGCTAGCTTCATTACACATTTGAGTAGCTAGCTCAAATACACATTTGAGTAGCCAGCTTTAATAAACAATTGAGTATTGTATTGTATTTGAAGGGATCGCACACAGTATGATACTGTGTGAAATGCCGCTCAGGCCACTGATAGGCCCATTGCAGACTACCCTTATACTATAACTTTAATTTAGGCCTTACGCAAAACGACCTGTTGCCATGGTATAGGACAACAAGTCTTATGTTGTAGCCAGTAGTAGTTGATCAGTTGTCAAGATGCATGCACCCAGATAAATGTTTCTGATCATAATGTATCTCGGACACTCCGCCAGAAAGTGACGTGCTGTTTCCTGCTCTAGTCCACAGTGTGAACACAAAGGTAAAATAGCTAGTCTCATCCTGTGCATATGTGACTGGAATCTTCCATGACCAGTGAGTATTTCGACTAGCCATTTTTAATGTATGCGCAAATATTTCGTAAGCGAGTGACTTTCATACCAAGGTTTGTCTATCCATCGTTTAGATTGCGCACATGTGGTTATTTTATCCCACCTATCTGTGTGTACTTTCCTTCCTTTAGAGCGGATACCGATGTTAACCACAGATGTTGCAATAGAAATAGAATGCGATCTGCCTCTTCATTGCCTCGGTAGCCAGTGTGACTTGGTATCTATGAAAGTCTAACTACGTTGCCTGTGGCCAGACGGTTCAAACTTTCGTGACACGCAAGCACTAGCGTAGACACGGTGGTATCTTTAACCAGCGCATTTAGTGAACTTAGACTGTCGCTAAAGATTTGTATTGTTTGACCTTCACAGCCCATCCTCAACAGCCAATTAGCCGTGTGTAGGATTCCAAAGATCTCACGCTGAAATACAGTAGCGTACTTGCCTAGGTAGATGGATTCTGAATGCAGTGTTTCTTGGGTGTGGGACTGACACAGCTCAATGAGGACACCGCTTCCTGAGAGAGGCCCATTTCTGGATCCGTCTGTGAAGCAAACATACCCATGTGCTAGTTCCGATAGATCACTGTCTCTGGCATTTCTGGATTGATTTTCTACTAAGTAGTAGATACTATCCTTTTGGGTAAGGATGCTACAGTCAGTGCCCATTTGGAGGATGGGTTCATTGTTAACCCATTCATCCCAAAGGCGTGTGTGACTGCGATGGTCAAGTACTTGTGTGTTGCCATGCCACAGACCCCTATCTCTCAATCTATGCATTGTACGAACTGCTATTCCAGTTAGATGTATATCCAAAGGAGTCAGTCCGACCAAGCATTCGATTGCGGACGTGGGTGTGGTCTGCACTGCCCCTGTTATCAAAAGACAAGCGTGTCTTTGAACTTTTGTGAGAACTTTAACAGCTTTTTGAGTTTGAATAGCAGGATGCCAGACAGCGACAGCGTAGTCTAGGACCGGGCAAACCATTGCTGTGTACACCCAACCTACAACTGTAGGCTGTAGTCCCCATGATTTACCAACCATCCGCTTACATCTTGCAAAAGTGGTGGATGCTTTTTTCCCAATAGATTCACAATGTGGAATCCATGTGAGCCTTTTTTCCAAGATCACACCAAGGTATTTAACCGTGTCTGATTTTGGTAAACGTATGCCCTGAAAGTATAGAAGTCTCCCTTTAAAACGGGGGTTTTTAGTAAAATCAATTACATAAGTCTTTTTAGGCTTCAATCTAAAGCCATTTTTAACGCACCAGGGATCCGTCAGGCGTAAACCCGCTTGGATCCTGCTCACAATGGCGTTGAAATCCCGACCGCTTTGGACCATGGCTGCATCGTCTGCCAAACCCTGGGATAGCATTGATGGTACTTTGGCCTTCACGGTGGCAAGTAACTCATCCATTACTAGGTTCCAAAGAAGTGGTGAGAGAACACATCCCTGTGGGCACCCTCTCTCTACACTTCTTCTTCTAGTTTCTTGTTGCAGTTCAGATTGTACTTGACGATTACAGAGCATGCAAAATATCCACCTTTTAAGGAAGAGGGATATTTTCAAACGCTTCATTGCTTGCTGTACAGCACTGAACAAAAGATTGCTGAATGCTTCTTTAATGTCTGCAAAGACAGCAAGGACTAATTCTTTTCTTTGCAAAGCTTTTTCCACATGTGTTACTAGCCTATGTAGAGCGGCTTCGGTAGATACTCCTTTTAAGTAAGCAAATTGGTTATCAGAGCGCAACAAGGCTTCTAATCTAGGAGTCCTTATGTGCCTATCCGTTAACCTCTCAAGGGAATTTAGCAAAAAGTTGGATAGTGAAATTAGACGCCACGATGTGGGTTCGCTGTAATCTTTCTTTCCTGGTTTTGGTAAAAATACGACCTTTGCATTACGCCAGATTGTCGGTGTGTAGCATAAAATTAGGCACCCTTTAAACAGAAATTGCAGGTGTTCAGTGAGTACAGGTAAGCTGTGCTGTAAAACAGCCGGAGCTATACCGTCGGGGCCTGGTGCCTTATACGGCCCAAAGCTGTTCACTGCCCATCTTAGCTTTCCCGGTGTTACAATTGTTTCTATCTCCGGCACGTTTATAGGAGTAAGATCAGCAGCTGGAATGACCAGCTGCGGATCACTCGGAAAGTGGTGAGCTAGAAGAATGTCTAATATTTCAGCCTTGTTCTGGGTGAGATTATCCGAACCAGGAACTTTAAGGCTTGTAGGATACTTCCTTTTTTCATTTCCAAGAGCTTTGCTAACCCGTGCAGCTACTGGTAGACTTTCAATCTCCGAGAAGTAGTTGCTCCAAGCTAAACGCTGGGCTTTTCGCAAGACATCTTTGTAGTTGTTTCTTCATTCTAAGTATTCCTTCTATTTGACAGGGTCTCAATTTGATATAGAGCTGGCCTGCCGAAAGAGAATTCTAGTTCTCTTGCGAAGTATTGTTAGATAAGGTGACCACCACGAAGCTGCTTTGCTTCTCCATGTGACATATTTTTCTGAACATGCTTTCTTAAAACTTTCCTGTATACACAAGGTGATGTAGTTTGCTTGATCCACCAAACCAATGGGTGTGAGGTCACATTTGCTGTCTACATCTTTTAACTTGCCTTTCAGTGTCGTTTGAAAGATTGTCCAGTCTGTTTTCCGTATATTTCCTATTTTAATTACTGGTGGTTTGGCGCTTGCAACTTTAAATCTTATGTACCGGTGGTCTGAGTTTGACTCTTCGTCAGAAACATGCCATAGTCAAATAAGATTTTGTTCAAAACTGTTTGTTATTGTTATATCAAGAACTTCCTCTCGGTTTCTTACAATAAATGTGGGTTTTATGCCCTCATTTTCTACGTCCAGGTTACTAACTAGTAAAAATTCAATCAATTTATCACCCCTCTCATTTATATTATTACTGCCCCACACTAAGTGATGTGCGTTTGCGTCAGCACCAATCACTAGTGGTAGCTTGTGTGTTTCACAGTAAGATACTAGCTGCCTCATATGCTCAGAGGGAACTTCCAGTGTGTCACCAGGCATGTAGACTGATGCAAACACTATAGTTCGTTTCCTCCAGTGCGTATGTATTGCTCTTGTATCCCTATTACAGAATTGTGACAACACTTTGGCTTTGACGTTTTTTGATGTTAGTATACATGACCGCGGAATGTCATTTGTTTTAGCAACAAAAAGCTGGTCTTTACTTCCAAGCCCTCGTATCACACCATGAGTGTGGTAGGGTTCATGGATTAGGAATATAAAGGAGTGTGGTTGGAGTGAGGTGTGAGCACCAGTAGGGTGCGTTGGACGTGCTTATCGCACTAGCATGGCGTCGCGACAACCTATGAGTGAGGCTGCCGCTGCACGCGCATGGTGCATGTTAATTTGGGTTATGTCAACGTGTGGCGGAGTCATGTCTTTGGCTCCTCCACCGTGACCCAACCCGGATGTCTGTGTCACGCTTAAGCCCTAAACACCCTCAGTGGAGCTCTCCCCCTCCTTCCCCCTACCTCCTGTAGATGAAGATACTACCTCTATGAATCGGAGTTGTCCAACGCCATAGTACAGTAGATGTTTGCAATTCTCAAGGCAAGAGACGGTAAAAAGATCAACCGCAATGATCATTGTGTGCCCTTTGATGACACCACCTATCTCGCTTGGTATGTTGGCATAATTGATCCATTGTGTGGTAGACAGCATTGGATTCTGTCTTCTTAACTTTTTGCAAAAGTTAGGTAAAGGTAGTCCTAGCCCCTCCTACCCATACTCTGAATCTCTTGGTGTTAATCACCTTAAGTGCTGGGGCCATAGTATGCATCCATCCAATAAAGGTGAGGTCCTGTTCATTAGGCCCCTCCTACTTCATGTCATACGTGTTGGTAATTACCTAGTCCGTGGGGTAGGCATTATTGCAGTCGACTCGTATTTGTCCTTTGGAAGTCAGATAAGGAGTGGTGATCTGAGGTATTTCTTCAGGTCCTGCAATCCGTTCCGTTTCCCGTGCTGACAAGGCTATGAAATAGTGAGCAAGAGCCAGTCCTGGGACTTTGTCAGTTTTATTGTCCCCTGCAAAGGTTACAATAACTGTAAAGTCCGTGCATGGCTTGTCAACTACCTCATGCCTTGGTGGTGGTTTACTCTCATTTTTACTCCCAGGGTTCGATGAAGGTGGCTTACTTCTACTTCTTCTGGTGGTTTGGGTTTCATCTCCTCCCTGGCTGATTATTTGAGGGTGGTTTCGAAGTAATCGTTTCTCCTTTGCTCTTCTTCCTCCTCCTCCCCGTAGTGTCCGTGCTTGATCCGGGTGACGGAGTAGCAAGGGCCCTCTCACCCCCACCGGCTGGTGTGGGATTCGGAAGTGGAGTCCCGGATTCAAGAGCAAGTTTAGCCTGTTCAGCTCGTTCCGCCCTTAAGGCTTTGGTTTGGAGTCGAATGGCTTTCCAGTTCTTTTTGGGTTTTTTTTTGGCTGGGTGGGTTTCTTTTCATTTTCACCAACAGCCTGACCATTGTCACCGGTGGTTAGAGTTTCCTCCTTGCCTTCAATGTTTAGTGTGCTGTTGTTATCCATGAGATGTTCGTGATCTTCCTGGAGAAGTTTGGCAACAACTGCTGCCGGCACATCAACCTCCATGTCCTCTTTGCTGAGAGGACTGAGTACATTTACTCCGTCTAAATGTGTAATAAAAGACAGAGTAAATTGTACATGGTCGCTAGGTAATTTACTTATTATTATTACGTTTATTAATATAATAATAATATTTTTGCACTGTACACAGACAATGTAGAATTTAATTCCTTCAAAGTCTGTGTACAGGGTGTAAATATTATTAAATTCTGCGGTAATCTCATAATTACAACCTAGAAGTAAGGTTGTAATATGTGACTCTACTAAAAATTTAATATGAGGCATGTGCAGCAAACTCTGTGAGTGCAAGCCAGTGGACACTAACCATGTAGTTAACGTCCCAAACAGCTGCACCGTTAACAGAATTGCTGATTTATGTTCCATCTGTGTAGAGACAGTTTGCGCAACACCCCTGTTGTCTTTAACCGACCGCAAGCCATCGCCAAAAGCACGAAGGAGTGTCGCCAACCGTCTCTGTACACATTTGGAATTTCCAACTTTGAGAAATTGGAAAGTAGTTACCAAAATACGGAAACAATTACTTACCTTTACCGATTCCGGTGCTCCTTGTAAGGTTTGCCATCTTCTTCGAGTAAAGTTTTTGTTTCCGTATTCGTTTTTTTAGTTAAAAATTGGAATTTATGAAATTGCTTCTTGCAACACTTTTCTATCTACGTCTGACTTTTCAAACGGCGCGCGGGAAACTAAACAATTGATTAGCTGGCTCTAAAACACATTTGAGTTGCTTGGCTCCAATACACAATTAAGTAGCTAGCTCCAATACACAATTGAGGTGCTTGGCTCCAATACACAATTGAGTAGCTAGCTCCAATACACAATTGAGGTGCTTGGCTCCAATACACAATTGAGTAGCTAGCTCCAATAAACATTTGAGTTGCTTGGCTCCAATACACAATTGAGTAGCTAGCTCTAATACACAACTGAGGTGCGTTGCTCCAATACACATTGTCAGCTTTGCTTTAATACACGTTAGGGAGTTTTTCTCAATACTTACCGTCCAGTTGTTCTTCAGATGCGAGGTAGCACACGGAAAATTCCCAGTTTCAAAAAACCAATCGTCAATCATCTTGAATTATTTTTTACGCTTTACAACTTTCTTTATCTTTAGCTTCAATGATTTCCAGTCACTAGGAGTTGCAGCAGGACGAGAAGAAGATTTGCTTTAAATATCAGGTTTGATTTTATTTTGGGTGGTAAAGTTTTGTTCACTAGAACTGATTGGGATATTTTCAGTAGTGATTTTAGCGGGACCAACAATGTTATAATGTTTGAGATACAAGCTCATAAGCTGGGCGTACAGTTCAGGATCAATCACTTTTATCACTTTGGCCATTATGAAGTCCACATAGTTATAATTTACCAAACAAAACCTGTTTAAAAATATAAGCTAAAACAGCGCGCACAATAATTTTATTGTTGTAGATAATAATTTTAAGTTTATTAGGGTTCTTTAAAAGGTTTGTATTTAAGTTTTTTATTTTTAAACAATTTAATTCTTTAAATTCACAAAATATTTCGTAATTGCTTAAACATTCAACTACAGCTAAAATATCTTGCTCGCTTGCAGTCTTTATATATTGTCCCACCTTATTTTTACTACTGATGCTTAGCTTATATAAAAATTCACACGATGTTTCTAATGTACAGGTCATTCTGAAAATGCATATTAACACAAGTTAAGTCACTATGCACTTATGTGCTCACTCTGCACTCTTAAATTCACTCAGTGCTATGGTCATCAGTTCAAAAAATCTATAACATAAGTTAGAGTCACTTTGTACTCTTAAAGTCACTCAGTGCTACGGTTATCAGTTTTACAAATCTGCAAGTCAGTCTACGATAACTGTGGAATATGAACTTGACAGTCCTTGTCAGCAAAAATGTGTGATCTAGCCCAGCACTTATTATTGCTACGTAGGTGAAGGTCCAAAAACAAATAACCAAATTTGCGTAAAGTCACTGCTTTTATGTATGCGTCTTGTAGATATTTTACTTGCCCTGGACATATTTGGCTGGCCAGCCTGCAAATCGTCGATCTATCTCTAGGGCTATCAAAGAGAATTAAATACTGCGTGTTGATATTAATTTCACAAAGTTGGTTTTTAAATGCATTTTGTAGAATTAATAGTATGCTGACTCCGCGGTGATGAGCGTGCTTGATAAAAAATCGGTTAATTAGTTCAAAATTTTCCCTTTTTGTAAGTAAATCCATTTGGTCATCCAGAATCACAAGTGACGAGTTGGTAGCCAACGTTTTAATATCCTGAATGTTTTGTGTTGATATAATTTTAGGGCAGTCTGCCTGCATTTAATAAAAGATAGGCTGCCAGTCGCAGTACGCGTAAATAACTTTATAAATTTGTGCAGTTATGATTGAATGCCTACGTTTAATAAAGTCACGTATCATGAACGTTTTTCCTGATCCGGTGCATCCGATTACAGATGCCGTAAAAGGGTGTATGAGCTTATAATGAATAGTATCCATTATGAATAAAGAACAAGCAAAGACTAGATTCGTTTTTAAGATTTCAATTGTATTTCTTTAGGTTTAAATAACAGCGTGAATTCATATTACACTTGGTTTTACACATATTTGTCAAACATATAGAATTAAAACTATATCTTGAATGAGGATTAAAATTATTCATTGATCTAACAAACTGCTTAACTTTTATATCATTATTTAATGTATTGGAAGTAAAATTGCTAATTATTTTGCTGTATGGTATTCCTATTAAACGCGACAAATAATATATACAATAATTTCTACACACAAAAGAGTATGAGTCTTGAAGTTGTGTACAATTTTGTCGGATAATTCTTTGAGGGGTTTTTTAAACATTTGGGTAATTACTTAAATCTAATTTATAACTATTAAACAGTTCGCATTCTGTCTTAGATAAGATAAACCAACTTAACCGATGACGGCCGTAGTCAGTATGCAAGTCTGTATTTTGTACAAAAGCGATAAGGAAAGTATCAAATTTCACATCAGCAAGTACGGTATCAGCAGCTACGACATATATCGAAATCGTTAAATCCAATCCGTAAAAGAGTTTTTTAAAGGCCTCCTGTATAGATGAAGTGTTCATTGTATTAGTCTTTTCGCATCACGTGCTTGTTCCGATCGATTTCAAATAAAGATTGATATTGACAAAATATTAGTGTTGTAGTTGGTTTTGACAACAGCTTCTTAAATTTAATATTAACAATGATATGTCCTTGATGATTACGAGTTAGGGAACTTCCATCATTTGCCAATAATTCTACAGCAACCAGCACATTTTTTATAAAAAACAATAAAAAAAATTAATTGTAAAAATAAAAAATTAAAATTTTATTTTATAATTATTAGGTTTAATAAAATACCTTTATAATAATTATCAATATTTAAATCGTTTCCAAAAACGTAATTGGCGGCCGTCTTCTTTAACAAACGAACTCCAAATAGAAAATTGTTTACTCCTGCGGCGTCGGTATTTTTAAAACTGAGCAGAAAGACTCGATGCTCGACAGTTTGCCCATTACAACTCACCGTAAGCTCCGACATGTCCATATTTTCAAAATTAAAACCCGACTTGGACATTTTTCCATTGAACGCAGTGCTGTCTAAACTTCCAATTACAATTAGCTTAGGAATTTTTCCTATTAGCAGGGACCCGGACGTTGCTGAAGTTAGACCTGTTGCTGTTAAAAATGCTTTTATTTGAACTTCATTTGTAGGATACTTAAACGTTTCGTTTGAGGCTAATTGCTGTCTGTGTAATGCTACAACTTAAGGAGTAACTAATTTTTTCGCACTTTAAAAAATTGCATCAGTTATTGATACCTTGTATGAGTTACCGTTGAAACCATTTTTGGTATCATTAGCACAATCAAGATAAAATTCTGGAATGTTCCGCCCTAAAACTAGACGTATTTCTGTAACGGGCGGTAGGTATCTATTCTGATTAAAAAAATTAATAAGGGGTTTTCCAATCATTGAAAAATGCGTGGATTCTTTTGTTTTATCATGTCGTTTTTTCCACCGCCTACTTGGCACTGTTTCTTTCGGCCTCCAACTAAACTCTGTTGCTTTCCGCCTCCAACTAAACTCTGTTTCTTTCCACTGCCTACTTGACTTACTTTGCTACTTGATTTTTTCTTATATTTAGTGGTGTCAGACTGACTAGTTTATTTGTTACTTTGTAGGAAAAAAAGGAAAAAGGTACGAGACACTTTCTGCTATAACGCCTGAAGTTTCTCCTCCATTGTTAAAATCCATGCCGCCCCCCGATTGGACAAAATGTGGTTTTTCTAGTTCGCACGTATTACGGTTTTCACAAATAATCTCCCTCATGTTATTGCTATTCAAATTAAGGTTTGAATAATAATTTAATAACTGTCTCGTCACTTTCGCTATTAAAATTTAACTCACGATCGTTTTCGTCAATAAGTTTTATTCGTATTCTGTCAATAACAGTGCTTGTCACAGGCAGAAACACGACTGGATTGAAATTTGTCAATGTTTTATTAAAATATTAATCTGAAAGATCTGAATCTTGTAGAATGGGTAACATTCTATCGCCGTAAATTTGATTACTTACAATATCTGATAAGATTAAAATTCGTTTTGATGACGAATTGTCTTGAGTAATACCTTCATTTGCTTGTTGGGTTTCTTCTGCTTGTAAATTTTCATCAATAGGCAACCTTTTACTTAAAGTAAATATTTGTGTAGAACTAATTTTTAAAAAATCGTTTAGTAGAGGAGGCAATGTGACGTTTATTTCAGTTTGTAGATTTTTTATTAAGATATCACCATTTTCTATTCTAAATCACATGTCAAGATCAGTAAATGATAGGTTTCCAAATGTTTCATTAATTTTGTCAATCACATCTGTGATTGATAATGAAAGAGGGTCAGCCATGAGTAACCCATACTTAGTGTTGAACGAAAATCGATAGTAAGAATCTTCTTTGTCCGCTATCTTGTTAAAATCATTCTGATTAAATACAAACTCTAATTTATATGTACCGGCTGTCATTTTATTAAAACTACCAAAGCCTAATGCATCTGCCATTTTTGTAGGTAGTACTACATAACTTTTGGGGTCATCGTCTATAAACTTTAAAAAAGCCTACTAATCCTCTTCAATATCTATCTTTCATTTAATTTTATCCATTTTAAATCTTCTATTGATTTTAATAATATAATAATAACATCATTGTCTCCTTGCGTATTTTCTCGGCAGATTGGGAGCACGCTTTGAAACATTTGTGTTATTTTAATTGCATTTTCAAGGTTTTGATATGTTTCAACCCAAATTGTAAGTTCAGAATTCATTGGAATAAAATCAAAAGATTTTTGGGTAGTAATATTTCCAGATAAATAATACCCGTACTGAAATCGCGTTGTGTTGAATCCACATGAAGCCGCAAACACCCTAGTTACAACTACATACTGCATAGCGACGGGACTTGTAACACTAAAGCCAAGCAACAACTCATCCCCTTTTGTTCCGGGCATAAAGTACGCACTAAGAACCAATGGTATATTTGCTTCGGCAAGTGCCTCTGACAAGTCAGATAAATACAAACTAATATTTGCTTGTGTTTTTGTAAACGTGAATGATACGACCTTGCTTAGTTTAGCATTTAAAAATATAGGACCAGTACGTACGGAAACAGCAGGAGCAGTTAGATTAGCTGATTGAATATTTGGTTCAGGTGGTTTGTGTGAGTACTAGAAACCGACAACTCCCACTTCATACAGATCAGGTTGCAAGTAGAGGTGTTTCGGTAGTTCGCATGTAAAGTTTGTTGGTGTATTTGTGCTTAAGTGAATTTTGTCTGCGCCGCTCCGTAATGTACAACATATTGAATTTAGTGCTAGCATTGTCATGCTTATGCTAAATTCAGTTCCTGGGAATAAAAGTTGCCTGTAATTTCTAGAAATAAAAATTTAAAAAAAAATTAATCCAGTGATCGTTCAAACTATTCAGAAAAAAAAAATATCGTACCTTCGTTATGAAGATCTTCCAATAAATAAGTCCAAGGAATAGCGCTTTGAACTTTCTTTATTTTAAATTTTTCAAGAGACCACTTTGCTGTGAATCCTGCTCCATAGATACCAACAAACTAAATTATTAAATACACTGTTAATGATTATATTTGAAATATGCTGATAATTACGTAATTGTATTATAACGTTACCTTTTTCGAAGGTGAGTTTAGAATTGGATATTCTAACCACGTCTCCTATTTTAAACTTTGGGGCAGGTTGCGGCTTTTCTCGTTCTTTTAGGTACTCTGCAAATATTGTGCGCCAAACGTCGAATTCATTTTCCTTTGTTACTTGGTTAGGTGTCAATTTTAGTGAGCTATGGTAGCTGTTGTTATATGCTTTAACAAAATCCTGAATAACATGTGTTATTTTCCTTGTATTCCTTTCCGTCATGAAACGATGTAATTTTGTAAAGACAATACGAATAAATCTTTCACTGAAAGCACTTTTTATGTAAGAGTATATGTGACATAAATGAATATGTTTGCTTTGTCAATACTTTCTAAATATTGAATTTAGAAATTCTCAGCCTTGATCAACAAACAAATTTAACGGTGTCGCTTTTGCTTTTTTCAGAATTGAGTCGAAAGCACGAACAATAGATTTTGATGATTTATTTTTTAACATACGTACATATGCTTTTTTGCTGATTGAATCAACAACGATAAGCACAAACTTATATCCGTTGTTCCATTTGGCTATATTAGTAATGTCCTTGAGGTCAACCGCATAGGTTTAATTTATAAAGTTGAACAGGATTCGTCGTCTTTTAAAATTGCGACGGAAATCCTTATGTAAGGAATATGATTGTATTTTGCGCACTTCTGACTCAACTTGCTTCTTATCTTTCCATCCAAATCTGTTTTCTAAAAACCCAGACATCTCAGAACTAGCGCCGGAGAATCTTTAGTTTAAATAACTCTTGCGAACGCTTTTGGTTTTGTTTGTCATGCTGACTTTTTTATGATTAACTAACAGTGTATGACGGCAAAATATTATATAGTCTAAATAAGTAATACATTGTGCTCAGTCTCACGATTAAAAAAGTGTAAAATAAATAAATTACAAAAATAGTGTAAAAAGACAGACTTGAAACTGCGTCCCTGTTATTGGGGTATCCAACACTTTAACCGCTGCTACAAGACGACATATTAATAGTTTTGATACTAATTTATACTCGTATATGTTTAAGGAAACTCATCTAGATACTGTAAAACTGAAGACGTGGTCATTACAAAACAGAAATAGTATGTATTGTAAAGTCACATTTTATTCATTAATTTTTTAAATGTATTTTATTGCCTACTTTATCATGAAATATGTAATAGGATAATCAAATTAACGTGATTTGAATGATGAAAACTATAATATTATTAAAAAAACGGCATAAAATCTTATTTATTTTAATTGAATGTAAAATTAAATGACTCTTATGTCAAGCTCCTCAGCGTAATCGCTAATTTTCAGGAACAAACAAGGTATGTCAAGCTTACCGTGTAGTAACACAGAGCCAAGTAAGTTTTAAATATCGTAGTCACCACGCACAAAAAGAGACGGATGTTTAAGAATAATCTACCTTACGATAAACCTGCGAGTGAGAATTTAACCCACGACCAGCAGAAGGGAGCCTCGACTCTTGGATCTCTGGACCACCTCGCCTCTCTAATAGAGATATGCTGGATTATTGACCAAATAAGAGTTGCTATTTCTACGATGTAACATTATCGAATGCAACAATAGCATAATATATTGCAGTTAAAATTACACGCTTGTTTTGATACTTTATAAATTAATTATTAATTTATACTCGTATGTGGATAAGGAAACTTATCCGGGTACGCTAAAACTGAAGACGAGGTCATTACAAAACAATGCGAATAGCATTTTTGAAATAGCCTGTATCGTATAGTCAAATTTTCATTTTTTGTACATGTAATTTTATCGCTTACTAAATCATGAAATATGCATTAGTTAAGATGATCAAATTAACGTTATTTGAATGATGAAAACAGAAATTATTTTTTGTTTTTTTTGAAGACAAATTTAAAATGTAAATAATAATAGAAATTTTTAATATGTTTGAAACTTTGTCTCTGTAGTTTTGACAAAACCAGCTGGAGTTCTAACTGTTACTTTTTGTAAAGTTTGATAGCGAAACCTATTTGCTCAAGCTTCGTATATTGTTTCGTATTGATGAGGTGTTGTAGGCGTTAGTCGTTTCCGTAAAATATTATATTATTAGATTTAATTTTTTTAATTAATAGGATTACTACAAAAATAAAAAAAACATATTTAAATTTAATATCACACCTGCAGTAGATATTCCAGCGGAGTTAAGTTGTCCCAACTGGACTGAATCATTCCTGCGATCTAATCGTCTTCTAAAAGCCTGATCTACTAGTGGAGTCCATTTGTTTAAAATTGTCTCCGCGCGTTGGAGTTAAGATGTAACCAAACGTCGTTTCACCTAACAGTAAATCAACATCATTACGGTAATGAAAAAGGCTATTCCGAAAATTAAAGCGATGATTGTTGTCATCGTAGATAATTTTAAAACATCTGGAGTCGTTGTTGTAATTAGTATGGTTGGGCTAAAAGTTGCGGTGAAAGCTGTTGTGGTCTACACAAAAGCGGTGCCGCATTTGCTTAATTGTTTAATTGTTCGATAAACAGGTAAACCAATGCTGGGATCGTTAACACAAATGTTAGTCATGTTTTCTAGCAGCAGGTAGTAGTATCCACATCCTGTACACTCACTACAGCTCGCGTCAATTGAGCAACCTTTTTATAAAGTTTAAAATTAGAAATTAATTTATTTTTATTATTAAACACAATCTAATACAAAATAAAAGATTCCAAAAAATATAAAATGACTTTAACTTACACATTTTTAACTTAGATATAATCTGTAAAACAAAGAAATATAAAACGAAACTGAAAGAAAAATAAATGTAGAGTCCATCGAACTGTTTTTCTCGTGTCATTTTGTATTAACAGCAAAAAGTATTATTTAACTTTTGTCAGCGTATTAGTTCAAAACAAAAAGTATATGCGATAGTATATATATGCGCAGTATTTTTTATTTAGTGTATTCAGCATTTTTAAACTTAAACTTGATAAAATTGTTGTTCTTTAATAGTCGTGGTAATTACCATAAATAACGTGTTGGAAAAAAATAGTTATAATATTAAATAAATAGCAACAATGGCACTCGGCCAATAAAAGGTCCCAATCATGAAAGCAGTCTGATCTAAGCGACCAATTAAGGGCAGGGTTTTGTTCGATCCCTGCTCCGTGATCCAATATTATATAATGTATAGAATGCAAGTTATTTTTTAACAATTTATCGCTCCAAAGTATTTTTTTGTTTTTAATTGCACCGTCTGGAATAATAAATATTTTTATAAAAACGTCAGGAACTTCACTGGGTATAAATTCTTCGAGCACGTCGGCGTAGAACCAAAGGTGTGGTAATTGCAGATTTTTTGCACGTATACGGTCAATAGATGTGAACGTTAACGGTGTAGATGGTGAATTTATTTTCCTAATGGTGAATTCGGATTGAGTAATGATAGGGTTTATGGTATTTAAAAGAAGATGTGCACCTTCCATATTTTTACGGATTCTATGTAACTGATTTTGTGTGTAGTTGATTCCACAAAGTTGTTTTTTAGACTAAAATAAGAAACTGAGAAAGACAATTTGCCTTATAAGTTAGATGTTTTTACTTCATTTATCAGCTTTTTAATAATTATAAAATACATTTTTCTCATTTGCATTTTTTAAAAATTTAATCAAACATTTTCTACGCTGAAATTTTAATAAATGCCACAATAGCATAATTTATTGCTTACGCGTGTTGTTTTGATACTATATACATATGATTCTTAGACTGTTGTCGACGTTTTAATTAAATGCTTACTGGTTATGTATTGTGTATTGGAGCCAAGCACCTATATTGTGTATTGGAGCTAGCTACTTAATTGTGTATTGGAGCTAGCTACTCAATTGTGTATTGGAGCCAAGCACCTATATTGTGTATTGGAGCTAGCTACTCAATTGTGTATTGGAGCCAAGCACCTATATTGTGTATTGGAGCTAGCTACTCAATTGTGTATTGGAGCCAAGCACCTCAATTGTGTATTGAAGCTAGCTACTCAATTGTGTATTGGAGCTAAGCACCTATATTGTGTATTGGAGCTAGCTACTCAATTGTGTATTGGAGCCAAGCACCTATATTGTGTATTGGAGCTAGCTACTTTTTTGTATCCTTGATCGTGTTAACTTTAAAGTGTCGTAGGGCTAAAGGATGGGATTGTTGTGAGGATATGATTGAGGATGGGGGGTCGTATATATTTTAAAATCTACCGCGGGGGGTCGTTTATATTTTAATCTCCACCGCTGTTTTGTATCCTTAGCCGATGTTAACTTTAGCGGTAAAAATTTAATATAGTATTTATAGTGACTTAGGGTAAGTGGATCAGTGACGTTATGAATGAGGAGGGAGGGGCGAGTGGATTTCAGTGACGTCAGTATATATATATGTCATACAATAGTCGGCAGACCGCACTACTTATTTATATCATACTGATTCCTTTTGATGTAGATGTAAATGTACTGGGTCAATTCACGGTTACTGCAGTAGTCCAAATTTCAATCAGCTTCAGGATCCAGTTGTCACAATTTGATTAAAATGGAAGTTTTATCTAAATTCAAATTGTGAAAAACAATGTAGTAACATATCACACCACTGACGGCTCTATAACACGACTAATCTGATTTTGATAAACTAAGAAGTTTAATTGCACTATTTGGCTAACAGACAACTTGCTGTGGTTGGTTGCGACACGTACATTACTCTTATCTTTAGACAAACTGCAGTACTGAAAATTAACAAATATATAATTAATAAACAGCAAAATTAAGCATTTTGAATTTGCCGAATAATTTTAGCTTTAATTTACATGTTTTAAATTAAAAGAAGCAATTAAGCCGCACAATGTGTTTTTGGTTATTTTATCTATCTTATTTATAATCAACTTCTGTAATACAATCAAAAATTCAAAATTTTAATTTTTGAATTTTCCGCTAATAAATTTAATATTGCGTTAACTCAAGAATTCGACCGGTCAGTCAATAAAATAACCCTAAAGTGATATATTTTTGGAACGGTAAAGATAATAACATGGTGTGGAAGCACGATCGTTATTAGTTTTTAAATAATTTTAAAATAACATAATTACAAATTTAAAAAAGTTAACGGATTGTGTCGAGTGATATATTATTTAAAAGCTCTTCAAAAATAAGCAGACCCCTTTTTTTTTGGTTTTTTTATTGTGACCCATACAACACATTTTTGGCGGCATTTAAAAATTAAATGACCGTTATTTTGAAAACGTTTTGTTATAATGGAGGCTCGTTCTGGTATTTAAATTCTACTGGTGATTAGCTTTCCAATACTATATGGCTCGATGAAATTGGTCCAGTATTGCAAAATTTTCAAAATTCCAGTTAATTATGTAGAAAGGTAGGAATTAAAGTTTCCCACCTGTTTGAGGTCGACAAGTAGAATTTAGAGTCACAAAATAATGGAACTTATAGCTTGAGATGATTTAGCTAAATTCTTCAGATGAACTGATGCTGATGGTTTATGGTGTGAAGAGTTAAATAAACATTGTTGTAAAATGGGTTTTAAATTCAATTTTAAACGAAACACTGATATGAATTCAACTAATAGTAATAATTATTCTAGAGAAAATTTAATACTGAAATGGAAAGCAATGATGTATTGTATTGTATTTGAAGAGATCGCACACAGTATGATACTGTGTGAAATGCCGTTCAGGCCACTGATAGGCCCATTGCAGACTACCCTTATACTATAACTTTAATTTAGGCCTTACGCAAAACGACCTGTTGCCATGGTATAGGAAAACAAGTCTTTCGGTGTAGCCAGTAGTAGTTGATCAGTTGTCAAGATGCATGCACCCAGATAAATGTTTCTGATCATAATGTATCTCGGACACTCCGCCAGAAAGTGACGTGCTGTTTCCTGCTCTAGTCCACAATGTGAACACAAAGGTGAAATAGCTAGTCTTATCCTGTGCATATGTGCCTGGAATCTTCCATGACCAGTGAGTATTTCGACTATCCATTTTAAATGTATGCGCGAATATCTTGTAAGCGAGTGACTTTCATACCAAGGTGTGTCTATCCATCGCTTAGATTGCGCACATGTAGTTATTTTATCCCACCTAATTGTGTGTGCTTTCCTCCCTCTAGAGCGGACAGCCATGTTAACCACAGATGTGGCGATAGGAATAGAATGCACTGCCTCTTGTGTGGGGACAATGTTTTCATACGATGCTTTAGCGAGGCGATCTGCCTCTTCATTGCCTCGATAGCCAGAATGACTTGGTATCCATGAAAGTCTAACTACGTTGCTTGTGGCCAGACGGTTCAGACTTTCGTGACACGCAAGCACTAGCGTAGACACGGTGGTATCAAGCAATGATGTAGCTAAAATAAGTGCCGAAGTTAATATAGTGGCCACTTAGGTGCGTATAATTCAGAGAAGTAGGAAACCAAAGGCAGTTGTGCAGAGTACAAGTAATTTATGTGACGGATGCGCCGCGCATTTGCGAATATGAAGCCAAAATGAACCTATTACGAACATTGTATTTGCATTTAAATAATGACTTCAATCTTAATGATGGAAAATGAAGCTTCAGCACAATTTTGTTATACCGAAGCAAGTGTGTGGAACCTGTTAGATCAGTGCATAATTTATGCACGGATCTCAACCTTCGCTGCATCAACAATTATGCTTCCGTTGGTGTTGTTTGCCAAACACACGGAAAGTGCAGCGGTGTACATTCCGATGTCATTACTGCATTGGCCGTGTATAATGAGAACATGCTAAAATGTTCAATCTACATTACCATTGTCCTAAATGCACGGGGGCATAGCCCGAGATTGAAATGAAGCGACGTGGATTGTTGCTATTATTGTGTAATAGCAATGATCCGAGGATTGGAAATTACAATATGGAATATTATAATTTAGTCTCAATTCAGATCCCAACAGAGTTGGTTATTATCTTATGGTAATAATTGGATTTAACTTAACCATCAGAAATTATCATTATCACTGAATAAAAGTATCACTAGAGCAAAATAAGTTTTTTCTAATTAACACCACAGAAACCGACGATTGGGTCCTATATTTTAGGTCCAATCTAACAGTGGTAGAGTTGCGAGGTATTCGTAATCCGTAGCTCTCTCATTTTATTTTGCCAAGTCGAGTACTAAAAATTTTTAAATTATTTTTTTTGTTTAGTTAAAAAATAACGGAACTTCAAAGTTAAAAATAATCTCAAAGTTTAAAAATTTAAAATCACCAAATTAATTTTTTTTGTGGGGCTACTTAAGTACTGTTTAAAAAACCGATAGTCACAGATTAAACTGAAATAGCTTTTGATAGGAGAGGGCTACGAACTTCAAACCAAGGGCGATCGAATTACAAAAGTTAAACATTTTGAAAAATTAGGGTTGCAAAATTTTTTAAAAATCGGACTCAGTTCCAAATAGTCAAAAAGCAGTTTTAGCAATTATAAATCAGATTTAAGCAGTAGTTAAAAACTTTGAACAAGTTCAAAAATATTTTAAAGCACATTTCAGAAATTACACTAACTTCAAAGTCAAAAATTATTAAAATTATTATAAAAATCACAAAACAAAGGGGGGTATATAAGGCCGACGTTGAAGCATTCCCACACCCGTGGCCAATTGATTTTACTGAGAAAAAGCCCATAAAGCTTATTTTTGGCATATCATTAGTCACCGTTCTAGAGGGATCCTTATATCTGAGCTCCATAAAAGTTCTTACTATTAGGGGACACAATAGAACAGAAGATAAGCTTCGAAGCAAAGAACAAGGAATCATCAAAGAAAAACATATATTTTTAGGACCGGATATCTCGTAACGACGAGAGGAAGCACTACAAGCCATTTAAAACTGGAAGTGGAACAACCTAAAACAAAAAAGCGCATAGGACGGCCGAAGGCTATGCCGAAATTTCTACCGGCCCCAACCACATAGAAAACCCCAAACCAAGAATACTGGGGCAAATCAACACAAAAATTCTGAAAACACATAACCAGGCGGTAGCCCCTCCACTAAAAACACAATTTTGCCCATCAACACAGCCAAATTTACACAAATCACCCTGAGGCAACTCAACAGCAAGGAAATAACCTAAATAAAGAAAACACTTATATAGGCGGGAGCCCTTGCCGGAAAATACAATTTTACTCAACAACATAGCAAAAAACACACTCATAACACCAGGGTTACGTCAGACAACACCAAACTCAACTCAGAAAGCACATAAGCAGGCGGGAGCCTATCAACAAAATTAGAACCTCGAAAATCACTTTAAAAATCAAGACGGATCAAAATTTCAAAACAGACTAACCTACATTAAAAAAACACATAGTCAGGCAAGAGCCCTTGTCTAAAAAACGATTTTGCTCAACAACATAGCCATATATACTCTCATCACCTTGGGGGCGACTCAACAAGAAAAAACCTAAATTCAAAAAACCCATAAGGACGTCGGAGACTCTGCACAAAATTTCAATTTATTAAAAAACATAGAAAATTTAAAATCCAACACATTGGGGCAACCAAAGAAAGGAATTACCCAAATTTAAAAAGCGCATAGGTCCGTAGGAGACTCTGGCTAAAAATTTAATTTTTCTTAAAACATAAAGCAATAAAAATTAAACATGCTGGGGCGATCCGAGCGTCAAATAACCTAATTTAAAATGCAGCATAGTCCCATCCAAAACGCTTAAAACATCTAAACTCAATAAAACTAAACGAATTGAATTTTAAACACATTCGGAAAATTCAAAAAACGGAAATAACCTAAATCGTAAAAGCGCACAGGACCACAGCGGCAGCCCAGGTAAACATATAAATACGTTAAAATTCAACATATATTCGAGATTTTAAAAATCACATATGGACACGAAAACTTAAGAACAGACCCACTAATCAAATATCAAACATATAAGCAAAAACCGCAATCACCCTTGGCAATCAAAATTCAACAGCACAACAAGATTATAGCACAGTGGCTCAGTTTTGAAATTATTTTATCACTATGACGTCATGTCGTCAATAGGCAGCATCGAACCAGAGCCGTCACTCATTATTTTTCACAACCCTAACCACACAATTCAATTTGATCAACCATCCCATACGTCAACCCCTAACAATATCCCACAACGAAGTAATTCAGAACCTCCTCTCCCTTGACAACAATCAGCCGCAGCAGTAGCTCACTGGGCTTTTTAAAATCGATCAAAAGTTACAGCAGAGATTATTGTATCAATTTCCGATAGTAACGCCCTAACGACCGAGGAATCAGAAACGGAAATTGCCAACTACAACAAAAATACACAAAATTTAAACCAAACACATTCCCACGGGTCAGACAAAGTCAACGAAAAAGAACCAATCATCTTAGATCATTCAAATCATAGCGGTATAGCAAACATCTCACTTGAAAGTATTAGGGTCGCAACAGCCAACAATCCACCAGATTTTTCAATAAACAGGAGCATACACCCAGAAAATTTACAAAAGGAATTAAACCAAGCTGCCAGTACACAAAGTTCACAACACGACTTGGACGAAAACCGATTATCTCTTATGACAATTGTCAGCGGCAACAACCACCTTAATATCAGACCTATAACATTTTTAGCACTAATACCAAAAACAAAGTCACCAATTGTACCAAACTCGTTTTTACCAACATCAGAAGCTCAAGACAATTCAACACAACAACACATTTTAACTGAACAGACCCAGAAACAAGCTACGAAACGAAAGATAAGTAATCAAACTGACAAACCAGCAGAAACAGTGCTACAAGCGGCGCGTAGACGATTTAAGGCTCGCTTTGCTGATTTAACTCCTCCAAGACCAATAAAAAAAACAACACGACAATCGAGAAGACGAGCAACACAGACTGTATCAGCTATAAGTAACGAATTATTAGCAGCAGCACAGTTAAATCAAGTTCAAATCCTGGCAACCGAAAATCCGCCTACACTAATTGGCCAACGTAACTTGAGAAACAACAAAACACACAGCAGAAACACCCAAATTATTGAATCACATCAAAATAATACAGTTGGCAGCGCAGTCAGATACAATCCCAGAGGATTGAATCAGTCAACCCTAAATTTACATCGAGACTTTCTGAGAAACAGGGATGGTAAGCCGAAAAATTAAGATTCGGATTCAGATTAAGCTTTTAACATTTTTAAATATTCAGATTCCGATTGAGATTAAGATAAGCTGAATTTATAAATCAGGATTCTGATTCCGCTAAGCTGAAAAAAGCCGAAAAAATTCGGATTTCGATTAAGCTTAGCTGAAATATCTGGCGCTTCGCGCCAGATTTTGTCTGAAACTGAAACCCACCCGAAGAATTTTTTTACACGGATCGTCCATAAATTACGTCATACAAATTTTACCATTTTAGGCACCCTCACTGTCATAAGTTTAGAAACTAGGTTGACACATATCTTCGACATAGGATTTTACTAGTATGCCTGCAGAGATCGTCCTTAAATGACGTCATACAAATTTTACCATTTTAGGGACCCCCACTGTCATTAGTTAATTGTTTATTAGGATCGTCCGTAAATGACGTCAAAAAAATATCACTCCTTTATTAGGATCGTCTGTAAATGATGTCAAAAAATATCACTCTTTTATTAGGATTGTCTGCAAATGATGTCAAAAAAATATCACTTGTTTATAAGGGTGATCCTGTAATGACGTTACTTTAATTATGTATTAGGTAAACGTACTGTAGATAATAGAAGCCAGCATTTGAATAGACGCAAGCCTCTGATAGTAACCGTGGGTTTCGCCATAAGCAGTGATGTTAATTTTTACAGCTCAAACTTTTTGTTTTTACTAAAACCTGAGCGCTTCTATACAGAGCTTTACGGCATATCTTTGAGTCTTCAATACCTAACCTAACTTATTAACCAGACAAGAGAATTTTTACAAACCTAGCTGTACCACTCGAACCTCGTCCACCAGATGCATCAAATTTAGTGTTTTATCCACTCGTACATGTGCCTTTCTTCCTAAGCTCACTCGCATTGACACTAGGCGTATCCAGCTAACTAAACCCTGCACCAGCGTCTCTCATACTGACGCAATTCCCAACAAGATCTTTCAAGTCGCTTAAACCCTGCTTTATGGTATCAGCAAACTTCGTACCTAGCACACTCGTACCGGTGTATTAACTTAAACCTGTGCTGTTATTAAACGCACACTTGTACCAGTCCCACTTAAATGCATTTTGCAAGGCACATTTTGTAACTTAGCCTAATTTTACGGATACTAACTGCAAGGATTTTATGCTAGCCTTCCTATGTAAACAATGTTTTCCAATGATTAAAACAATTCGGTGTAAGCTCAGCATCTACTTCGGGCCCACGAAGGAGAAATCCGGCGCAAAGCGCCGGATTTTTACTAAACGTTCAAATTCAAGAATAAATTCTTCTAAAAACTACTAAAAGTACCCGTCATACAAACACGCATCACCACAACGCTCCGTAGAACAGTCATGTCAAACAGGCCGCACAAACGCCGCACGTTTCATAGGGTTGCTTCATGTACGCCTCGAAAAAATAAATCAAGATGTAAAATATTTTGCTACATGTATATTACAGTTAAAACAAAGTATGTATGTGGTAATTTAAGTAGGCACTTTTAAAATTAAATTTTTCGTATAATTTTATTTTCTTGAGAAGTCTGGAGTATGATACATGGTGTAAGATGCCACAAAAAGGGCAAGGCGTTATTCAATTTCAAGAATGTCCATACGCAAATAAATGGATTCAATCAAAAAACGGCCTTTCCTCTTTAGAATGGATCACAGCAATTAAAATGGTTGGAAATGTACTTTCAGTGAATGCCATTCTGCGACCTGACCAAGGATCCCTTTATTGCCGACACGGCTGTAAGGAGATTGAAACGATAGGACGTATCCTTAGGCAGTGTTTTTGTGGAGAGCTAATTCGCAATAACCGATATCACGCAGTTCGCCGATTAATTGCAGAAGCCATGCAAAAATTAGGATATAAAGTTCTTCAGGAAGTGGTATGCACTAGAGATGGTTCCAGACGTTTTGACATAATTGCTTACAATTTAACATCAAAGCAAGGATTTATACTGGATCCCACTGTTCGCATGGAGCAAAATGATTTAAATCAATCTGAGGCTGTACATCAAGAGAAAAAAGGAATTTATGACCCTTGTATCCCTTACTTCAAAGAGAAACTGGGGCTTACTGAAATCCAAGTGATAGGACTTTATATTAGGGCTCGAGGAACAATTTCAAAATTTTTCCTGGACTTCATGAAAACCCATTGTCTACCTAGTACATTGATTAAAGACATTGTAATCTCCGTTTTAAAGAAATTAGTTCAAATCTGTGTACACCATTTATATTCTTGTGCGCCTACTGATTTTTGAAATGCATTTATTTACTTATTAAAACACGCATAATCTATGTATAACAATATTATGTAACGTATACTGAGTCCTTTGGGCTATCGTCGGTGGACGACAGTGTCAAGATCATTTTAATAAAGTTGTCTTTCTCTCTCAGTGAAATCCTCCTATAAGGGACCCTGATTTAAGGGGAAACCGCCTAAAGGGACAAATTTAAAATATTTGGTTGGCTGGCTATGCTTACAATGCTAAAATTATCCGGATGTAAGGGACCCGATGTAAGGGATAGTTGGGTTTAAGGGACCAATTTTTACCACTTATTTGGTATTTTTGACCATTTATAAGGGATATTACAAACACAAGTAGCAAAATTTGTAAATTTAAATGTAAAAACCGAACCGCACAACTGAAACACTACTTGACTGTTGGACTGCACTCATTTCTCATCTCTCCTCATCACCTTTATCGTTGGGAATGGAGGCCTATGTGATTGAGAAACTCACATTTTCATATATTGCAGCAATGGATGACAATTTACTTACGGAAAAGGAAATGACTGAGGAAGAAATTGTAGATAATATCACCCAACAAGATGAATTAGATGATGAATCTGACAAAGATAAGAAGAATTGCTAGCGTCATTTCCAAGTATTTCTGAACCTTCATATATAATACAAAAACTCTACCAATTTTTTATAGCTCAGATGAATGTTGAAAAATCTGTGTTTTCGAATCTTCATAGTAATAATTTATGTGTGCGTCAAAACCAAAATAAAACAAAGCAAACATCATTAAATGACTTTCCTAAAGAATCTTGATATTTAACTATTTAATCCCACTGTAAATATATTGATTTTGACATTGCTTTTACTGCAAAGAAAATATTTTTTTACTTGATAATTCTCTTACAAGGGAAATCCCTTACATTGTTAAACAGGAAATCGGCTAAACTTGACAAGAAAGGTCGGTTCCACGGGGTCCCTTATCTCCGGATTCTACAGTATTTAGTTTTGTTTCCACCTAATTTAATTTGCGCCTAACACGTTTAAAACAGACAAGCCTACTAATCTATTTTTGGCATTTCTTGCGTAAAATAAAATGAATTAAATCAAGTATTTATTGCTTAAACATAGTTTATGTTTTACAGAGAAAGTTAATATTTATTTAATACTGACTTTACAATAACGCTTGCCATAAAGACACAGTTAGAACAATACACAGTTATTAAAATAGGAAAAATGGTTTAGAAATATAACAAAAATTTTGTATACATATTAACTTTACACTAACTGTTAGATAAATTAATATTATATAAATGATTGTGAGCTATTTGACAAGAGCCTCTGATAGTTGCAATCACTATTTCTTCTACTAATTCAAAAGAAAGTCGCATCTTTTAAAAGACTCAAACAATTCCGGAATCGTGCCACGAGCTTTCACCAGAAAACTTATTACTTATAACTTCTTGAGTTGGTATTTTTCCATAAAGTAGGGAATACATAGATTGTAATGAGATTGTTTTTCAATATAAACTTCATCTCCTTGACCAGAATTTTGCTCCACACGTAATGTAGGATCCAGGATTTAACCAGTTTTAGACTCTGTTCGCCAGCAAATTATATCTACGCGTTTAGAAGCCCCATCTGTTACTTTCTCAAACACATTCTAATCCAGTGTCCTTAAATGTTTAGCAATTATTGACAGAACTTCATGATGTCGACTGTTATTCAGTATGCTTCCCACTTGACATTTACCCAAAACATAAGCGATAGTTTCTTTCTCTTCACAGTGTCTGCAGAGGGTAGATTCTAACAAACCTTGCTACTAACTACAACTAATACAAAAAGAACAAAACGCACTGACAAAATTTTCACAACATGTGTTAAATATAACAAAGCAAAGTGGAAACTGTTGTCAATATTACTCCAATTAAAGCTTTTATTCACGTTACAACAACCTCCTTTAAGACGAAAATATCGCTAGGGAAAATTATTTGATTATATATGCAATAAAAGTTGCATTCCAACTAGTTTTGAAAAACTAAAAGCGGTCCAAAATACGCAAAATTGTTTGACACGACTGCGATAAAATACAATACTGTATGTCGCATATGTTGCTAGCATAAAACTGGTCTATATTAAAGATCGTAGCAAAAGTGGCTAGAAATAAAAAACAGAATTTTCAGCAAAAAGCCGAATCCAAGAGCCAAAAAAATACAACTTATGGATTAAGCTTCTTATGAACATAGGGATTTAGATTTAGATTAGGCTAACAAAATTTTTGCTTTTTGGATTCTGATTAGGATTTAGCTTAAGAACAAATGTAGCTTAATTCAGCTTTTAGATTCGGATAAGGCTAAAGCTTACCATCCCTGCGAGAAACATAACCGCATCACCTAACAACGACCAAAAACAACTGGAGAGGGAATAAGTCAACGACTACTGGAACGACGAAGAAATTTAGAAACCCTAGAAGCTAACCGCAGACGAACACAAAACTACGTGGATCGAGCAGCACCTGGACCACCCAGCTCTCTTAGCTCAGATTCATCAAGCACCTAAGATAGCACAAGCACTACAACAAGCTTCCCAGAAAATATAACAAACAACACATGAGAACAAGAAATTATTTTGAACCCATTCTTGAACGATTCTTCATTAAGTCTTGCTTATTCTATACTTTTGCCACAGAACCTGCAGAAAATGAACGAACAGCAAAATAATCAGCATTACAATCCGTTTGTGGCACACCCGCAACAAATTTACCCACACCCACCAGCCCCACCATCAGTTGTCTATTTGCAAGCTCCTTAGCAATCACAGGCACCACCAGCACTAATATAACAATATCAACAAGCTTAACCAGCACCATTGTATCAGCAACAAGTACCACCTCAAGCTCAATATATTCAACCAGTAGCGCCACAGATTCAAATTCCAATGTATCAACGAGCACAGCAAGCACTCTTATTTCAACAACCAGCACCAGCTTGTGAACCGCCACAGGCAATCAACATTGGCTACCAACAACAGTTACCTCAATTAAATTATGCAATGCAGCGATACGGCGGACAAGGAAATCAAGATCCAAATCTTCAGAGACCAAATGTGTTCTACACACCAAATTGGGAACCAAGACCAACATGCAGAGATCAAATAACAGCAACAACACTTGAAAGTTTTATCCGCATCTTCAGGCTGTGGGCTGATGAACAGCCGTTAACTGAAGTTCCGAAAAAAACAAAGATTTGCACAGGCATTTGAATTAAAAGCAGCACAACGTTGGTTTGCGAACAATATTCCTTTAGTGGACAACCCTCTAACTTCATTCGAACAATTAATTAGAACATTTACTGAAAATTGCCCTAGAGAAATGGAGACAGAACCACAGGAACTAGATAGGGTGTTAATGCAATGCCAAGAACTAAACGAATCAGCCATTAATTTCCACTAGAGAATTTTTTACTACCTTGGCGAAAACATCAGAACATTAGCAGAACCGACTCTGATTAAAATGATTTTTAAGCGAATAAACATGCAAGCAAAAACTCCTATGATGACCGGCAATGTGCCTACCACTTTGGTTTAGTTGGAGAGAAAAATACAAGAGTACAGCAGACCCGGTGGTCTGGAGTCAATGCTGACTCCGTCAATTACAAGGGCAATAACTCAAATCGCCATTGCTGAGAATCATACCGTGCAATCTGCAGATCAACAGCGGATACACAGATTGGAAGACAATATGGCCACCATAACTCACATGATTGCAAATATAAGCGACAACGTCGTTACACCAACCCCAGCTTCACAGCAATACTTACCAACAATGTCGTATCAGCAGGTTGCATCACAACAACAAGCACTACAAAAACAATCAAGACAGCCTCAGGCACAAGCAGCATCCAACCCTTCTTATTCACCAGCACCAATACGATACGCAACAGAAGTAAAATGTATGAGATGTGGATTTTACGGACATTATGCAAATGAGTGCAAGACAAAACGCTGAACAAACTACATGGACTGAAAGGAACAAATCAGAAACGGACAAAGTGGCCCACCTCCAATGGTTAACACATACAAGCATGATCAAGAGAGAAATCAAAATGGTGCAGATGAACAACAAAGCAAAAACCAAGCCCTACCATTTCTACCACCCAGATCAGATGCAAACGGAAATCTACAGCACGGCAGATCTAACACCAGGCAAACTGACATAACCCAAAACAAAAAAAACTCATAGGAGCCGGACCACGCGGGCCGGCTACCCAGTATCACCCAACTTACGGCAGGAACGAGGGAAATTTTAATCTCAACAGACTCTAGCAAATTCACAAAACAGCAAAACCTACAAAGAAAGACAAAAGCTCGAGGAAAAACTAAATCACTTAGCAAATATCAACAAAAAGCTAATAGAACAACAGAATCAAGGCCCACTGAGCGAGCTTAACGATAATGTGACAAGAAATATCATTAGTTCAGTAAAAAGGAACAAGCAGTGCCATAAAACTAGCAGAGGAATCAAAGCAAGTCAAAGCAGCGGCGCAAAAAACGCAAGAAACAATCCGCAAATCAACAATGACCAAGACACAGTTAAGAGCGAACAACGCAACAGCAGTAGTAGCGAAACAAGCAGCAACGATACAGACACAGATCAAAACATTCAAAGCAGTAACCATCAATTTGAGGTACCAAAATCTCAACGAAAGCAAACGCATTTGTAAACAGACCGTAAAACTAATTACAAAAATAAAACACCATTCATAGACCAGCACAACAAAAAGACATACAATCGGAAAAATGTTCGAAAATTGACAGCAACACAAATTACAGAACTTTAAAAATTACTAAGCCAGAGTGAACAGAGTAAAGCAAAAATAACAAAAAAAGGAAACCAACCTGACGCTATTTTTGGAAAGGAGATAAATCTCTCTAAGGATGTCAAAATAGGCATGATCAAGATTGCAGGAGAAAGAAATGATAATTTAATTAAAATTGTCTTAGATAGCGGCGCCGAAGTCAGCCTTATATCATCAAAACAGGCCAGTCTATTTGAAATCAGACCTAACACAAAATGCAACCTCAAGGATTTTAGTAACGAGATTATCCCAAAATCAGGCGTGGTAACTGCTACAGTCAACCTCAACGGCTACGACATCAAGTCCGATTTTCATGTAGTAGACAAGATGCCAGCAGATGTGCTTATCGGCATAGACTTCCTGCGTAAATTTGAAGTTATAGTAAATCACGGCAAAGAAACACTCAAAAGCGAACATTTTGGGAAAATTCCGTTCATCAAAACCGACCGAAACAATCGACAATCAAACATAGGATCAGTGACATCTGAAAAATTAGAGATTAACAGCAGAGCTAATGAACCAGCGTCAAAGAAATACAATCAGAAAGGGATATAGCACAGATAGCGGCGGAAATTAATCAAGCATGGTTAAAATTAACACAAAGAAAACTCAGCAGCAACGCTAATAAAGAAGATCAAAATAGCTAGGAAAACAACTCTGAAACGGGAACGATCAACAAAGCCAAAAAGTCAATATCCGCCATAAGTAAAAAGCAATATGATGAATCATTTAATCAGCAGATAAGGGCAGAACTAAAACAACAACTTCAAGGAGATACTTGGCCAGTTGCAAGTATTGCAAATCAAACCAAAAATAAATTATTTGACATCAATCTTAGCAAGGAACAAGGACTACCGTATCTACACACCATCACAACAGCACCAGCAACAACTACACAGAGTTTAGACATATCAAACTTCAACACAACTACAAGTGGACATTCAAGCTAGCATGGCGTCGGACAACCCAACATTAAGTCAGAGCATTACGTTTAACACCGCAAACAGTAAACTCAGATATGTACAATCAACTTGGCCACTTACACACGCTAACAAACCAAAACCTCTTATAGTCACACAGGCACCTCAAACTAGTTACTTTCAACAGAATTGGTTGGACACCATTAACAGCTGTGGTGAAAACAATGGCTTGCAAACACAGTCGTCGGCAGCAATTAATATCATAAGCCGTACAGGGGAGATAGAAGACAAATATATCAACTACATAGGAGAACAAATTGAAGAAAAACAAGACGACGATGATGACATCTCAACCATTCGGGACTATATAAAAACGCAAAAGGACTCCAAAAAATTGAAATTAAAATTAACTAAGAAAATACATATTTCAGCAAATGGGTTCATGCGAGCGCAAATATACCACACATCAAAAACGATTCTACCAAGTAAATACACGGCAGTAGAGGCACCGGTGCAGAAACAATCAGTTCCAATTGCTATGTGCAAAGTCTTGATATCAGAAAAAACCTATAGTCTACCATTCGCAAATTTACAGATAAAGATATCACAATATCCAAAAATACAGTTGTAGCAGTTGCAGACACATTTGACAGGGAACGCTATGAGTTATCAGAAGTGGAGCCAATAGAAACACTGTCATATGGGGATGACCAGAAGGTAACAACTAGACAAGTGAATGAGATAGTCACAGAACTTGAAGTAAAGATTAAGTACATCAACTCAATATTCATTCAAAACAAGGCAAGCACAGACCATGAAAAGCTTCAAGTGGACATCGAAAAAGAAGTAAGCAAAGTTACAATCAACCCTGATCTAAGCGAAAAAGAGCAAGAAAAGTTCAAAAATGTAGTTTGAGACTTTTTTGACGTATATATGATGGAGGGAGCTCAACCTGGAAGGTAGTCACTACTGAAATTTGAAATAGACACAGGAACTCACAAACCAATCAAACAACGGTATCGTAAAACTAGTGAAGAGGACAACAGGATCATGAGAGAACATAAAAAAAAGTTATTAGAGCAAGGAATAATTTCGCAATCAATTAGCCCTTGGTCATCACCCTGTCTACTAGCAAAAAAGAAGCCAGACGAACCAGGAGTCAAGGCTACGAGATAATGTATCGACTTTAGAGCGGTCAACGAGATCACTAAACCAATCGCTTACCCACAACCATATATAGAAGACATCCTGTACCGCGTAAGAAACGCAAAAATCTTTAGCAGCATGGATCTGGAGAGCTCGTTCCTTCAGTGTGTGGTTCACGAGGACTCTAGAAAGAAAACAGCATTTGCCTGTATTAATGGAACGTTTCAGTATAACTTTTTGCCTTTTGGTGTCATCAACTCACCAAGTTATTTCAGCATGATGATGGACATCGTTCTGCTTGGGTTAAAGCACGATATAAAGGACAATTACATAGACGATCTCATGGTGGGAACAGAAACCGTAGATCAGAACGTTGTAGATTTAAGGCTTGTTCATCAACGACTGCGAGAGCATAATCTACGACTGAAACCGACAAAATGTTACCTTGGATATAAAGAATTGGAAATACTTGGATTTGTTATCAACAAAGAAGGAATCCGACCTAACAAGAGATTAGTAGAATCTATAAGCAAATATCCAACACCACAATAAGTAAAGGACATTTAACGTTTTTTGGGAGCTTCCGGATACTTTAGAAAATTCATTAAGGGACTCGCAGAAATTTCAAAACCCCTAACGTCATTGTTAAACAAAAATAATCAGTTCATATGGGAAGACTCACAAGAACAGGCATTTCAAAAGCTGAAAGAAGCGCTTATTACTTATCCAATTTTAACACACTGAAGACCTGACAGACGAACAATATTGAGAACAGATCGTAGTTCGGAAGGAATCGGCGGAGCATTATTTCAAGTTGATGAAGAGGGGACAGAACGAGTAGTAGCATATGTCTCAAAGACTTTAACAAAAACTTAAAGAAACTACAGCACAACAGAAATTGAACTTTTAGGGATTACATAGAGTATTAAAAAATTAGACATGTTTTTGAGAGAAGTCGAATTTAAAGTGGAAACCGATCACAGCGCGCTAGCATTTATTTTCACGGCCAAGAAATCAGAGATATCACCAAAATTAACCAGAATGGCTCTGCTTTTATCGGAATACTCTCACAAAAATTAGTCACGTAGCCGGCAAGCATCATCATTTCGCAGACGCTTTAAGCAGGTACCCACAAACCGAAGAACATCTAGGCAAAGATTTACTTGAAATTTGAATATGGATAATTACCACAGAGAAATTTAATAGTGAACAAAGAAAAGATCCAAAATTAGCAGCTCTGATGACAGCGCTCGAGGACGGTACTGCATCTCCTAAGATGAAGAAAAAATTTAATTTGATTATGGAAACTTTGTATTACAACAACAACAAGGAAAGTGGACCGAATGACATTATAGTAGCACCAGAGCATTGGAAACCGCGAATTTATTTTGCGTTTCACGACAGCCCAACAGCAGGACATCTGGGAATGAATAAAACGTTTAAGAAAATTTGAACTATATTTTATTGGGACAATCAGAATAGGGAGATCAATCACTACGTGAAAACTTGCCACAATTGTCAAGGCAACAAAAGAGAACGGCGGAAGCCAGACGGAAAAGTGCAGTTCATTTCAGTACCATTAAAGCTCTTTGAAAAAATTCAAGTTGACGTCATGGGATCTTTTACCAGAAGCACACAGGGGTTTAAGTATGTAATCACGGCAGTTTGCTATCTTACCAAATATCTTATAGCACGAGCAATCAAAGAAGCTACAGCTTTGGAATGTGCACAATATTTATCAGATGACGTTTTCACAAAATTTGGAACGCCAACAGAAATTCAGAGTGACTTAGGGACTACTTTTACGTCTCAAGTATTTAGTGAAATTACAAGACTATCAGGATCAACTAATAGCTACAGCATACCTCATAACCAAAAGAGCCAAGGGTGCGTCGAACGAACACACGGAACACTAAATACATGCATCAGGATGTATAAATCAACATCACAAAAAGATTGGAGTCTGTTCTTAAGTCACATCGTTTTTGTTATAAATACATCAGTTCATAAAATCACAAATTATACCCCTTTCTTTTTATTGTTAAGCTACGAACCAAGATATCCACTGGAGAGTAACTTGCCGAAGATCCATAAAGAAGACGCATTAAGTCATCTAGAAGTTGTCACTCGGGCAAGAGAAATTGCAAAGAAAGGAATCGACGCGGAACAGCAAAAGTACGCGGTACGTTATAACAACACCAGAAGCAATAGAAACTACGAAATTGGCGAATTGGTACTAATCAAGAAAGTAACACAGAAGACAGGGCTAACACAAAAATTGCATCAGCCATATATAGGACCACTCATCGTCATAGAAATGGTGAAGGAAAACGTGTATAGGTTAGAGGGAAGAACAGATAAAAACTGAATCTACAGCGTCACCATCAGCGTCAAACGCATGAAGCCTTACTATGTTAGGAAAGAAGTCACAAAGATCCCTGAAGCTACAACGCCATCGGTACAGCAGGCAGATAATTTGAAAGGCTCATCGCAATTAGCATTTGGAAATTTAGCAAAAGTCACAAGACAAGGACTTGAAAATTTGAAATTCGATAAGACCGAAGGTACAGGCATTGCCGTAGAAGACCCAGACGACAACTCTGAAAATGAATTACCTGCAGCAATATTACAAAGTAACGACAAGGTTGCAACCACAGAACCCAAGAAGAGAGGACGGAAAGCAAAACAAGTGAACAACACTAAAATACCACAAATTAAGAAAAAGGATCAGCTAGCAAAACCCGAGGTTAAAGCGCAAGATCAACAAATATACAATCTGCGAAAGAGCAACACAGCTCGCATAAATTTGATCACGGCAGTTTCTACACAAATTGTCTTAATCATGCTATTTTTATCATCTTTGGCATTTGGACAGGGACAACCAAGAGTTAAAGTTCGCAGAGGGGTCCACATCACTAAATTACCAAACACGATCATTTATAAGAATTCCATTCCAAGATTTTTTGAAACCAAGATTCCGGATTTTAACTCAGAAATGTTTTCTTATCAAACCTGCTCAAACTCACTGGTGTGTCGAGCTGCACAGCAGCAAAATATCATCTTAGACCACGTTCGCCGATCAGCAAAGCAAACAATTGATTTTATGGAAAATCAGTTACAACCAAGAACAAAACGAACTATTGAAAACCCTTTCGAATAGGTCGGATATTTCTGGCATTGGGCTTTTGGAGTTGCAACAGACAGCAGCGTACAAGAATTATTTGTGGCTGAAAAGGAAGATTAAATGAGTGAAGTAGTTGAGCTGAAGAAATTGCTAGTTAAGGAACATGAAGATTTAGTAGCAGCAACGTCTACATTTAACAGTTATGCAGCACAGGTACAACACGCTATTCGGAACATGAAAACAGCATTTGAAGAAGATCAGAGACGCAGTCACAATATATCATTTCAAAACGATCAAGAGTTAGCAAAATTATTTATCAGAAATTCGCAAGCCATCTTTCATTTGACGTTAACAGCATATTGGAGAGCAACAATGAATGAGTGTCGATCAAACTTAATACTAGCCAGCATTGTGACCCCTGAAATTTTAGAACGAGATTTGAAGGAACTATCAAAGGAACTTGCAAAACACGGCAATCATTTGGCCATTCTAATAAATAAATTATCGCAGTATTATCAAGTCCCGATAGCAATGTACCAATTTTCAGAGAGCAAGCTCACAGTAACGATCAAAGTACCAACAAAAAGAAACAATCATTGGAGATTGTATCAGCTTTCAACGATTCCTTTTCTTTACAAAAACGCTTTGTGCATTATTCGACAGGAAACTTCATATATGGCAACATTTGGAGATACAGTTCTACCGTTAATAGGAATTTTGCTCGATCACTGCAACCCACGAAGAGACCAACTTTGCTATCTATCCAGGTTTCACATCTCTCCAACCATGAGCCCTCAGTGTGCCCAAGCTTTATTTCGGCAATCGTCAGTAGCAGAGCTCACAGCAGCATGTACCTATACATGCAAAACACTGACCAATAAGAAGAAATTAGAATTCTAATCACACAGCTCGAAACTAATGTCTATTCGATTATCAATTCAGCAGAAAATTTCATTATATCATGCAAATCGGGCATTAATTACAAAGTTAAACCACTTCAGCAAGCGGAAGCACTTGAAATAACATTACCATGTGATTGTATCATGAGAGGAGACTCAGCTGAAATTACACCTGAACTCCCATGCCGAGCAGACAACACAGATATACCGTTGATTAACCATGTCATACCGTCCGATTGGAGTACAGTGGAAGCAGCAGTCATGTCAGGATCAGTTTATTATGAAAATTTAACAGCAGTGCTAAATATCGACTGGGACATCACCGCACCACATTTGAATATATCAACTCCTCCGCTAGACACCTCAGCAATTGACGCAGACCTGAGATCAGACGTAGCTAAACTTGCAGCTAAAGAAAATTATTGGGACGTCACTTCACACCTCGGATGGGGAACACATACGCTGAATTGGATCGTCATTGGCTGGTTGATATTTTTAACCTGCAAAATTTTTAATATTGGACAACTTTAGGTACTCGTGCCAGGCGCTAGGGCCAGCTCGGAGAGCTGGATCATCGGCGTGGCCATAACCATTGAGGCAACTCTGGTGGTTTTAATTATCTTAATTGAACGCATTGCTTACATTGAATTCACATATTACGAGGAATACAGAACCTACAGACGCGTTCTAACACTTACAGAGTTGACCAGATCAGCAAGATTCAAAACCGATAAAATTAACAAAGATGGCAAGTATCGAATACTTATTACAACAAAAGCAAATTCGACTCAGATGTTGCAATCGGTCAGCTAAACGTTGCGGGAAACAAACAGTCTACACATAAATCAGCAGCAAAGTCTATCATCAGAAGTAAAAGCCAAACCGGTATGGATTCCCATGCACGAGATTCTTTGATGTTAGTGGATGTGAACGAGATGCAGGCCCCTGACCCAAGTCCCGTCCTCCAATGACCAAAAAACTTTTCATTCCCATTCTCCACAACACTTACGAAAACAACATAACAAAACTCAAAAATACTGTAATTTCTTATCTCTCAGCTTAAATTTAACCATTAGTAACACCATAGCAGCCAATTCACAAATGTAACTATTATGAATTATTATTTTATTTTTATTTTATGTTACTTGCAATTTCAAGTATTAATCTGGGAACTGTGGGACACAGTTTTGTTTTTAGGGGTGATGCGGGGAAGCATAAATGCTACAGTGAATAGAATTATCTTTAATAAATATATCATAATAGAAATTGCTTTAAACAAAATAAAAAGATAAAAACTAAAGCACATTAAAAATCAATTTTAGCAGTTAGCAACAATTGAATCTAAAAGAAGAAAAGAACAAAAATAAAGACATTTAATCAATAAATAATCAATAAATAGCACTTAAAATTACTTGTAATAACTAACAAAACTGACATAGCACCTAGTATCACACATTTATTCAATTCAACATTATTAGGCATTCGATGGAATTAATTGAAATGAATCCTAGGTTGGAAATCACAAGATTTTACTATTTGACGGTTTATTAAGAGTTTTAACTTTAATCTACAGGTCATCAGAACCGAAACTGAAAGCGCAAAAGAAAATGATAACTTGTGCAATTATCGTAGTAATTGTGAATTATGTCATATTTTGACCACTAATTGATGTTAAAATTAACTTAGCATTGGATTTAATTAATGATCGAAAAGCAAATTATTAACAGTATGGTTGCTGAAGCATCGAAGGTTGAGTTTAAACTTGACCGATCAGGAGATCAGGTCCTTTTGTAGGGGGGCTGTTAGATCAGTGCATCATTGATGCACGGATCCCAACCTTCGCTGCATCAACAATTATGCATCCGTTGGTGTTGTTTGCCAAACACACGGAAAGTGCAGCGGTGTACATTCCGATGTCATCACTGCATTGGCCGTGTATAATGAGAACATGCTAAAATGTTCTATCTACATTACCATTGTCTTAAATGCACGGGGGCATAGCCCAAAATTGGAATGAAGCGACGTGGATTGTTGCTATTATTGTGTAATAGCAATGATCCGAGGATTGGAAATTACAATATGGAATAATATAATTTAGTCTCAATTTAGATCCCAACAGAGTTGGTTATTATCTTATGGTAATAATTGGATTGAACTCAACCACCAGGAATTATCATTATCACTGAATAAAAGTATCACTAAAGCAAAATAAGTATTTCTTATTAACACCACAGAAACCGACGATTGGGTTCTATATTTTAGGTCCAATCTAACAAACCGCATAATGCCCTTTCAAATGCAGGTTCATAATGAAGCGCTTAAATGTTTATTGAATGAACAAGAAGCCTTTGCGAACTCTCGGAAGTAATTACGAATTCATTATGAAGTTGTGTGCCGACTGGGCAATGATGATTTTATAAAAAATAATAAGACGTTATTCTACTAAATTTAATGTTGTTATTTAGTTAATAAATTAGTATGTAATCAGGGTTAAACTTATGGAAACCATGACGTTGAGCATGCCGTAGTTTTAGTGTAATCGTGTGATTACAATACCATTTATATTGTTTTAATGTAAAAACATATTATTCCAAAAGATGATATAAGGATGATTTATTTTGAGATAACACTCTCTTTCCAGCTTGACTTCGGTCTTATCGTCTTTTCATTTATTGTTAAATAAAACTATTCTTTGGACGATCTCAGTCAAAAACATAATATCGCTCTCACTCTCTACGATCGCTTATTTTAATATTACATCAAAATACCCCAAATCCCAATAATATAAATGCAGTCGGACAGTCAAAATGTTTTTAAATAAAAAATACAATTTAAATGATATGTTAGGTTAAAAACATCTGGCGCTTTGCTCCGGATTTGCCCGAAGTAGATGCTATGCTGACAGCAAAATTTTACTTTAATAAAAGAGTAAAACTCCATTGTGCCAACGCTCAAATAACGACAGCGCCTAGCTCACCTTTCACCTCATTACTACGGGGGAAGTGATGGTTATGTGTAAAAGTTGTGTAGTTGTAGTTGTAGTAGCCGAGAGTATTGACTGGGACAGCCTGGGCCATGACAAGGATTGAGACATGATGTGAGATATGGGACTGAAACGACAGATAACCTTGCTAAGCATATGGGCATTTAATTTAATTGTAATGTAAAGTCATGTGATTGAATTGAAACGACGGATAACCTTGCTAAGCTTATGGGCATTTAAATGCATTTTAATGTAATGTCATGTGTATGAATGGGAGGAAATGGGAGCTGGAGTTGTATTATTGGAGTGGAACAGTGTGGCTGGTATATGGGCATTGGGTAGTACTGAGGAAGAGTGGACGAGACCGGAGCCAGTGTTAATGTTTGGACTGCGTTCCCATAGCAACGTATGTTGGGTATGAAAATCAGCTGATCTGTGACTGCCAGTGCGGATCATATGCTATGCAATATTGTATGTAGATGTTCAATGTATGATATTTGAGATTGATAGAATTTAAAGTGAGCGGGGATTTGCATTGTTCGGATTGATCACTATAGCAACGGAATCATATGGTATGTAAAATGAGGGGAACAGACGGAGTTCCGGAGTGCTTCACGAAGGGGGAGACAACGTGCCTATATAATTGGAACCGTAGGGGTTTAATGTGGGCGTACATACTTCAAAACCCTGAGAGAGAATTCCTGATGGATTTCAAGGCTGAGAATGGATTTGAAGGCTGAGAATTGCTTTGCTCAACTACATATTATGTGCGAAGGGGGCGATACCGCTTCTATTCATTACGTGAAAGAAGTGAGGCATTGAAAAAGTTGAGGAATATTTCACGAGGGGGGAGACAAGGTACCTATCGAATTGGAACCATATAGTATTGAATGGTCATGTACATACTTCAAAGGCTGAGAGAGGATGCCTGATGGATTTCAAGGCTGAGAATGGATTTGAAGGCTGAGAATTGCTTTGCTCAACTACAAAGTACAGAAACAGAGGGCAACATGTCTGCTATAGCTATGGGACCTGAACTGGGATGTTTGAGATGTATAGAATTTGATCGAGAATGTGGGGCTCTTGAATATTAGGTGCTAATATGCTATTATGTAGAACCCGTTACTTACCTATGTATGTATGTACACATTATTTAGTATGTACAGTGTACTAGTTGCGTATTGCTAAATACAATTAGCACGTATATTATATTAAACTATACGCATTTAACTTAGTTAAATGCATTAATTACACTGATTTAACGTACATACCCATTTAAAATATTTAAATATCATAACTGCAATTAAAATTAAGTAGTCAATTATTATTTAATTTTAAATTTAATTAAAAAAATAACCATTTTAAAAAATCTACCAAATTCTTAAAAATATGTAACAAAAAAAATGAAAATTAATGTGCTCATTTTAAGCCGACATGTATATATGTATATGTATGTATCAGTATATAGCATATCTACTCACTGTAGCGGGATGTATATAGTAGTAGGTAGATGTTTGGGTTCTGGATTGAATATTATTTTTAAATATTCTGTATTATTGAGTGAATCCAGGCAGAATTGGATGCACCTTGTAGCCCTTAGCACTGGAGAGTGCACTGAAATGGGGTGACTGTGTTACTGTTGATGTGCGTGACGTGCATATTAATAGCTAATTAATTCAACGCATCGACCGAGGCTGGGCTGAAGCTTCTGATGGGCCCAGTCGGCTTCTAAAATCAAACTTTTCGGACCCACGGAGCTCTGAGCTTCAACTTTCCATGTACTGAGCTGACCACTCGTGCTACCTATAGGCAAGACATACCGACAATGAGATATATGTATACAATATATGTAAATGTATATATGTACATGCCCAACTGCGTACCTATATACTATGTAACAGTAGTATATCCTTATAATTATTGATTTAAATGTTGTATAATGTAGATACATACAGTTGCTGGGGTAGGAATGCTCGAATAAATAATATTATATTTTATTAGGGAGCTCAATTGGACAGAATAAAGCACACTTTCAGACCTTTAGCATTGCAGGAATCAAAGCAAAGGGGAAAATTTGTTACTTAGGATGCGCGTGATATGCATATTAATTGAATATTGATCCATCGTCCACTGAAACTGGCTTTGGTGTCTCTAGAGTCCAGTGAAAATATAAAATTGAAGGTACAGGGCCAGGACGAAAGACTGAATTCTACCTGCTGTGGAACAGATACAATTTTTTTATTGATGCAAGTCAGGTGGGCCGCAGGTTTCTATGAGATATATGTTTAGTTGATTGTTTGTTATATGTTTCTGGTATATGGTTTACAAATTACAACAATTAATATGATGAGCAGGGATGCAAGTGCAAACTGCAAGTGTAAAATACAAGGTACAACAGGTGAACAAGTGCAGCGAGACGCAGGTTGTTTTTTATATTATGCAGAAACTGTATGCAGATATTCAATTGCAGAGTGAAGTTTGATTGTAAGGCAGTTTTTACATATATACATATTTACAAGTTTAATTTTTTTTTGAATTTTCTTTCACACACACACAAATTCATACATACAAACATTTACACACATGATTTACAAATACAACAGACATACATAGTTTTACATCGACTATTTACAAGTGTACACAAGTACACGTAATATTTACAGCCTAAAATTAAATTTGAAAGTTTACATAATATTTACAAGTGTGCAGTAAATCTGCACACGCTATAATTAATTTATATATTTACAAGTCTACGCCTACTACACAATGACAATTACATTTACAATATTATTATACCACTATTTACAAACATGTACATCTTACTTTACTACGAAACACTGCCTAATAATTATTGATACATTTATTATAATATTGTGTGCACTATAATTATGAAACCAAAACTATTTGTGTAATACTTATTCACTTCTTAAACTTTAATTACAACTACAATTATAAATAACACTTCTTATTAATTACTGTCCTGAAACTGGTTAGTATTGGTTGCTATTGATTTTTTCTAAAACTCTAACATAATATTAAATAAATATATACATATTTTTTCAAAAGTTAAACAAAATAAATTACTTGCTGACATTGTAATTACATTGTTTTTATAACAACAACTGCCTAATCTTCATCAGATTCTTCTGAATAGGTGAAACCAGAATCGTCTGTTAATCCTAAATGACAGTCAATAGATGAGGTTGGAGAAGGAGGAAATCCTGCAAATATCTCTTCCCATGGTATCTTGATCCTTGGTTGTTCAACTGCTGCTTCAGATTCTGGTTTTGGTTTCTTTAAATCTTCAAGATTTTGCGGCGATGCTCTGCGTTTTTGCTCCTGTTGCTGTAAGCTTTCTTTGATAACAGTAACTTCATTTGTTTCTTGAGCTGCCAACTTTAGGTTTGTATTTGTCAAGTAAGCAACAAAGTCGTTCATTTCAACCAGTGTGAATTTAATGGTTGGGCCACCGTAATTGGGGAACTGCTGAGAATACTTTTCAGACAGATTAGAATTAATGAGCATGTTATAAGCTCCTGTCAGTTGATTGAATGAAAAGCGAACTCGGACTGACTTGACGCTGAAATGTGGAGACTTCCAATAGACAAACTTCTTGAATCTGCTTCGAGGTTCTTCAAACATGAACTCAACTGGTTTACCAGCAAAGTACGGAAGATGATCTGTTACTTTGCGGCCAACAGTAGGGTGATCCTTATGTTCTTGTAAAATCTGAGCTGCCCATTCAATTAAAGAAAGACTTTCAAATTGTGAGAAAGAAATTTTGGAATGCTTGGCTTCTCCGTTTCTTCGACCCAAATAGTAGAAATGTGTCTTCATGCCAGGGCTGTAAACAACACGAGCTTTGACGTTGTCCCCAATAAATACAGAATCAGAAGTTTCAAAGAATGCCCAGTTTTGGGAATCAATATTTGCTGTATTCAAAGTACTTGAAGATGCACTGTTCAGATTACGCGACGGTCCAGGCTGTTGGGTGTAGTCCATCTTGTCAGATGCCACAACGTTGTTGATATTTTCAATGTTTACAGAACTCAAGCAAGACTTTGCCATGGTGACGGGAGGAAGTGAAGATAAATGCGCCGTGCTGCTCTTCATAGATAACTTTAATATGCTCACTTTATCTGACTGAGTATTTAAAAATTCTTGATGAAATGTAGTTTGCTATAGTTTGTTGTACTGCTGAGACAATGACACTTGAGACAATATTACAGATCAAAGGTTTGAGTAGAAATGAAAATAATTGCTCAGTGGGCAAGAGTGTTATTCTATTTTAGATGAGCTCGAGTGTTCTGATTTTTGCTGCCGTTTGTGCAAGCATTATTATCATATGTATAACCTACTGACAATATTAGCAGTGACTTGTGATTGGTCTTGTTTCATATAGGCCCTGCCCTCTTATTTTGTATTCACAGGGACGCTAGGTTGTTGTGCGTCACTAAAATATTAAGCATTATTGTTGAGTGTAGGCACTCATATAAAGAGGTTGTTAAAGCCGTCAGCCAGTCAGTCAGCTACTTATAACCAGTGTGCATTAGTGGAATTATTGATTTTTATTTTCAGTCTCATAGAGAACTGAAAGATGAAAGTAATTTCAGAATCTACTGTTACGTGTGCTAACTCGTATTTGTGTGGGTACTGTACACAGACATTTCAGTCTACAGAGCTTCGCAAACAACACGTTATAGAAAATCATTCAAAGTATGAGCGCTATTTAATATCAAAACACCGTCAGTTTGAAGAACATCAAAATCTTATTAGACTTGCCCAAAAGTTTACGTGCCAGCTATCATTAAAATCAAAAGACTAAACAAAAACTATATACAGTGCTGTTTTATGTATAAGCATGTTAACTATTGTGAGCTGCCAATACTGTGGTCGCTATTACACAGTCAAAAAAAGCTTGTGGTCACGAAAACAAGAACAAAAATACGCTAACAGAGATTTGAATTCTAGATTCCATACAAACAACTTTGGATCTGTACAACTTCGAAATTCCTGTAGTGCGTGCCATGGAAGAATAGTTTTTTTTTCAACACAGATACAACGTCTTGTATGTTCGAATTTACGAGACAATAAACTTTGGCTAAAACCACCAAATCGAGTTCTAAAAACCGATCATTCATCAGAAAGGAGTATATCTGAACCGTCTAGAAATATTTGCTGTAGACATGTAAAGTGCTGTTCCTGCAAACGAACTCCACATCAATTTTCAGAAGCAGCAACAAAAGTATTGAATGAATACAGAGAACGTAATCAACCGGGGTCAAGCCGTTTTTCAATCAACCCAGATTTAGTTCCACTAGTTCCAAAGTCTTATTTTTATGCCTTTAATCTTGAGCACACTTTGTGCTCTGATTGCTTTTACAAGCACAGACTTACAGCAAAGGATAACTTGGATTGCAATTGTACATGCGATTTAAGTGGTGCAATTTCAGATAAATCAACTACTTGTGAACTATTGGCAATAAACAATTATAGAGAGTTTGAGTTATTATCTCAGAATTCAAGTATGCAAATCTTTGCGCCTCCAGAAATTCCATACACTTTTTTAGCTCCACGTCAAAAACAAATTGTGGACTTGGTAAGAAAACAAATAAGTTTACCTGGAAGACTATTTTACAAAACACCATTAAGAATGATAATTGTGGGTATCCCAGGCTCAGGCAAATCAGCAGTAATAAAGACATTGCAGCACATATTGTCGCAAAAGCAAAGCCAAGATGAAACTTTTTCTTTTAGAATTTGTTGTTTTCTTGGAGTATGTGCCTCTAGTTTAAAAGGCACAACATTTCATTCTTGCTTCAAAATAAAACCTTTTGCAAATGGGAATATCACTGACCAACTGAAGAACGGTATTTCAGCTGTCGATAAATACAAATTTCGGAATGTTAAAGTTCTACTTTTTGACGAAGTTTCAACTATAGGCTTGAAATTACTGCATTTTGTTGATGCCTTCATGAAACTAGTAGATCCATCTCGGGCAGAGCTGCCGTTCAGCGGAAGAACCGTACTTATGTTTGGAGACTTTCTTCAATGTTCTTGTTTGGGAGACAGTAATTTGTATTCTCAGTTCATAGTACAGACTTCACAAGAATTACGAGAAGCTTCTCAATTGTACAAGAGTTTCAATACTGCTTTTGTATTAAACACACCGTTTCGGCAGAGCAAAAATGATTCAAGACAACTGGAGTACTACGAGTTTCTAATGAGGCTGAGATATTTTAAATGTACCCCTCTGGATCTTTACAATTTGCAACAACGACAGAGGCACATTTTGCAATCTGATCTTTCAAATATTGAATTTGAAGAATTTGAAAAATCAATTCATCTTTTTCAAACAAACAACAATGTAGCAGCACACAATAAGTACGTATTTTTAAATAAAAATACAAAGTAAATTTTTCCTATAAATTTTAATAATAAATGTAGTTTAGGATTCGTGATATGTTTTTAAATGAATAAATGATTTAAATGATTTGATTGTAATTTTGTAGGAAGATGATCCGAAGATTTCATCCTGGGTTTATTGAGGTTCCAGCTCTAATTGGAGAAACCAGCTCACTTTTAAAAGATCCACTTGAAGTAGATTATGGCGCACGTATCATGTTAACGCAGAATTTGGACGTAGCATCGAATCTTACTAATGGGAGCCGAGGCACTGTTGTGGATTTAATATTTAGCTCCGTCAAGAACAGACTTTACTGGAACAATTATGTTGAAGCTATAGTTGTAGACTTTCCAAATTACAGAGGAAACAATATTTTTGTTACCTCTAGAGGAAAAGGGGTGAAAATAACACGTATTGAATACTGTGAACTAGACTTAGAAACAAATCAATATGTTAAAATCCAGGCATTTCCACTTGTCTTAAATTGGGGAATGACAATTCACAGATCGCAAGGCATAACAATAGAAAAAGGATGTGTGCACTTGGATACAAGAGAAATTATAGCGTGTACAACTTATGTAGCTTTTTCTCGATTTAAATGTTTTGAAAATCTTATGATTGTGGACAAAGAATTAATACAGGCCTCAAGAATTTTAGTGTTTCAGCATGAGTATGAAATGCAGCTGCGGTGGAAAGAAGAAGCTCGACTGAAAGAACTCGAAGTAGAAAACAGAAAATCTCGTAAAGCAGACATGACTAGCCAAGTAGATCGATTTTTATAAATAAAAAGTGCACCATTTTGAAAACATGTAAATACAATTTAATACTTTTAGATATACTATACATTGTAATTTGTGTGTACATACTCTTACTTTTAATATAACGTTAGTGTGTATGTAATAATAATTTACACTTTCCAATTGTAATAGTTGTAATATGTTAAAAAGTATAATATATTTAAAACTGATAAAAAAATCCCATAATTGAAAAATTCTGCAACAAACATTAAATGTAAATTTGTAGATATGTAATATGTGCTATAAATTGCGTGCGAGTATTTAACAGCGTCTATTTGTAGTTTGAATGCACACCGCAGTGGTTCACATATAAAACGTACACATTATGGCTGATATACGAAAATCGTATTTAAATTCTAGATTAAAAGGATCGTTTTCTGCATTAAGTGGTTTTATTAAAAACAATTAAAAATTCAATGACAAAATTACTGTATAGAAAGAGAATTATTGACGGTGACGCTGATATCAAGATATACTTAAAGCGATTTAGCACAGAACTACAAGAAAGGACTGACATTAAAATAAAAATTCAATTTCCTTTCAAAGAGCTTAGAGAAACTAAATGCAAGTTAACATTCGAAGGTAAAGAAAATAAAAATGTTGTCTAACCAGAAGAGATTGCTGTTTGTCTTAGATTTCAACAAGATAATACATTTTTCAATATCGTTTATAACTCAGAGTCAGACTTTGACAAAGAAAAATACAGGGAAATTGAGGACAACAAATATTTATACATACGATTGTTTCAATTATATTCAAATTATCTTCTAATAAAAGAACCAGAAGAAGTTGACTTGGATCATGTTGTTCATGAGATTAATCGTACATTGTCAGAAGGGTTGTTAGGAGATACAAGAATACAGTTTGAGCACAAAGATGGCGAGCTTAGTATCCCTCAAATAAGAGACGATATCTCAGTACAACTGCTAGCGTTAGTCAATAGATATTTTGGATTTGAAGACAATTTTATTTTTAAAACTGGAGTGGTTGGACGACTCAAGCCTGAATTAGCTAAGCAAAAAGAAATGGAAACAGAACACGAGGAATTCAAAGAGGACGTAGAGCCAGAGCCAGAACAGACAATACTAGCCAAACGTCTGCTTGTATCATGCAATATGGTTGAAAATCGACTATACGCCTCACATGCCCTACCATTACTACGATCAGTAGATATTTCTCCAGTTTACGATAAGGAGACTGTACATGTTTTTTCTCCAATATTGTATGTGTCATTAAAATCACAGGCACAGCAAATACTTCGAATAACTTTATTAAACGAGTACCGCGATCTCGTCACACTGCCAGAAAATTCCACAACTATTGTAGAACTGCAGTTTAGACCACGCAAAATGTAATAATGTGGAATGTATTATAATTTAAATTACCCTGTTAATGTATAATTTGCTGATATGAAAGTATGGTTCTACTTGATACAGCAAAAAAGTATAAAACGTGTCAACAATTAGTTAACATACTCATTCTAAACTCAACATTCAAACAGCAACAACATCATTTTATTCACAGTGCTTCTTAATAAATGAAATTCAAAAATAAATTTGCAGTGCATTGCCTAACATGTCACTGATGACTTATAATTATGCGTGAAATTTTGTGTAAAAATATTTACGACTGTAATCATAACGAAAATAACACTAATACAGTAGACGAAGAGCTCGTAAAAGACAGCCTATTAGGAGAATACTGTACTTTGGAAGCAATTAATAAAATCAATAGTAACAACCAAATGGGATCAGGCGACCACGATTTTATCGGAACTGACCACACAGTAGAAAACACATCTAGAAGGTTAAATCTAGGTGACACACAGAATTTAATACCAGTTAAATCTAGAAAGCCATATAAGCGCCGTTTAATTAATAAAAAGTGCCGTGTTACTTATTGCCGATTAGCCTGCAAAAAACGTAAGATGACATCTGTACAACAACGATCCAATAGACAAAGTGGTGGATCTTCTGTAGTTCTTACTTCTGCCCAGTTTCAGAGCAAACGTCTGTAAAATACGGAAAATGGTCTGGTCCTCAAATTGAATTGAACTACGATGAAATTGAAAACCTTGTGTTGTTCTCAACCCAAGATTGCAAATTGTAAAGTTTGTTGTGCGAAAAACATGAATACATTAACTCTGGAAAGTTTGTTGTGTGAGGCATGCCAGTTCTGCTGGTTAAACTATACGCCGTCAAGTTTGCAAACTGTCATGTATAAAAACAAACAATACTGTACGCGATGTGAAGTGCAAGAAAAAAAAAAAGATGAACAAGTACTTGCCAGCTTAAATACACCGTACGATGAGTGGATTGACTTTGATGATTTCAACGATGTTAGCAATTGGTGTGAAGTAACCCGAAGTTTTGAAAATATTGATTGTTTTGTGTGTAAATTCGATCCTGGTGATGTTTCGTCAGTCAGAGGCGAACCCGATGCAGAGTATATTCACAGCATATCTTTGTATGGGGAAACAGTGTACATTTACAAGTACATGCCAGAAATTAAAGTATGCAACTATTGCATGTTTTGGCGATGCTTGAATGTTTTAGAGAATGTTCGAGAATATATTTATGAATACAAAGAAGATGAATATAAAACATTGCAGTTGTCTATAGCGATGGAACAAGTGTAATTCGTGATGAAAACGAAATGAATGCTCTGCAAAGTTTGTTGTGCGAAGCATGTCAGTTTTGCTGGTTGAACTATATGCCATCAAGTTTACAAACTATTAAGTATAAAAACAAACAATACTGTGTGCGATGTAAATTGCAAGAAAGAAAAAAAGATAAAAAAGTTGCTGAATGCTTTAATACACCATATGTTGAATGGATTGACTTTGATAAGTTTGACAACATTAACAATTGGTGTGAAGTTACAAGAGTAATGGACAAAACAGATTGTTTTGCATGTAAATACGTTCCGTATAATAAAGCATCATCCGCAAAAAGCCCAGATGCAGAATTTGTTCACGGCGTATCTCTGTATGGCGAGATTGTGTTCATATACAAGTACATGTCTAAAATCAAAGTATGCGGATATTGTATGTTATGCAGAAGCTCTGCAAAATGTTTAGAAAATGCTTACGAATATATTTGCCAGTACAAATAAGATGAATATAAAGCATTGCAACTGTCTATGGAACAAGTTTTATTCGTGTTAGAAACAATATGAATACTTTACAAAGTTTAATGTGTGAGTCATGCCAGTTTTGCTGGTTGAACTTTAAACCATTAAGTTTATATACCATAATGTATAAAAACAAACAGTACTGTGTAGATTGTGAAGAACAAGAAAAGATGAAACAAATAAAAATTGCCGATAGTTTGAATACACCATACGATGTATGGATTCAGGTAAAAAAGTTTACAAATATTGTAAACTGGTGTAAAGTAACAAAACTTGTAAAAAACAATGAATGTTTTGTTTGTCAAAACAATCCAGAAAATATAAAAGCATGGACAGAAAACCCTAAATCAGACTATATTCGCAAAATAACCTTATATGGCGAACGAATTTTCATGTACAAGTACGAGCCAAAAATCAAAATTTGTGGACATTGTATGTTTTGGCGAAACTATAAAGTCTTAGAAATTGTACAAAAATACATTTGCAAATACAAACAAAATGAATATAAATCATAGAAACATGTATGTAAAGAGTACTTTTTGCATAAATAATAACGTTACGTCTAAAAATAATATATAAAATTAAGTAATATATAGTGAAGCACAAAATATATGTACTATAATTTAAAATAGGTTAATCTGCAGAAAACAATTTACTTACAATTAAAAAATTAAATTTAGCTTGCAGAAAAAACTAATAAATATTCTAAGAATACAAGTTATTTGTAAAAAAATTATCAAGTTAAAACAAAATTTGTAAACATTTTAGAACATAAGAATTAAAAATAAATTTAAAAAAACTTGTAAAACAATTTTAAAAACTGTAATAAAAAACTAATTGGTATTTGTAAATTTTTTTATTTTAAAAATAAAACTTTTCATGCTCAAAACAAATGTCATATAAAAACCAAATAAAAGAATAAAGTAACCGTTTGAGTTGCAACGACCCTACTAAACTTTGCAAATTGCTAATTAAATACCATAAATTAATACAAAAGATACTAGCTACCGTATATTATAAAGTATACAAGAGTGAAATTTGTCGTACTGTCTTGCTTTCTGAAGCAATTTCTAAAGATTACAATTAATAAATAAAATAATAACAAATAAAATAAATAAAAAATGGCAACTATAATGAAAGTAATTGAACCCAAGTTGTATGCTGAGCTTATGCATATACGCACAGAACAACAAGCATTAAAGTTGACTACTCAAACCAAGAGTATTACATCATATAATAAGGACCATAACAAAACTATACTTGAACAGAAAGGAGGAAATGCGAACGACGCACAGACAGATGCAATTTACAATGCGTCGGAAGGAATAGAAAAACTAATTCAACTACCTAGGCAAGAGTGGATAGCATACGAAAACATTGTTGCCAAACATAAGAAAAGGAATCGTAAACCTCATGCTAATCAAAATCATGCAGTAGTGAAACGCAAGCGTATGACGTCACAGAAAAATAAAAGAGCAGCTAGAAAATAAATGCATATAAAGAGCAACTATATAGAATTCTTTGTCAGTAGCTTTTGCAATGTCACCGTGGTCAAAACAAACATATAAAATGTATAAGGTTCGTGCTTTTGTTGTTATAATATGTGCTTTTATGGCACTTGGGAGATCGTGCAACACTGCATGTGCCTTAAACTCGCAAGTAAATAAATATCAAGCCAAGTCTGTTGAAAATACGTATACTGATAGTGCACCATATACTGCCTCTAAAGGCTATGGAAAAGAAAAGATGGCATTAGATGAAATTGAGAGAAAGCTACAGAGTAGTAGCTTAGACCCAACGTTGCCAATCGATACAACAGCGCTACCAGTGGTACATACGAGTTCGTTTCATAAAGTAATTCTTATGGCATTAAAGTACATGCTTGAGAATTTGAACACACAGAATGGAATTATTATGGATGTGGTTGACAAGTATCAAAACAACGAAACAAAACCTGTGCTTCACAACACATTTGACTATATAAGTGAGTGAATAATACATAATTGTTCACTGTGAGTAAGTAATACATATAAACTTTTAGTGCATAGGATAGTATAGCTTCAAACGTATATACAATAATACTAAATATTGAATTTTGTATGTAATTACAGCTATCTACGTGTCGTTTGTACTGGTCTTAACACTTTTTGCATTTAAGATGAGGAAACTATACCATAAAAACAGACTACTTGCACCAGAAAAGGAGGGTGGGCAAGATTCAAAAGGGGACTTCATGGCCATTTCACCCTCTGTATTAAATTCACCTTCAGACTAGAAAGAGCATTCAATCGCTCTCGTTAACAACAACAACAACAGCCTAAATATCAACTTAAATTCTATCGTCTGCCTGCTTTCAACGTACGCTATAGAGCGTAGTGGATTTTATACATTGTGTAGTATATATAGTGTTATATATTTATACCGTATAGAAGTGCACGCACTATGGATTCTACATCTTCCACTTCTGCAGCTCCATACTCCAAGCGCTGCCGTACAGCTTCATCGTACCACGAACAGGCCAGCTTTCCATCAGCTACTACAAACGGTAAAAAAGATCATGTACGTGTCGTTCCTACATTGCACTTTAATTATTCTAGTTAAAGCTATTCCTAATATTACAAGCGCCTATGCTTATTTGGTTTTGCAGTATTTTTATAATGTGTATTGTTGTACAGTACATGTGTATATACATAACAGTGGTATTAATGTAAGGTATAAAAAAAATTTTGATTTATTTATTTTACAGATATTTTCGTGCTCTGTTCCCGGCTGCCGCTTTACTTGTCGAAGCCATGTCCCATACCAAGCTCATGTTGAGCATGTTCATTACTGTGGAGACTGCAATATCTACTGTTCAAGCAAGGCAGATCACCAGTGCCTTCATCAAGGAGAAAGACTTGGCCATGTAGAAAATAGAAATCAAGGTCTTGTTGGAGGTGGTACAAATCGATCTGGGACTACTTACGGCGTTTCTACTAACGCGTCTGCACAGCCAGCTGCCTCTTCAAGGGGAGTTCGTCGCTCTTATCCAATTGATTTAGATGTATTTCAAGAAACTTCACGATCACATCTTGGCATGATGGTGACATACAGTCATCAGCTTACTGAGACATTTCAAGATATTGAATCTCTTTTGACACAACTATACGAGCCATTTGTAAAGTTGTTGACCCAAAACATAAATCTGCACAGTAGTATTAAAGCACAATTAATTATTGTAGTTACATTAGAATTAATTACGGAAGTAGAGAATGAAAAAAATACAATAGAACGTGATATTCAGTTTGTTTCAAAGAATTATGATATTTTAAGTGCCCAGGAAATTGCAAGTTTCATTTTTGACAGTGCCAGTGACATTATAAAAAAACTAAATGAGTTTAACAAGAACGGGACTGGATGGACGCTCCGTGAAATAGAATCAATACAAGTTAAAGTAGGAGTTTTAAATTTATTTGCAAATGCAAAAGCTAAAGGCTACATTAAATTCCCAGCTTTGAAACCACGTAAAGTAGGATATCTTAATATTAAAAATAACTGTAGTGATTGTTTTAAGTTCTGTGTTACTGCACACAGGTATAGGCACGAAATATTAGAAAAAAACAAACAGAAAACTAAACAGGAAGACAAATCTCAGAGCCGTTTGTGGATAAATCGTAATCTACAAAACCCAAATCAATATATTTCCTATTTTTCTAAATTTGATTTTACTGATATTACCTGCCCCTTTCTAATTAACAAAGACTTGCCAAGTCTGGAAAAGTTTGAAGTCAAAAACAAATTAGGAATTAACATATGGAGTCACCGCGGCGACAAAATCATCCCAATTCGTAGGTGTCAGAATAGTGATATTGCTGACAAGTGTAATTTATTTTTAATTTACAAAGACAGAGCCGATGGTAGTAAAGATGAGCACACTTATCATTTAGTTCTGATTACAGACCTGGATAAGTTTATGTGTCTTGGAAACAATAGAAAAGTTTACTATTGCCAGTCCTGTTATCGACATTTTAATTCAGCTGATAATTTAACTAAACATAAACTGAGCTGTCAAACTCTACAAAAAAGGCAAATTGTATTTCCTGAACTCTCAGAAAGAGTCAAGTTTTCCAAATTATGGCAATCCTTGCCTTACCCATATATAATTGTTTATAAGTTTTCTACATTTGTGATTCCCTATAACGACCCTAGATCCTCAAGTAGCAATACGAGATTTGTAAATGAAATTACACCTGCTGCGTATTCCTTGATTATTATTAGACAAATGAAAGACAGAAGTGAAGTAGTACATGCAGAATTTTATGATGGGGAGGATATAATGAAACATTTTTTTGAAAATATATTTTATTGGGCTGAGGCATTATTATCTCACGTTTGAAATACCAACAATATGGTCAAACCAAGTGACCAGGTACGTGCACAGTTTGAAAGTGCTACTCATTGCCACATGTGTCGACGTGAATTTGATTCTTCTAAGAACATTCTACGTACGTTTCATCATAACCATAACCATGGTCATTTTGAGTTTGCTGCATGTAGCCGCTGTAACTTGAACATCAAGTACAAGCACGAAATACCAATAATATCACTGTACGGGGGTTGCTTTGATTATCATTTGCTAGTTAGTGCCATGAATACAGGTCAGTTTGAAGCTAAAGACATCCATGTAGTAGCCAAGTCTGCCAAAGAATTTATTTCAATTTCAATTACAGCTAAAGATAAATGGCTGCCAAATTTAAATATTGAGTATCTACCAAAAGACAGAACAAATCAGAAATATACTGGCAAGATGTTACACTCCAAAGTAAAAGTTCGATTTATGGATGCAAATTTATTTTTTGATTCCAACCTATATGATCTTGTTGAATCTTTAAATTCAAGAGATGAATTTAATTTTACACTTGCGCCTCAATGTTTTTCAGATTTAATATTTGTTGATAACCAATTAAATCTTGGTTCAGAAGTGAAGCCTCTCACAGAATTACAATTAAAATTATTACAAAAACCAGTTTACTTTCCATTCATGTCATTAACTAGTTCAGATGATTTAAATAACCGAATACCAGACCGAGATCAATTTAGACGATCACTTTTGGACGATGAGCTCATTCCAGATCACCAGTGGGATCTTGTCAAAAATGTTTGTACTGAATTTAGACTAACTACACTACGTGACTATACACGATTTACATGTGTTTTAGATACGGTTTTACTTGCAGAAGTATGGCAAAATTTTCGCAAAGTTGGACTTCAAAATTACGAACTTGATCCGACTTACTCACTTACATTACCTAGTTATTCTTGGGAATGTTTTTTAAATTATACAAAGGCAGAAATAGATTATATAAGGGACCCAAAAATATTAGAAATTGCAAAGCAAGGAATACGCGGTGGGCAGTGTATTTTTACAGCGAAACACGTCATTGCAAACCATGAAAGATGCCCAGGAGGATTAGATAAATCCAAACCCCGTAATCAATTACTTTCACTAGACATCAACAGCTTATATGCAGAAAGTATGAAGCAGCTGATGCCAGTCTCAGACTATATGTATATGGAAGCGAAGGATTTGCAAAGTATTGATTGGACTGACCCAAAGTTGGGTACTACAGAAGGTAGCTATGGCTACGTTCTTGTTTGTGACTTGAAGTATCCTTTGGCTCTACATACTAGAGACGCAAACTTGCCACTTGCTATGGAACAGCGGGTACTTAATATGCATGATATAGCAGCACAGTATAATTTAAATAAAAATGCAATAAACTCAATTCAACACTATGTATCTCGCCCTCGGCTTATGTTAACACTATATGATAAAACAAACTACACAGTTCATTTTAAAGCATTAAAATATTATTTGTCTAAAGGTTTAGTTCTTTCTAAAATTCATTGTGGGGTACGCTTCAAGCAACAGAGTTATTTTAAACCGTACATTGAATCTAATTTAGAAAACCGGAAAAAAGCCAAAACTCCATTTGAAAATAAGCTATTGAAAAAAAGTTCTAATGTTTTATATGGCAAAACTCTAGCCCAAGTACTCGAATTTATCAATGCTCGGTTATGCTCTAGTGCTGCGCAAGCTGAAAAATTACTTGCAAATGCTAACTGTAAAGATTTTGAAGGATTTTCTGAAAATTTAAGCGTAATTATTCAATACCTTAAAAAATATCGAATAACTAACCTCCCTCTGACTGCTGTAGCTATTCTGGATTTTGCAAAAGTACTTTTTTATGAAAAGTGGGATTTTTTGTGTGAGATATTTCATAATAGAGCCCATCTGGATTATACAGATACTGACGGATACGAGATGCACACAATTGACACATTTAACACGTTTTGGGATGATATTGTCAAAGCAAAATTTGAATTTGATTTTAGTAAAATTCCTCGAGACCATGAGTTTTTTAGAATTTATGAAAGTCAACATCCAAACTTACATTTATTAAATAGCGGTGAAAGTGGAAAACTTCGAATTCAGAGCTTAGATGTAAAAGAACTTATAGTATTAAGACCAAAAATGTATAGTATGTTATATAATAATAATTCTGAACAACAAAAGTGTGCAGGTATTCCTGCAATTTCGTTAAGGCAGTGTAAACACGACCGATATAGGCAAATGTTAGAAACTAACAAACCATGTAAAATAAATGTAAATACAGTAGCAAATGTCGACCATAAATTATTTATTAAAAATCAAAGTAGGTTAGCTTTTAAAAGTTTAGATTTATCTAGAGTATTTCCAGATCCCAACGATTGTAATTTTAGCCTTCCCTTGGGCCACACTGATTTAGTTAATAAGATTAAATAAAAAGTATAAGTCGGTTACATAAGAAGTGTAATTTATAATTGTAATTGTAATTAAAGTTTAAGAAGTGAATAAGTATTACACAAATAGTTTTAGTTTCATAATTATAGTGCACACAATATTATAATAAATGTATCAATAATTATTAGGCAGTGTTTCGTAGTAAAGTAAGATGTACATGTTTGTAAATAGTGGTATAATAATATTGTAAATGTAATTGTCATTGTGTAGTAGGCGTAGACTTGTAAATATATAAATTAATTATAGCGTGTGCAGATTTACTGCACACTTGTAAATATTATGTAAACTTTCAAATTTAATTTTAGGCTGTAAATATTACGTGTACTTGTGTACACTTGTAAATAGTCGATGTAAAACTATGTATGTCTGTTGTATTTGTAAATCATGTGTGTAAATGTTTGTATGTATGAATTTGTGTGTGTGTGAAAGAAAATTCAAAAAAAAATTAAACTTGTAAATATGTATATATGTAAAAACTGCCTTACAATCAAACTTCACTCTGCAATTGAATATCTGCATACAGTTTCTGCATAATATAAAAAACAACCTGCGTCTCGCTGCACTTGTTCACCTGTTGTACCTTGTATTTTACACTTGCAGTTTGCACTTGCATCCCTGCTCATCATATTAATTGTTGTAATTTGTAAACCATATACCAGAAACATATAACAAACAATCAACTAAACATATATCTCATAGAAACCTGCGGCCCACCTGACTTGCATCAATAAAAAAATTGTATCTGTTCCACAGCAGGTAGAATTCAGTCTTTCGTCCTGGCCCTGTACCTTCAATTTTATATTTTCACTGGACTCTAGAGACACCAAAGCCAGTTTCAGTGGACGATGGATCAATATTCAATTAATATGCATATCACGCGCATCCTAAGTAACAAATTTTCCCCTTTGCTTTGATTCCTGCAATGCTAAAGGTCTGAAAGTGTGCTTTATTCTGTCCAATTGAGCTCCCTAATAAAATATAATATTATTTATTCGAGCATTCCTACCCCAGCAACTGTATGTATCTACATTATACAACATTTAAATCAATAATTATAAGGATATACTACTGTTACATAGTATATAGGTACGCAGTTGGGCATGTACATATATACATTTACATATATTGTATACATATATCTCATTGTCGGTATGTCTTGCCTATAGGTAGCACGAGTGGTCAGCTCAGTACATGGAAAGTTGAAGCTCAGAGCTCCGTGGGTCCGAAAAGTTTGATTTTAGAAGCCGACTGGGCCCATCAGAAGCTTCAGCCCAGCCTCGGTCGATGCGTTGAATTAATTAGCTATTAATATGCACGTCACGCACATCAACAGTAACACAGTCACCCCATTTCAGTGCACTCTCCAGTGCTAAGGGCTACAAGGTGCATCCAATTCTGCCTGGATTCACTCAATAATACAGAATATTTAAAAATAATATTCAATCCAGAACCCAAACATCTACCTACTACTATATACATCCCGCTACAGTGAGTAGATATGCTATATACTGATACATACATATACATATATACATGTCGGCTTAAAATGAGCACATTAATTTTCATTTTTTTTGTTACATATTTTTAAGAATTTGGTAGATTTTTTAAAATGGTTATTTTTTTAATTAAATTTAAAATTAAATAATAATTGACTACTTAATTTTAATTGCAGTTATGATATTTAAATATTTTAAATGGGTATGTACGTTAAATCAGTGTAATTAATGCATTTAACTAAGTTAAATGCGTATAGTTTAATATAATATACGTGCTAATTGTATTTAGCAATACGCAACTAGTACACTGTACATACTAAATAATGTGTACATACATACATAGGTAAGTAACGGGTTCTACATAATAGCATATTAGCACCTAATATTCAAGAGCCCCACATTCTCGATCAAATTCTATACATCTCAAACATCCCAGTTCAGGTCCCATAGCTATAGCAGACATGTTGCCCTCTGTTTCTGTACTTTGTAGTTGAGCAAAGCAATTCTCAGCCTTCAAATCCATTCTCAGCCTTGAAATCCATCAGGCATCCTCTCTCAGCCTTTGAAGTATGTACATGACCATTCAATACTATATGGTTCCAATTCGATAGGTACCTTGTCTCCCCCCTCGTGAAATATTCCTCAACTTTTTCAATGCCTCACTTCTTTCACGTAATGAATAGAAGCGGTATCGCCCCCTTCGCACATAATATGTAGTTGAGCAAAGCAATTCTCAGCCTTCAAATCCATTCTCAGCCTTGAAATCCATCAGGAATTCTCTCTCAGGGTTTTGAAGTATGTACGCCCACATTAAACCCCTACGGTTCCAATTATATAGGCACGTTGTCTCCCCCTTCGTGAAGCACTCCGGAACTCCGTCTGTTCCCCTCATTTTACATACCATATGATTCCGTTGCTATAGTGATCAATCCGAACAATGCAAATCCCCGCTCACTTTAAATTCTATCAATCTCAAATATCATACATTGAACATCTACATACAATATTGCATAGCATATGATCCGCACTGGCAGTCACAGATCAGCTGATTTTCATACCCAACATACGTTGCTATGGGAACGCAGTCCAAACATTAACACTGGCTCCGGTCTCGTCCACTCTTCCTCAGTACTACCCAATGCCCATATACCAGCCACACTGTTCCACTCCAATAATACAACTCCAGCTCCCATTTCCTCCCATTCATACTCATGACATTACATTAAAATGCATTTAAATACCCATAAGCTTAGCAAGGTTATCTGTCGTTTCAATTCAATCACATGACTTTACATTACAATTAAATTAAATGCCCATATGCTTAGCAAGGTTATCTGTCGTTTCAGTCCCATATCTCACATCATGTCTCAATCCTTGTCATGGCCCAGGCTGTCCCAGTCAATACTCTCGGCTACTACAACTACAACTACACAACTTTTACACATAACCATCACTTCCCCCGTAGTCTCATTTACTTGAATTTCGAATTTTATTAAATGTGTGGTTTTAATATGTGTGGTGCACGCAGTTTTTTATTTCGGCGTAAAGGACGGCAGATAGTAAAAGGTTTGCCGGTGATACGAGTGGTGAGGGTTTTGACTGGAGATAGTACAATTATGCTTTAAAACCTTCGGCTTAAAAAAGTGGAAGCCAGTGCGCCTTGTACGACAATTCTTGATACGCGTGGGTTAGATAGTAGTATAGATACGAGTAAGCAGGGGTACAACTAGTACGGCTAAGGTAAGTAAGAATTCGTAAAGTATGATTACCAGTCGTACCAGATTGAGGCTATACGCGCCGGCAAGAGTGGTCCCGGTTAATACTATACTAGGTTCCAGAATATTGAGTAAGAGTGGTGCCGCTGCAAATCGTTTTGGCTGCACTAGTGACATTACGATGGCTACGTCGGAAAAAATTTATAGTTGTAAAGGGGATACTTTAAACTATTAAATTTGAAGGACGTCCTTATGGACGGTCCCTGAGAATCAGTAACCAATACATGTAGGTATTTTCGTGACATGTGGGTAAAATTGGTTGGTAAAAAATTTAAATTTGAAAATAACGGTGCATAAAATTATGATATTTAACGGAAGTCATTATGGGCGATCCCTGAATATCTATAACCTATATACATATCGTGGGCGAAGTATCATATCCGCTTCCTTTCACTTTTCGCTGGAAGAAAATCCTCTTCCTTCCATTTTACCTTAAAAGTGAATTCGCTTCCTTCCATTTTTGATTTTATTAAGCGTTTTAGTTGACCAACTTATAATTGCATGCTCATGAAAAGTGCAAATTGCTCTAATTTCATCATATCCTAAAACGCATAACGCTCTAACTACATGGATTTTAAAACTGCAAATGGTTCTTACTACATGTTTCAAAACAAATTAAAATCCACTAAATACATTATGTTACTCAAAAACCGTTCTAACAACATGATTTCAAATGCAATTTATTCTAACTACATAGGCTTAAGTTGCAAACTAATCTAACTAGGTACATGATTTAAAAAAATACAAAATGTTCTAACAACAATGTTTTGAGTTGCAAACTAATTTAACTACATACTTTTTAAAAGTGCAAAACATTCTAACTACGTGATTCAAGAACTCAATTTGCTCTAACTACATGATTTTAAAAAGTTCAAAATGTTCTAACTACATGATTTTGAGTGGCATACTATTCTAACTAGATGATTTTAAAAGTGAAAAAAATGTTTTAATTGCATGCTTTGAAAATTTTAAAATGTTCTAGTTACAAAATATCACAAATGCAAAATGATCTAAATACAACGTTTGAGAAGTTCAAAAAGCTATAACTACGTTTAATACTCAAAACGACTTCAATTGGCTAGTTTATGGTACTACGGGTATTATGGCCGAGATGGCGGTGGAGTTGTTTTGTAGTTGTAGTGGTACTCGAGAGTATTGACTCGGACAGACCTGGCTATGGCAAGGATTGAGGCACGTTGTGAAATTACAGAAAACCTTGCTAAGCATATCGAAATTTTAATGCATTGTAATTTAATGAGGAAAAATGGAAATGAATTAAAACAACAGATAACCTTGCTAAGCATATGGTAATTGTAGGTAAATGTAGTGAAGTGTAATGCAATGGGGAAGAATGGAGAAGACCGGAGACGAAGCTAAAGTGTTGGGACTGCGTCCCTATGACGACGGTATGGTATGGTATATTAAACAGCTGAGCTGCGACTGCCAGTGCCTGTTACATAATAACTGTGAATTAATGCAATGATGTGGGGACTGTATTGTGGAAAAAGGATTAGGTGAACGAAATTAGGTGAACCAAGCGGGTTTTTAATTGTTTGGATTGGATCACAATGGTAACGGTGTGAATATAAAGAGAATTATTATTATTATATGACAAGGTCCCAAAGAGACCAACGCCGCCGAGGCCTTTATAATTATGGCCTATTGCAGACTCATTCTCAAAAAAAAGCATAAAAAACCAGATAAAATCGTAAGCCTGCCAGTAGAACGCGAAAACGCCACTAACTGAGCCACCGACGCCAGACTCAACATATCCAATGATATAAGACACCCCCCAAGATCGAGGTTTACAGAAGTACAAAGGCAGGGCACACAGTCAAATAGTGAATTGTTGTATCATCCTTCTCCCCATAGTGCACGCACGTAGGGGAGTCCAACACTCTAATCCTCCAGCCGTGAGCTCCCCAAGCTCCATGTCCCGTCACTAGCCCAATCAACCATCTTAATTGATCTCTGGGATAACGCACCAACGACGCATTGCCGTAAAGTGGTGCCGATATCCAGAGCTTGGCCTGTCTAAAGTTGCGTAGTCCAGTCCATTGTCTTGCATGCTCACGTCTACCCCATTGCGCAGTTGCGCAGTGGACAGCGGAGTGGGACTGGAACGATTGGTCTTGGACCAAACTGCCTAACGCAACTTTCATCATGCGAAGCCTTCGCCAGACTATCCGCCTCCTCATTACCCCTGAAACCCAAGTGCGCAGGGATCTATACTAACACAACCTCACAACCCCTCTCAGCGAGTCTGTTAAGGTTAGTGTGACAGTCCTACACGACACTCGAGACAGTGTAAGGCTTGAACAGTGCTCGCAAAGAACTCTGGCTATCACTGAATACTCTAACCGGAAGATCCCTAGTGCCATTCTTCAGCAGCCCATGGGCCGCCAAAGAAATACCAAGGGTCTCGCACTGGAATACAGGGGCATCAGCACCAAGGTACACAGACAAAGACATAAGAGTTACTCCCTGGTTTCTGTCCTCAATCACAACCCCACAGCCAGCATTATCACCATCACGTAAGCCGTCAGTGAAGCAAATCACTTTACCCCCAAAAATAGATAGGTCATAAGCCCAATCCACTCGCGACCCAAGTTCAACAGTAAACCTCCTATTCTCTAGGCCTATACTAGTAAATAAGCTTTCACATTTCTAGAAATCAAAACACATGCACGCGGTATAGCATGCCCATCAGTAACAAAGAGTTTATCAGTCTTACCTGAACCTCTCACAGCTCCTAATATAAAGAGCAAGAAATATGGTAAAAGTTGTAATGTGCATCAATACGGGGTTAGCAAAGCGCTTGTCAGATTGAAAACATATAGAAAAGTATGATATCACATGGGACTACAGACTACACAAATGCTGGAAAAATGGAAAATGAGAAATGGAAAACAGCTGTGGTGCAAAATGCCGTATCCTTTATACAGGCAGTATGATGAAGGGTTAGGTGTACGAGAGGAGAACTTGGCTGGGCCATTTGGAATGGAACTGGGAAGCATAATATTAGATGGGGATTCATATGTTGGAAAAATGAAAAAAAGTTGCCAAACAGCTATGGTGAAAAAAGCTGTATCCTTTATACAGACATTATGATGAAAGGTTGAGCGTCCAGCAAAAGGGGAACTATGCTGGGCTATTCGAGCTGGAACTGGAAAGCATGATATTAAACGGGATTCATTAGCTAGGAAAAATTAAAAATAGATCTGGAAAACAGCTATACTGAAAAAAGCTGTATCCTTTATACAGGCAGTATGACGAAGGGTTGAGCGTACAAGAAGAGGGAAGTCTCTGGTTCCCTTAGACTCGAACAGAATTTTATTACAAATGTGAGGCAGTGCAATAACAAGTACTACCATGCTAATATATAGAACATATAACATAGGCATGTATACACGTATGTGCATAATAATAATTATTTAATGTGTGCTTACTAAGACTTAAAACGGACCCTGCACTAGGGTGGCTGTGTTACTGCAGATGTGCGTGACATGCATATTAATAGCTAATTAACTCGACGCATCAACTGACGTTGAGCTGAAGTTTCTGCCAAGTTGACTTCTAAAATCAAACTTTTGGGACTGACAGAGCTCTTAGCTTTCAGTTTCCATGTACCGAGCTGACTAACTGTACTGCATATAGACAGGAGATACAGACAATGGGATATATGTTGATGATATATGTAAAGGTATGTATGTACATGCCCTACTCTGTGCTTTTACACTATGTTGCTGTAGTATGCCATTATAATTATTGATTGAAATAGTGTTTACTGTAGAGACATACATTTGCTAGGGTAAACTGATGTAAATTATAATACTATTCAGTAATATTGAGCTCAATTGGACAGATTAGAGTGCACTCTTAGACCTTAAGCATTGCAGGAATCAAAGCAGAGGGGAAAAGTTGTTACCTATGATGTGTGTAATATGCATATTATTTACCTATTGATCCAACGTCCTTTGAAGCTGGCTCTTGGTTTATCTAAGGTCTAGTAAAATACAAAATTGAAGGTATTATTATTTTTATTATTTAAAAGGGGTTCAGTTAAAGACTGAGGCCGCAAAAGCCTTATTTATAATGGCCTATCGCAGACACCCTACGAAGACAGAAGAGACAGGAAGAGATAGAAATCAATTACACTAGGTCAGTGAGTGAGCCTGCCCGTGGCACGCGAGAACGCCACGAGCTGACCCACTGATGCCTGACCTATCAAATCAATTGAGATAACACAACCACCAAGGTAGAGGTTTCTCACTAAAACAGAGGCTGGGCATGAAGTCAGGAAATGTATAGGAGTATCATCGTCCTCCTCACAGTGCAAGCACAATGGGGATTCCAATACACCTATCCTCTATCTATGGCTTCCCCACGCCCCATGCCCTGTAACAAGCCCAATCAACCACCTTAATTGATCCCTAGGATATCGCACCAAAGAGGCATTACCATACAATGGCGACGATATCCAGAGCTTGGCCATCTAACAGCTACGCAAGCCAGTCCATTGTCTATCGTGCTTACGTCTAGCCCATCCCGCGATAGCGCAATGGACAGCGGAGATTGGGACTGGAAGTATTGGTCTTGGACCAAACTGCATAGCACTACTACCATCATGCGAAGCCTTTGCAAGCCTATCCGCCTCCTCATTACCTCTGAACCCAGAGTGAGCAGGGACCCAAACCAACTCAACCTCACAACCCCTGTCTGCAAGTCTATTGAGGTACGAGTGGCAGTCCCCTACAACACCTGATACAGTGTAAGGCCTAGATAGCGCACGCAAAGAACTCTGACTATCACTGAAGACTCTAACAGGGAGATCCCGGAGTTCATTCTCCAGCAACCAATAAGCCGCCAGGGAAATTCCCGAGATCTCACGCTGAAAGACAGAGGCATCAGCACCTAAATACACGGATTCAGCCAGAAGTGTATATATCACCCTACGGCTTCTATCCTCGATAAGAACCCCACAACCAGCATTATCACCCTCACATGAGCCGTCTGTGTAGCACACCACACCACCACCCCTAAGGGACACCCATTCACCCATTCGGCACGCGTCCCAATTGTCACAGTGAACCTTTATTAATCCAGGTTCACATACGCCCAATCAACAGGCATCCTGAGCATTGGGACACATATGCCCCATCTCTCACAAATAGCCGAATGACTACCTGTACCCCTAAAAAACGGATTGACCGTCCACAACCCCCTTGTTTTCAGCCTATGCATAGATCTAATGGCCACCGCCTTAAGACAAATTTCCAGCGAAATGAGACCAATTAGACATTCCATGGCCGCTCTTGGCGTTGAACTAGGACAACCAGTGATTATAAGACACGCCTGGTGCTGTTTTCTGTTCAACATTCTCACATACGAGCTTTTTTCCAGTACCATGGACCAGACTACAATTGCATATTCAAACACAGGTCGAACAATCGATGTGTAGGTCCATTTGGCAACACTTGGTGCAAGCCCCCATTTTCTCCCTACCATGCGCTTGCACCTGGCCAATGTCATCTGCACTCTGCTCAGAACTGATTTCAGTTGAGGCATCCACGTCAGATGCTTGTCCAAGACAACACCTAGGTAAGTCACACTGCGCCGGACTTCCAGGCAAACACCCCCATACCTTACGGAGGAGGGACATAGCCTGGTGTTCCTCGTGAACAACACCAGCCACGTTTTCTCAGCATTCAGCCTAAGTCCAACTTCCACACACCAGTCACTGATGATGTCAAGTCCACCAGTGATCCGATGTGTGAGCACTAGGCCGCATTGTAGCAACCCAGTATCATCAGCATACCCTTGCGACAGAGTAGACGACGCTCTCTGCGGTAACCTAGTCAACAGACCATCCATAACAAGATTCCACAGGAGGGAAGAAATAACCCCACCCTGTGGACATCCTCTACCAACATCCCGATGTCTTGAGCTACCATTGACCTGAGACACAGCTCGCCTATGTCTAAGACCAAAGTCAATCCATCTCCTTAGCAAAACACAAACACCAAACCTATCCAGTGCTGCCAGAATGGCACTGAACAGAACATTATTAAAGGCCCTTTCAATGTCAGCAAAGGCACCAAGGACCATCTGTCCGGACTCCAGAGCTCTCTCCACATATGCGACTATCCTGTGTATAGCCGCATCAGTAGAGAGTCCCCTAAGGTACGCGAACTGATGATTAGCCCTGAGCCTGCTCTCAAGCTCAGGTGTCCTAATGTGCCCATCCACTAATCTCTCAAGGACCTTTAACAACACTGGAGCTAACTGAATAGGCCTCCATGCAGAGGCCTTACAGTAGTCCCCCCTACCTGGCTTAGGTATAAAGACTACCTTCGCCTCCCTCCAACAAATCGGAACAGTGCCCAGTGCCAAGCATGCTTGATTAGGAGCCACCAACCGCTTCATAATAACCGGCAGACACCTTTGCACAAGCACTGGTTGTATGCCATCCGATCCCGCAGACGTAAATGGCTTAAAACTCTAAACAGCAGTCTGCACTTTGTACTCAGTGACAATCCCTAAGCACCCATGCGCGCCCAGAGATCGTAACCCATGATCCGGAATGTAACCCTGCGCATTCCGATCACCAGGAAAATGATGCCGCAAAAGTACATCGAGAGTCTCATCCATAGACACCGTTAGACGACCAGTCTTGGTGTCAAGGATAGACCCAGGTGTCCTTGCAGTACCACCCTCCAGACTACGAAGACACTTTACTGCATCTCCAAACTTACCAACCCCACTACAAAAAATCAGTTTGATTGAAGGTACAGGGCCAGGATGAAAAGCTGAAATTAACCTGTTGTGAGACAGATACAAGTTTTTTTAGTGCTTGTAGTCAAGTGAAGTGATCGTAAATCTGAGATATATTTTCAGTTGTGTGCTTGTTATATGTTTTGAGCATATAGTTTATAAATTAGAAAAATTAATAGGATATGCGTGCATGCAAGTGTAAAATACACGGAAAAACAAGTAAGTCAGTGCAGCAATATGGAAGTTCGCAGGTGACTATTTTTTGCACAGTGTCTGCCTTGCTAGGCGGTCTGGCCTTCTAACTTAGGAGAATTTTTTTTTTCTTTCTTTTTCCTTGTGAAAGATTTGTGGTTATTTGTTGTGAATCTCCAACCTAACCTTAGGGACAATTAATCTGTTTTGTTTATGTGTTGGAAATTTCTATTAAAATTTTACCTCCAATAGCTTTTTTTGAGCATCAAAAAAGTCGAATTTGGAAAAACTGTATCCTCATTGTGTTGCTGTAGAGGTGTCTTACATGGAAACAACATTGGTCTTTGCTGTAGTGTTGCCACATAATCTACTTTTTACAATGCGCACTTGGTGGGTTTTCTAATGTTTTACACCCTTGTTGTGTGGATTGTCTTCTGTGTAGCACAGTGTTGCACCTACGCGGTGTGGTTTTTTGCGTGAAAAACTTTGACAGCATTATCAGTGTGCTTTATTTCTAAGATAGACTGTAGTAGGCTTACTGTAGTTAACGCTTGATGATAGTTATAAGCCACCACTAACCCAATGTTATTTAAATGGAGCACGTTGTTAAAGAACTCGGGGTTTTCATTTACAAGAAATGATATGTGGCAAATTAGAACCTCATCATTTAATTTAATATCTTATTACAGTATAATAGTTTTATTGGTATCGTATTATAGGTATGACGTAATTCCTGTATAAACGTTCTGGACTAAAAGCATAAAGTTTTAATGGATTGTGTTTTGTATTTTGTTGTTGATGAGATTGTACTGTCTCGTATACGAACTATTTTTAATGCAGAATCTTGACATGAATCTTTTTTATTTTACAATTAAATTGAGTGCTATTATTGTACGTATAAATTCATTTAAATTTAAGTGCATAGACAGATCTGAGTGGTAAGCCCTACCAAAATTTAGTTTACTAAATTTTTAACAAAAATGTACATCAAAATTTATTAAACGTTTTCATTGCCTTCAAAATTTAGTGGTATATCAAGACTTCATGCTGTTCATCCTACAAGTACGAAAAAAAGTGTAGAAAATTTTCTACAGTCTTAAGATGCCTATACAAAACAGAGGTTTACAAAAACGAAATTTGTTCGTCGTAAATTTTTAGCACCGTGTATAAATTACTTATGGGCAATGGATCTAATTGATATAAAAAAGTATTACAGAGTCAACAAAGGTTATAAATACGTTTTAACCATAATTGATATTGTTAGTAGATTTGCCTATGCAGTGTGTGAACGTAACAAATCTGCTACAAAAGTAACACATGCGTTTAAAAGCATTGTATCATCGACTTACAATCCAGAATATTTGACTTGTGACTGAGGTAATGAGTTTTATAACAAACAATTCCGTGCATTGCTGAAAGAATATAATAAAATTATGTACAGCAACTATTCAGAGTTTAAATCTTGTGTGATTGAACGTTTTAACCGAACGTTAATGTCGCGTTTATCAAAATACTTCACGCACAATCGGTTTTTGGAAAAATATAAACGGTACTACGATGTTTTTGACAAAATTGTAATCTCGTATAATTATAGCTACCATCAAGGAAATAAAATGACGCCTTATAGTGTTAACATAAACAACCAACTAGATGCATGGTTAAACCTACACCAAACTCAAATTAACTCTAAATGGAAGTCCACATCAAAGTTTAAACCGTTAGATGTCGTAAGCATTTTAAAACCTAAAAGGCTGTTTGAACAAAGGTATTTCCCACGATTCACTAATAAAACATATTTAATTAATGAAGTTGTAGATGGACATCCAGTGACTTATAAAATAAAAACATGGGCTAATAAAAACATCGAAGGAATGTTTTACGAAGCGGAGCTTTCTAAAGTAACATCGCAAAGTAATAAATGTTGATCTTTATTTTGAATCAGTAACTTAAACCAGTCACATCATGTCGTTTTACGTCTTTATTCCTATTAACAATTCTAGTTTATATTTGACAAAAAACGCAGTCTAATTTTAGCGTCAAACTACCGCAACCGTTTAAATTTAATAAAATTGAAATGGAAGTAGCATTAGTAGAAATTAATCATTAACTACACTAAAAACATTCCAATGAAGTGCGTAGGCGTAATATTGCTAACGTTTTTTAATGTTTATTATATGTGATATTATTGAACCGCAAATCAACTAAAGTAGGTTAATGAACCTATTACGAGTTGTAAACGTAAGCACTGAAACTAATAGAGGTTTAAAGTTTATTAAACCATACTACGTAAACGTTAAAAGGACTTTTGTTGACGTTACTAATTTTAAACTTACTAATGCAAGTGGTAAAGTACTAATTCTACACTCGTCTAACTTAGTGCTAACTCTACATTAGGAAAATACAATAATGGAGTAGGAACTGGAAAATCTTTATGATTCACACACAAAGCTTCAACACCCGTTTTCCATGATGATCGCAGGTAATACTACTAAACTTACTTAAATTGACTATGTTTATAACATATTCAAGGTTTCTGATTTCAAGGTTCATCGCAGTCTGGAAAAACTAGCTTTACAGCTAACGTTTTATATAATCTAAATGAATTAGTGGATGAGCAACCTGACAAAATAATTTTTAGTTATAGCACTTACCAACCGTTGTATGACGAATTAAAGTCAAAACTTTCAAATATTTCATTCGAAAAAGGACTGTACTTTGATGTTTTAGACAATTAAAATACTCCGCTCATTATTGACGATTAAATGACTGAATCATCCAAGGATTTAAAAATTCGAAGTTTGTTTCCACAAGGCGTATATCATAGATCAATTTCAACGATATTTTTATTTCAAAATATATATCCACAAGGACGATTTTCTCGTGACATAAAGCTTAACACAAACTACATTGTTTTACTTAAATCACCTATGTTTTTGTTACAAGTGCAATGCATGGGACGTTCGTTGTATCTTTGTATGAATATTTTCTTTACGAAAGCGTACTTGTATGCAACAAAACTTCCCTTCAGCTATTTATTCGTGAATCTGCATCCAAAGTGTCACGATCATTTTTAAGGTTGGAGTGGAATATTAACACAAGAATCTGAGGTAATTTATATACCCAAGTAATCGTATGATTTATACTGTCGACGTTGAATTGTTATTTGTAAAGAATAAATTCATAGTAGAAGAACTTGCTCATGTGTGTATTGACAATAATAAATCTAAAAACTTTGTTTTTAAAAACCCTTTTTCCTTTTGTTTATTAAACAAAAAAGAAAAACAAACAGTGCTTTATTGCCAAAACTACTTGCACAAAATTCGTTGAAATAAAGGACAAATTCCTTACTCTTGGCAAGCAGAACTTTTGTCTAACATAATTGTTGACGGTGATTTTGTTTGCGTAAAAAGATTTCAAAAAGCAGAATATTTAAAGTCAGTTTGATCTAACGGAACAGATGTAAAAAACTTAGAATTTTATTGTTTTCCATCAGTATTTGTCAAGAATTCAAAATTAATTGTGATGTTCCATCGCATTATAAATTTAATCTCTAATGTGCATTATTAAAAGTGAACTTTCACGCATCATTTGTGAAAAATATACTAACTTTAAATGTCTGTGAGGATCAAAAAAAATTTAGAGTTTATTGAAAAAATTAAATAAGCTACTTATTAAAACCGAAAAATTTTAATCAGGGAGGCAACAGAAGATAACATCTTAGCACTAGCTAAAATTGCACATAACTTTTTACTCGGAAATCTTTTAATAGATGCATTACAACAACAAAAACTTAAAAGACATCGTCACAGTATACGGACGTTAGCAAAGGTTAAACTATCAACAAAGTTCAAAAATAAATTATTACGACAAAAAGGTAGACTTTTACCTCTTATTGTCACACTTCTGCTATCATCAATTGGAAGCGTTGCTGAAAAAGTAATTGCAAACACGATAGGTCTGTGAAATGGCAAAGCGTATGAAACTGATTTCAGAGAAAGAATTTGATACATTAAAAGGTCTTGCTAATGATCCTATTAAAACAAGTGGTGATACAAATTTACAAGACGCTGGTACCTTAGCCAAAGCTATTTTGTATTCCAACTCTATGCCAGAAAATATAAAGACTTAACTTTACGGGTCGATGGTAATACATCTGACAAAAAACTATAACGACCTACCTAATAAACCTATTAAAGTAACATTAACGAGTGAAATAGACGACAGGAATAGTAAATTACCAAAAATACAAAGCCACTCTAAGAGTGAAAAACAAATTAAAAATATTTTTTCACTAAGCGATTTAGATTTAATTGACTTTATACCATTGACATTTATCAAAAATGCTTGCAAACTTATGTCAAAGTTAAAAAAACATTCACAGTATATACAGTGGGATGATTATGGTCAAGTATCATTTAATAATGGTGTCAGCTACGCACCGGATGTAAACATTAGTGATTTAGTTTCTGCTGCGGTAAGACCTCAGTTATCGTTTGATAAAATTGGACCGATTGGAATCACTCTCTTTAAAAATCTTATTAGAAAGCTACGCATTCCACTTTTATTAGTGTTCTCAAAAGTTTGACAGGAAATATCAGGGATGGTAAGCCGAAAAATTAAGATTCGGATTCAGATTAAGCTTTCAACTTTGTAAAATATTCAGATTTCGATTGAGATTAAAATAAGCTGAATTTATAAATTAAGATTCTGATTCCGCTAAGCTGAAAAAAGCCAAAAAAATTCGGATTTCGATTAAGCTTAGCTAAAATATCCGGCGCTTCGCGCTAGATTTTGTCTGAAACTAAGACCCACCCAAAGAATTTTTTTGCACGGATCGTCCATAAATTACGTCATACAAATTTTACCATTTTAGGCACCCTCACTGTCATAAGTTTAGAAACTAGGTTGACACATATCTTTGACATAGGATTTTACTAGTATGCCTGCAGAGATCGTCCTTAAATGACGTCATACAAACTTTACCATTTTAGGAACCCCCACTGTCATTAGTTAATTTTTTATTAGGATCGTCCGTAAATGACGTCAAAAAAATATCACTCCTTTATTAGGATCGTCTGTAAATGATGTCAAAAAATATCACTCTTTTATTAGGATCGTCTGCAAATGATGTCAAAAAAATATCACTTGTTTATAAGGGTGATCCTGTAATGACGTTACTTTAATTATGTATCAGGTAAACGTACTGTAGATAATAGAAGCCAGCATTTGAATAGACGCAAGCCTCGGATAGTGACCGTGGGTTTTGCCATAAGCGGTGATGTTAATTTTTACAGCTCAAACTTTTTATTTTTACTAAAAGCTGAGCGCATCTATACAGAGCTTTACGGCATATCTTTGAGTCTTCAATACCTAACCTAACTTATTGACCAGACAAGAGAATTTTCACAAACCTAGCTGTACCACTCGAACCTCGTCCACCAGATGCATAAAATTTAGTGTTTTATCCACTCGTACATGTGCCTTTCTTTCTAAGCTCACTCGCATTGACACTAGGCGTATCCATCTAACTAAACCCTGCACCAGCGTCTCTCATACTGACGCAATTCCCAACAAGATCTTTCAAGTCGCTTGAACCCTGCTTTATGGTATCAGCAAACTTCGTACCTAGCACACTCGTACCGGTGTATCAACTTAAACCTGTGCTGTTATTAAACGCACACTTGTACCAGTCCCACTCAAATGCCGTTCATTTTCACTGGCACATTTTGTAACTTGATTTCACGGATACTAACTGCAAGGATTTTATGCTAGCCTTCCTATGTAAACAATGTTTTCCAATGATTAAAACAGTTCGCTGTAAGCTCAGCATCTACTTCGGGCCCACGGTGGACAAATCCGGCACGAAGCGCCGGATTTTTACTAAAGGTTCAAATTTAAGAATAAATTCTTCCAAAAACTACTAAAAGTACCCGTCCTACAAACACGCATCACCACAACGCTCCGTAGAACAGTCATGTCAAACAGGCCGCACAAACGCCGCACGTTTCATAGAGTTGCTTCATGTACGCCTCGGAAAAATAAATCAAGATGTAAAATATTTTGCTACATGTATATTACAGTTAAAACAAAGTATGTATGTGGTAATTTAAGTAGGAACTTTTAAAATTAAATTTTTCGTATAATTTTACTACAGTGAAATCCTCCTATAAGGGACCCTGATTTAAGAAAAAACCGCCTGAAGTTACAAATTTAAAATATTTGGTTGGCTGGCTATGCTTACAATGCTAAAATTATCCGGATGTAAGGGACCCAATGTAAGGGATAGTCGGGTTTAAGAGACCAATTTTTACCACTTATTTGGTATTTTTGACTATTTATAAGGGATATTACAAACACAAGTAGCAAAATTTGTAAATTTAAATGTAAAAACCGAACCGCACAACTGAAACACTACTTGACTGTTGGACTGCACTCATTTCTCATCTCTTCTCATCACCTACATCGTTCGGAATGGAGGCCTATGTGATTGAGAAACTCACATTTTCATATATTGCAGCAATGGATGACAATTTACTTACGGAAGAGGAAATGACTGAGGAAGAAATTGTAAGTAATATCACCCAACAAGATGATTTAGATGTTGAATCTGACAAAGATAAGAAGAATTGCTAGCGTCATTTCCAAGTATTTCTGAAGCTTCATATATGATACAAAAACTCCACTAATTTTTTATAGCTCAGATGAATTTTTAAGAATCTGTGTTTTTTTACGAATCTTCATAGTAATAATTTATGTGTGCGTCAAAACTAAAATAAAACAAAGCAAACATCATTAAATGACTTTCTTAAAGAATCTTAAAATTTAACTATCATTTAATCCCACTGTAAATATATTAATTTTGACATTGCTTTTACTGCAAAGAAAATATTTTTTTCACTTGATAATTCTCTTACAAGGGAAATCCCTTACATTGTTAAACGGGAAAGCGGCTAAACTTGACAAAAAAGGTCGGTCCCACGGGGTCCCTTATCTCCAGATTCTACAGTATTTAGTTTTGTTTCCACCTAATGTAATTTGCGCCATACACGTTTAAAACAGACAAGCCTACTTATCTATTTTTGGCATTTCTTGCGTAAAATAAAATGAATTAAATCAATTAATTATTGCTTAAACATAGTTTATGTTTTAGAGAGAAAGTTAATATTTATTTACAACTGACTTTACAATAACGCTTGCCATAAAGACACAGTTAGAACAATACACAGTTATTAAAATAGGAAAAATGGTTTAGAAATATAACAAAAATGTTGTATACATATTAACTTTACACTAACTGTTAGATAAATTAATATTATATAAATGATTGTGAGCTATTTGACAAGAGCCTCTGATAGTTGCAATCACTATTTGTTCTACTAATTCAAAAGAAAGTCGCATCTTTTAAAAGACTCAAACAATTCCGGAATCGTGCCACGAGCTTCCACCAGAAAACTTATTACTTATAACTTCTTGAGTTGGTATTTTTCCATAAAGTAGAGAATACATAGATTGTAATGAGATTGTTTTTCAATATAAACTTTATCTCCTTGATCAGAATTTTGCTCTATACGTAATGTAGGAGCCAGGATTTAACCAGTTTTATACTTTGTTCGCCAGCAAATTATATCTACGCGGTTAGAAGCCCTATCTGTTACTTTTTCAAACACATTCTAATCCAGTGTCCTTAAATGTTTAGCAATTATTGACCGAACTTCATGATGTCGACTGTTACTCAGTATGCTTCCCACTTGACATTTACCCAAAACATGAGCGATAGTTTCTTTCTCTTCACAGTGTCTGCAAAGGGTAGATTCTAACAAACCTTGCTACTAACTACAACTAATACAAAAAGAACAAAACGCACTGACAAAATGTTCACAACATGTGTTAAATTTAACAAAGCAAAGTGGAAATTGTTGTCAATATTACTCCAATTAAAGCTTTTATTCACGTTACAACAACCTCCTTTAAGACGAAAATATCGCTAGGGAAAATTATTTGATTATATATGCAATAAAAGTTGCACTCTAACTAGTTTTGAAAAACTAAAAGCAGTCCAAAATACCCAAAATTGTTTGACACTACTGCAGTAAAATAAAATACTGTATGTCGCATATGTTGTTGGCATGAAACTGGTCTATATTTAAGAGCGTAGTAAAAGTGGCTAGAAATAAAAAATTGAATTTCCCGCAAAAAGCCGAATCCAAAAGCCAAAAAAATACAGCTTACGGATTAGGCTTCTTGTGAACATAGGGATTTGGATTTAGATTAGGCTAACAGAATTTTTGCTTTTCGGATTCCAATTAGGATTTAGCTTAAGAACAAATTTAGCTTAATTCAGCTTTTAGATTCGAATTAAGCTTAAGCTTACCATCCCTGAAAATAATTGAATAAGTAAGCAAAGAGAAACAACCTTCCTAAGATAAAGACGCAAGTTCGAATTTAAATTCTCTCAAAGCCTTGCGATTGTTAGTAAATTGAAAAACTAGCAACCATTAGATACTATACTAAAAACATAGATAACTTATTCAGTAAAATATAATATCTATTCAAAAAGAAAATATCAACATCAAAACAAGTAAAATATGCTTTGAAGGGTATGCAACTATTTCATTAAGAGAAACATCATTAATTGAAGATCATCGTTGGTGTAATATTAGGACTCATACTGCAACTCTAATAGCGTCAGCGTGATTTTTTTACGAAGGTGAAGCTGATATAGCTACGTGTTACTACTGTAATCTTTGCCTATTTGATTGGGGTCCAAACGACAACCAATTTATTGAACATGCAATATTCAGTCTAAAATGCCCGTATTTACTTGTTAACCGTACTAAATTCTGGAGAAACGATCTTCAATTCATTTCAATCCTTCAAACAATGTGAGTAATAAATTAAAAATTTTGTTACACTAATTATTTAAATGCATGTAATAATTAATTTTGTTTTAAAGGAAGTTTCAAGTTTTTTCAGTGACGTGTACTCAAGGCTGGTTCTTAACCCTAATTTTGAATCCTCATGGCGAAAAGGTTTTAGTCCTTATATGTCTAATTTGCAAATATTTTATCTTTTAATTACTTTAATTTTATAAGGTACATTGGTTTATAACATTTAAAGGTTGAACATGATTAAGTCTAAGTTGGATGAAGGAATTTGCAAGGTTTGCTAGATTAATAATGCATCATATCTAATGCTTCCGTGCAGACATTTGGACTATTGCAAAGAATGTGTAGCAATGCAAAATAAGTGTGTCATCTGCAGAGCGAGTCATACGTCAATTATCAAAACGTTTAGAAGTTAACAGTCTGTAGTATAAAAGAACCGTATCACCTTGATATCGGTTTTATTAATTACAGTTATTTAATTTAATATTGATAATTATTCAGTTTACAAAATAAAAGGCAAGTATTTGTTGGATCACGACGTTTACCATAAGGAGCTAGAAAATCGCATTGACAATAACTCCAATACGACTCTTACAATTAATAAACAAGTGTTGGTCTTAGAAAATCAAAAGGAGCATTCATTCCTATATCTGCAAAAGAGTTTGTTCCTAGTGCGAGCCAAACAGTTACTGACGACTACTCAAACATGAAAACTGATGATTTAGTTATACCTCGAAGAAAGACAAGAAAGTTACGAAAATCTTCTCAATCAGGACGTGGAATAAAGCAAACTCGTTCTGTCACGTACTACACACCCTGTGAAAAAAAGCGTAAAGTCAAGAAAAAAATCGAAAAAAATTTTCACGTAACAAAACCGACATTTTTTTATAATGTTTCTGAAACATAAAGCCTCACAACCTGCTATTTGAGGTCAGGTAAATAATTTTCCGTTACATTTAACCGATACTACAATTAATTACAGTTTGTACGCGGAGTACAAAACTGTTGTTAACATTTAAGACTCAGACGCTAAAATTGAATTTCGCGTAATAGGAAACTCAAGTCAATATTTGGATTTAAAAGACTCTTTCTTGTATTTTTGCATAAAAGTCATCAACGTGGACAATTCAGACCTTCAGAAGAAACAAGATATTGGTACTACTAATTTTCTTTTACATTCATTGTTTTCTCAATGTGATTTGTATAATGATAGCCGTCTTGTATCAACAAGTTACAATTGCTATGCGTATAAAGCTTATATACAGAACCTTTTTTCCCACAGTACTAAAACTCCGCAGTCACTAAAATCGTGTGTTTTATTTCATGAAGACACAGACAAGTGTGATGCCAGTGATACAAATGAAGGATACTAAAGTCAATAAATTTGTGTAGCCAGATCTAAACCTTTGGAGCTTATTGATAAATTATGTTTAGACCTATCAGAGCAAGATAGGTACATCCTTAGCGATACTGATCTTACAATTTCATTATCAAGGTTGTCAGATGCGTTTGCACTTCTTGGTACCGAATCATCCGTCAAAATTAAAAATTGATTGCAAGAAAAAGTCAATGTCCTATATTCAGGAACAGCAAAAGTTAAATTTCTGGACGCTAGCTTTTTTGTGAGAAAGCAAATACTTTACCTAAGTATTATTTTAGCATCAAAAGCTCCTTGACGCCTGGCACACGGCAAAGTATGCATTTAAGAGGACAGAAATAACGTTTTTCACTATACTAAGAGGTAACTTATCCTTCATTTCAGAAAATTTGTTTATGACATCAGTACCGTCAAGACTAATATTTGGATTTGCATCAAGTTCAGCGTTGAATGGTAACTTTGAAAAAAATCCATCATGTTTTTAACATTTTGATGTGTGCTACGTTTCACTTTCTTTCAATAATATGAACACTCCAATTTGTCCTCTGAATTTGAATTTTCGAGATAATCAATATTTGCTTGCCTACTACATGTTATTTTCTGGCACTAAAAACCTAGGACGAAATCAAGATTTAGCGCTTTTAAGATACGACTACCACATTGGAAACTGTTTTTTTGCATTTGATATTAATCAGAGCAATAACGACTCTAATATTTAAACTTTAGAAAAAAACGGAAACATTAGATAAGAGTTAAAATTTTCTAAGGCTTTAGAAGAAGCAACTAACTGTATTGTTTATTCAGAGCATCAATCAGTGCTAGAAATAGATAAGTTTTGACAGTTCAATTTATCTTAATTAACTATGTCACACGTGGATGCTCTTTGCACTACAGATATTTTTAACGTACTAGCAAAATACTTGAGACATGATGAAACTAAAATATATGTATTGGTCATTGATGAATTGAGTTATATTTAAGAAAGCGCCTTTACTTGTATTTTTAACTCAGGTCAATCTCAATTACCAGAAAAACACTGGTTGGCAATACAAAATCAGAAAATCCGATAGTTTATTTTTTTAATAGCTTTGGTATGGGTTTTCTATACTTTGAAAAATATGTAATTAATTTAATTAATAAATATGGTGGTAAATTAAAGTATAATGTAAATCAAGTGCAATCAAACAAAAGTCAACTTTGCGGTGTTTACTGTCTAAAGTTTGTGCTTCAAGAGTCACGTTTTGCAACCTATGAATGTTATTTAAGATCATATACACCTAATTTATTACATAATGATTTGAATATGCAATCGTTTTATAAGTCGTTACAAAATGAATGCGTGCCACTAAATTGTTTGTGCTTACAAAAATCAACATGCATTCAGTCTTGCAAAACAAAATAACCAAACTCTGTATAAATAATTAGTTTCGAATTATTATTGTAAATGTAAATAATGTACAACTCAGTCAATCGCGGCATTGTCCAATTTATCAGGTTGCTATACATGTATCACACTCAATTGATGAAGATGATAATGTTATATAGTTTAAATTTTAAAAAAACGTTAAATTTAGTTTGTATATAAAAACTTTAAAGGTGTGGTAAACATGATTTTTTATGTCAAATGCAATTAATAAAACCGTTAAAATTAAATTAAATTACTTTAAAATATAAATCAAATGTTTTTTGTGTTCAAGTTTTTTTTTATATTTAAATTTATCAACTTGTAATAAATGTTAGTAATAACTTTGGATGCCTTCTACAACCCATTTTTCTTAAACGCTCAGCCAATAACGGAAGTGGTTTCATTAGCGGGCCTACTTTTTCAGGTGTGAAAGCCGCACCTGACCCCCATTCTTCTTTTACATCTTTAACTTTTTTTTGTGTCAACCCTTCCATTTTTTTCCTGCTATATTTATTATACGCATATTGTAAAAACCATCCATCACCCAAATCGATGTACAACGGATCTTTTGGCTTTCCTAACCCACGCTTTTTTGATAGATCAAATACTTTAACACCATTTTTTGATTTGTAAACGTTAGGAGCTGGACCTTTACCAATACCTTTTAGATCTGGTTTCGGCTTACGTTTTGTCATGACCACCTCATTAACTCCTGTAGCAGTCTTATTTTTACGCTTCCGTCCAGGTTTTAGTTTTGAAAAGTCTTCTTAATTAGTGGATTTAATTTTTGGACCAACCGATGCTTCAGTTTTTTGTGTTTGAACCCCACTATCCGTACCATTATTTGGTACCTCAAAAATTTCGTCTTCGCCATCATCATGGTCGTTAGTATTGTCATCATCTTCTTGACCGTACATCTCCCCTACGTCTTCCTCTTCCTCTTGAACTTCTTTATCCTCACTTTCATCGTCATCGTCACAATCCTCAATGTTTTTTTGTAGTATTTTGGATTCTAAAATGTAAGTAAGCGAATAATTCATTTATGTACTTACAAATAAACAAGTCAGTTGTGTCGGATCAGGGCTAAATAATATAGTCAAGATCGTCGGTTTCTGTGGTGTTAATAAGAAAGTCTTATTTAAGATTACTTTTGTGATACTTTTATTCAATGATAATTCAAATAGTGAGTTTCAATCCAATTATTACCAAAGGCAATAACCAACTCTGTTGGGATCTGAATTGAGACTAAATTATATTATTCCATATTGTGATTTCTAATCGTCGGATCATTGCTATTACACAATAATAGCAACAATCCACGTCGCTTCATTTCAATCTCGGGCTATGGCCCTGTCCATTTAATACAATGATAATGTAAATAAAGCCTTTTAGCACGCTCTCATTATACACGGCGAATGCAGTGATGACATCGGAATGTCCACCGCTGCATTCTCTGTGTGTTTGGTGAACAACACCAACGGATGCATAACTGCTGATTTCAGCGAAGGTTGGGATCCGTGCACAAATTATGCACTGATCTAACAGCCCCCCTACAAAAGGACCTGATCTCCTGATCGGTCAAGCTCAAAACTTAACCTTCGATGCTTCAGCAACCATACTGTTAATAATTCGCTTTTCGATCATTAATTGAATCCAATGCTAAGCTAATTTCAACACAAATTAGTGGTTAAAATTTGCAATAATTCACGGTTATTTTAATAATTGCAAGAGTTATAATTTCCTTAACTGCTTTTAGTTCCAATTTTGATTACACTCAAATTAAAGCTTAACTTAAATAAATATTTAAATATAAAGACTGTGTGTGACTTTTGTCCTAGGATTCATTTCAATTAATGCCATCGAGTGCTTAATAAATATTGAATTGAATAAATGTGAGATACTAGTTGCTATGTCAGTTTTGTTAGTAATTATAGACAATTTTAAATCATATTATCTGTTAATTTATTCATTAAGTGTTTTATTTTTGTTCTTTTCTCCTTTAAGATTTAAATGTTGCTAACTGCTAAAATTGATTTTGTATTGAGCTTTATGTTTTGTTTTTATTTTGTTTTTAGGCAATTTTCATAATGATGTATTAATCAAAGATAGTTTTATCCGCTGTAGCATCTATGCTACCCTGCATCTCCCCTTCAAAAAAAACTGTGTCCCACAGTTCCAAGATTAATACTCGAAATTGCAAGAAAAATGAAATAAAATAAATCCTCTAGTTACAAATGTAAATATCGTAGTTATGTGTTAGTGATGGTTAAATTAAATCAAAATAGATTAAAGAAATTATATTCTGAATAGAATGTTTAATATTGAAGTTAAATATAGACATTTAGGTAGTTCCCCCTAGCTATTCTAATTTTTATGTGGTTTTATTTTTTGACGTTATTTTTTATTGATTTCGATTTCTGTTATGTTGTTAATTTCAATGTTGTGGAGGGTAGGAATGATTTGATGGTCATTGGAGGGCGGGACTTGGGTCAGGGGCCTGCATCTCGTTCATTTTCACTACCATCAAGGATTTACGTACTTGTTGATTAATACCAACGAGACTGTGACGACTGCTGGTGGCCATCGTGGTGGGCGGATTTGTAGATTTTTTGTGCTCTGAAGCTGCTAGTTTTGCTAGAACGTTATTTGAGTCAGGTTTTCCTCGGTTGTAATAGGTAGTTGACACTTCACCATCTTTAGTAATTTTAACGGTTTTGAATCTTTCTGATTTAACAAGTGCTGCAAGTGTGGGAACGCAGCGATAGGATTTGTATTCTTTATAACTTTTAAATGCGATATAGGCCATAATTCCAATCAAGAGGATTAACACAACCAGAGTTGCTTCGATGGAGACTCCTATGCCAATAATCCAACTCTCTGTGCTTGCTTGAGCGCCTGGTACTAGTATAAGCAGTTGGCCGATATTAAAAATTTTGCAGGTTAAAAAGATGAGCCATCCGATGATGATCCAATTTAGCGTATGTGTTCCCCATCCAAGATGCGAAGTAACATCCCAATAGTTTTCTTAAGCTGCAAGCTTGGCTACGTCAGATCTTAGATCGGCATCAAGTGCTGAAGTGTCTAGCGGAGGCGTTGAGATATTCAAATGTGGTGCGGTGATGTCCCAGTCAATATTTAGTACCGGTGTTAGATCATCGTAAAGCACTGAGCCTGAAATTACTGCTGCTTCTACTGTACTCCATTCTGACGGTATTACGTGATAAATCAAAGGGATATCGGTGGTGTCTGCTCTGCAGGGAAATTCAGGTGTAATGACGACTGAGTCGCCTCTCATGATGCAGTCGCAAGGTAAAGTTATCTCAAGTGCTCCCGCCTGCTGAAGTGGTTTAACCTTGTAGTTTAAGCCCGATTTGCAAGATATGATGAAATGCTCTGCCGGATTTATGATGGAATATACATTACTTTCAAGCTGTGTGACCAGAGTTTTGATTTCTTCTTTGCTAGTTAGTGTTTCACATGTGTAAGTACATGCTGCAGTTAGCTCAGCGACTGATGATTGCCGAAATAAAGCTTGGGCACACTGAGGACTCATAGTGGGTGAGATATGAAATCGAGGCAAATAGCAAAGTTGATCTCTCCTTGGGTTGCAGTGGTCGAGCAAAATTCCGGTTAATGGTAGGATCGTGTCTCCAAATGTTGCTACATAGGCGGTTTCTTGTCGAATAATGCACAACGCGTTCTTGTACAAAAACGGAATTGTTAAAATTTGATAAAGTCACTAATTATTGTTTCTTCTTGTTGGTACTTTAATTGTTACTGTGAGTTCACTTTTCGAAAATTGGCACATCGCGATTTGTACTTGATAGTACTGTGATAATTTATTGATGGGAATAGCCAAATTATTTCCGTGCCTTGCAAGTTCTTTGGATAATTCCTTTAAATCTCGCTCTAAAATTTTGGGGGTCACAATGCTGGCTGGAATTAATTTAGATTGGCATTCAATGGTTGTTGCTCTCCAATCTGCTGTTAATGTCATGTGATAGATGGCTTGCGAATTTCTGATAATTAATTTGGCCAACTCCTGATCGTTTTGAAATGATATATTGTGATTCCGTCTCTGTTCTTCGTCAAATGCTGTTGTCATGTTTTAAATAGCGTTCTGCACATTGGCTGCGTAACTGTTAAACGTGCTGGTTGTAGCGACTAAGTCCTTGTGCTCTCGTACTAATAATTGTTTTAGCTCTACTACTTCGTTCAGTCGATCTTCTTTTTTGGCTACATATATATTTTGAACGCTGCTGTCTGTTGCTACACCAAAGGCCCAGTGCCAAAAATAACCTACCCATTCAAATGGATTTCCAATCGTTCGCTTTGTTCTTGTTTGTAGCTGATTTTCCATGAAATGAATTTTCTGCTTTGCGGAATTACGAACTTGGTCTAAGATGATATTTTGCTGTTGTGAAGCATGGCAGACTGGTAAATTTGAGCAGGTTTGATAGGAAAACATTTCTGAGTTAAAACCTGGAATCTTGGTTTCAAAAAATCGTGGGATCGAATTCTCCTAAATAATTGTATTAGGTAGCTCAGTGATATGGACACCTCTGCGAACCTTTACTCTTGGTTGTGCTTGCCCAAATGCCATTGATAGTAAAAATAGCAAAATCAACGTTGGCCAGTAAATTGATGTTGAAGTCGCCGTTATAACATTTACGCGAGCTGTGTTCCGCTTACGCAAGTTGTATCTTTGTTGCTCCGGTACTTCAACCTCGGGTTTTTCTAGTTGATCTTTTTCTCTAATCTGTGGTATCAACGTGTTGTTGATTTGTTTGGGTTTTCGTCCCCTTTGTTTTGGTGCAACCACTACTACCGAATCGTTCTCATGTGACGCTGCTTTGACTGACCCTCTCTCAACTCCGAGATCCCCTTCGTGCTCTGTAAGGTTGATGTCGACATCCTGGTCTATAATTAACTTGAAGTTTTTCAGTCCTTGCTTGGCCACGTTCGCTAAATTTCCAAACGCTAATTAAAATGAGTCATCTAAATTGTCTGACTGCTTTTCTGATGGTGCTGTGCTCTCTGGGGTCTTAGTGACCTCTTCTCTGACATAATAGGGCTTCATGCGTTCAACGTTGATGGTGACGCTGTAGATCCGGTTTTTATCTGTTCGTCCTTTCAACTTATACACGTTCTCTTTCACCAATTCCATGACGAGGAGTGGTCCTATATAGGGCTGATGTAACTTTTGCGTTAGCCCTTTCTTCCGTGTTACTTTCTTTATTAGTACTAACTCTCCAATTTCGTAGGTTCTATCGCTTCTGGTGTTGTTATATCGCACCGCGTACTTTTGCTGCTCCGCTTCGATGCCTGCTTTTGCGATTTCCCTTGCTCGTGTGACAACTTCCAGGTGACTTAATGCGTCTTCTTTATAAATCTTTGGCAAATTACTCTCCAGTTGATATCTTGGTTGATAGTTCAATAATAAAAAGCAAGGGGTATAATTTGTGATTTTATGAACGGATGTATTGATAGCAAAGACGATGTGAATTAAAAACAGATTCCAATCCTTTTGCGATGAGGACGTATACATCCTGATGCATGTGTTAAGCGTTCCATGTGTTCGTTCGACGCACCCTTGGCTTTTTTGGTGATAAGGTGTGCTGTAGCTATTTGTTGACCCTGATAGTTTTGTGATTTCTTTGAATAGCTGAGATGTAAAGGTAGTACCTAAATCGCTCTGAATTTCTGCTGGTGTTCCAAATTTTGTAAAAACGTCGTCTGATAAAAATTTTGCACACTCCAATGCTGTAGCTTCCTTGACTGCCCGAGCTATTAGATATTTCGTGAGGTAACATACTGCTGTGATTACGTATTTAAACCCCTGCGTGCTTCTAGTAAAAGGTCTCATGACATCTACTTGAATTTTTTCAAAGGGCTCCAATGGTACTGGAATGAACTGCATTTTTCCGTCCGGCTTTCGACGTTCTACTTTATTGACTTGACAATTGTGGCATGTTTTTACATAGTGGTCAATCTCTCGGTGCTGATTTTCCCAATAAAATCTAGTTCTAATTTTCTTAAACGTTTTGTTCATTCCCAAATGACCAGCCGTTGGGCTGTCATGAAACGCAAAATAAATTCTTGGTTTCCAATGCTCTGGTGCAACAATTATTTCACTTGGTCCGCTTCCTTTGCTGTTGTCATAATATAAGGTTTCTTTAATCAATTTGAATTTTAACTTCATCTTTGGTGATGCGGTACCATTATAAAGTGCTGTCATAAGCTCTGCTAATTTTGGATCTTTCCTTTGTTCTTGATGAAATTTTTCGGTGGTAATTATCCATATTGGAATTTCAAGTAAATCTGCGTCTGTGTGCTCATCAATTTGTGGATATCTGCTCAAAGCGTCTGCCAGATGGTGGTGCTTGCCAGCTACGTAACTGATTTTTGTGATAGAGTATTCAGATAATAGTAGAGCCATTCTGGTTAATTTCGGTGAAATTTCTGATTTCTTTGCTGTGAGAATGAATGCCAATGCACTGTGATCGGTTTCGACTTCAAATTCAACTCCTCTCAAAAATATGTCTAATTTTTTAATGCTCCAAGTAATTCCCAAAAGTTCGATTTCTGTTGTACTGTAGTTTTTTTCGGTTTTTGTCAAGATTTTTGATACATAAGCTACCACTCTTTCTGTACCCTCTTCGTCAATTTGAAATAGCGCTCCTCCTATTCCGTCCAAACTTCCATCTGTTCTCAATATCGTTCGCTTGTCAGGTCTCCAATGTGTTAAAATTGGGTAAGTTATAAGCGCTTCTTTCAACTTTTGAAATGACTGTTCTTGGGATTCTTCCCATTTAAATCGGTTATTCTTGTTTAAAAGTGATGTCAGTGGTTTGGAAATTTCTGCAAATCCCTTGATAAATTTTCTAAAATATCCAGAAGCTCCCAAAAAACGTTGAACGTCCTTTACTTTTTGTGGTGTTGGAAATTTGCTTATAGATTCTACTAATCTCTTGTTTGGTCTAATTCCCTCTTTGTTGATCACGAATCCAAGTATTTCCAGCTCTTCATATCCCAAATAGCATTTTGTTGGTTTGAGGCGTAGATTATGCTCCCTCAATCTCTGATGAACTAGTCTTAAATTTTCAACATTTTGATCTACAGTTTCCGTTCCTACCATGAGATCGTCTATGTAGTTGTCGACGATGTCATGTTTCAGACCAAGTAGAACGATGTCCATCATCATACTGAAGTAACTCCGAGAGTTGACCAGCCCGAATGGCAAAAAGTTATATTGAAACGTTCCATCAATACAAGCAAATGCTGTTTTCTCCCTAGAGTCTTCGTGAACTTCACACTGAAGGAAAGAGCTTTCCAGATCCATGCTGCTAAAGATTTTGGCGTTTCTTACACGGTATAAAATGTCCTCTATATATAGTTGTGGATAAGCGATCGGCTTGGTTATTTCGTTAACTGCCCGAAAATCAATACATAATCTCGTAGCCTTAACTCCGGGTTCGTCCGACTTCTTTTTTGCAAGCAGACAAGGTGACGACCAAGGGCTGATTGATCGGGATATAATTCCTTGCTCTAACAACTTTTTCACATGTTCCCAAATGATTTCGTTGTTCTCTTCGCTGGTTCTACGATAGCGTTGTTTAATTGTTTTATGCGTTCCTGTATCAATTTCTAATTTCAGCAGTGACCACCTTCCGGGTTGGGCGCCTTCCATCATATATACATCAAAATAGTCTCGAATTACATTTCTAAATTTTTCTTGCTCCTCTTCGCTTAAATCAGGGTTAATTTTAACTTTGCGCACTTCCTTTTCTATGTCCGCTTGAAGTTTTTCTTGATCGATGCTCTTTTTGCTCTGAATAGAAATTGAATTAAAAAAATTTGACCTCCTCCTCGAGTTCTGCGGCTATATCATTCACTTGACTTGTTGTTACTCTCTGGTCATCTCCATATGCCATTGTTTCTATCGGTTCAATTTTTGATAACTTATAGCGATCCCCCTCATAAGTGTTTGCAATCGCCACGACTGTGTTTTTGCTCATAGTGATGTCTTCATCCGTGAGATTTGCAAGTGGTAAGCTCTTAGTTTTTTCTGATATCAAAACTTCGCACATAGCGATTGGAACTGATTGTTTCTGCACCGGTGCTGCTACAGCCGTGTATATACTTGGCAGTTTTGTTTTTGAAGTTTGGTATACCTGAGCTTGCATAACTCCATTTGCCGAAAGACGTATTGTTTTTACTAATTTCAATTTAAGATGTTTGCAGTCTTTCTGACTTTTAACGTAGTCCTGGATGGTTGGAATCAGGGATGGTAAGCTTAAGCTAAATTCGAATCTAAAAGCTGAATTAAGCTTAATTTGTTCTTAAGCTAAATCCTAATTGGAATCCAAAAAGCAAGAATTCTGTTAGCCTAATCTAAATCCAAATCCCTATGTTCACAAGGAGCCTAATCCGTAAGCCGTATTTTTTTGGCTTTTGGATTCGGCTTTTTGCAGGAAATTCAATTTTTTATTTCTAGCCACTTTTACTACGCTCTTAAATATAGACCAGTTTTATGCCAACAACATATGCGACATACAGTATTTTATTTTACTGCAGTAGTGTCAAACAATTTTGGGTATTTTGGACTGCTTTTAGTTTTTCAAAACTAGTTGGAGTGCAACTTTTATTGCATATATAATCAAATAATTTTCCCTAGCGATATTTTCGTCTTAAAGGAGGTTGTTGTAACGTGAATAAAAGCTTTAATTGGAGTAATATTGACAACAATTTCCACTTTGCTTTGTTAAATTTAACACATGTTGTGAACATTTTGTCAGTGCGTTTTGTTCTTTTTGTATTAGTTGTAGTTAGTAGCAAGGTTTGTTAGAATCTACCCTTTGCAGACACTGTGAAGAGAAAGAAACTATCGCTCATGTGTTGGGTAAATGTCAAGTGGGAAGCATACTGAGTAACAGTCGACATCATGAAGTTCGGTCAATAATTGCTAAACATTTAAGGACACTGGATTAGAATGTGTTTGAAAAAGTAACAGATAGGGCTTCTAAACGCGTAGATATAATTTGCTGGCGAACAAAGTATAAAACTGGTTAAATCCTGGCTCCTACATTACGTATAGAGCAAAATTCTGATCAAGGAGATAAAGTTTATATTGAAAAACAATCTCATTACAATCTATGTATTCTCTACTTTATGGAAAAATACCAACTCAAGAAGTTATAAGTAATAAGTTTTCTGGTGGAAGCTCGTGGCACGATTCCGGAATTGTTTGAGTCTTTTAAAAGATGCGACTTTCTTTTGAATTAGTAGAACAAATAGTGATTGCAACTATCAGAGGCTCTTGTCAAATAGCTCACAATCATTTATATAATATTAATTTATCTAACAGTTAGTGTAAAGTTAATATGTATACAACATTTTTGTTATATTTCTAAACCATTTTTCCTATTTTAATAACTGTGTATTGTTCTAACTGTGTCTTTATGGCAAGCGTTATTGTAAAGTCAGTTGTAAATAAATATTAACTTTCTCTCTAAAACATAAACTATGTTTAAGCAATAATTAATTGATTTAATTCATTTTATTTTACGCAAGAAATGCCAAAAATAGATAAGTAGGCTTGTCTGTTTTAAACGTGTATGGCGCAAATTAAATTAGGTGGAAACAAAACTAAATACTGTAGAATCCGGAGATAAGGGACCTCGTGGGACCGACCTTTTTTGTCAAGTTTAGCCGCTTTCCCGTTTAACAATGTAAGGGATTTCCCTTGTAAGAGAATTATCAAGTGAAAAAAATATTTTCTTTGCAGTAAAAGCAATGTCAAAATTAATATATTTACAGTGGGATTAAATGATAGTTAAATATTAGGATTCTTTAAGAAAGTCATTTAATGATGTTTGCTTTGTTTTATTTTAGTTTTGACGCACACATAAATTATTACTATGAAGATTCGTAAAAAAACACAGATTCTTCAAAATTCATCTGAGCTATAAAAAATTAGTGGAGTTTTTGTATCATATATGAAGCTTCAGAAATACTTGGAAATGACGCTAGCAATTCTTCTTATCTTTGTCAGATTCACCATCTAAATCACCTTGTTGGGTGATATTACTTACAATTTCTTCCTCAGTCATTTCCTCTTCCGTGAGTAAATTGTCATCCATTGCTGCAATATATGAAAATGTGAGTTTCTCAATCACATAGGCCTCCATTCCCAACGATGTAGGTGATGAGAAGAGATGAGAAATGAGTGTAGTCCAACAGTCAAGTAGTGTTTCAGTTGTGCGGTTCGGTTTTTACATTTAAATTTACAAATTTTGCTACTTGTGTTTGTAATATCCCTTATAAATAGTCAAAAATACCAAATAAGTGGTAAAAATTGGTCTCTTAAACCCGACTATCCCTTACATCGGGTCCCTTACATCCGGATAATTTTAGCATTGTAAGCATAGCCAGCCAACCAAATATTTTGAATTTGTAACTTCAGGCGGTTTTTCCCTAAATCAGGGTCCCTTATAGGAGGATTTCACTGTAATAAAATTATACGAAAAATTTAATTTTAAAAGTTCCTACTTAAATTACCACATACATACTTTGTTTTAACTGTAATATACATGTAGCAAAATATTTTACATCTTGATTTATTTTTCCGAGGCGTACATGAAGCAACTCTATGAAACGTGCGGCGTTTGTGCGGCCTGTTTGACATGACTGTTCTACGGAGCGTTGTGGTGATGCGTGTTTGTAGGACGGGTACTTTTAGTAGTTTTTGGAAGAATTTATTCTTGAATTTGAACCTTTAGTAAAAATCCGGCGCTTCGTGCCGGATTTGTCCACCGTGGGCCCGAAGTAGATGCTGAGCTTACAGCGAACTGTTTTAATCATTGGAAAACATTGTTTACATAGGAAGGCTAGCATAAAATCCTTGCAGTTAGTATCCGTGAAATCAAGTTACAAAATGTGCCAGTGAAAATGAACGGCATTTGAGTGGGACTGGTACAAGTGTGCGTTTAATAACAGCACAGGTTTAAGTTGATACACCGGTACGAGTGTGCTAGGTACGAAGTTTGCTGATACCATAAAGCAGGGTTCAAGCGACTTGAAAGATCTTGTTGGGAATTGCGTCAGTATGAGAGACGCTGGTGCAGGGTTTAGTTAGATGGATACGCCTAGTGTCAATGCGAGTGAGCTTAGAAAGAAAGGCACATGTACGAGTGGATAAAACACTAAATTTTATGCATCTGGTGGACGAGGTTCGAGTGGTACAGCTAGGTTTGTGAAAATTCTCTTGTCTGGTCAATAAGTTAGGTTAGGTATTGAAGACTCAAAGATATGCCGTAAAGCTCTGTATAGATGCGCTCAGCTTTTAGTAAAAATAAAAAGTTTGAGCTGTAAAAATTAACATCACCGCTTATGGCAAAACCCACGGTCACTATCCGAGGCTTGCGTCTATTCAAATGCTGGCTTCTATTATCTACAGTACGTTTACCTGATACATAATTAAAGTAACGTCATTACAGGATCACCCTTATAAACAAGTGATATTTTTTTGACATCATTTGCAGACGATCCTAATAAAAGAGTGATATTTTTTGACATCATTTACAGACGATCCTAATAAAGGAGTGATATTTTTTGAAGTCATTTACGGACGATCCTAATAAACAATTAACTAATGACAGTGGGGGTCCCTAAAATGGTAAAGTTTGTATGACGTCATTTAAGGACGATCTCTGCAGGCATACTAGTAAAATCCTATGTCGAAGATATGTGTCAACCTAGTTTCTAAACTTATGACAGTGAGGGTGCCTAAAATGGTAAAATTTGTATGACGTAATTTATGGACGATCCGTGCAAAAAAATTCTTTAGGTGGGTTTCAGTTTCAGACAAAATGTGGCGCAAAGCGCCGGATATTTTAGCTAAGCTTAATCGAAATCCGAATTTTTTCGGCTTTTTTCAGCTTAGCGGAATCGGAATCTTAATTTATAAATTCAGCTAATTTTAATCTCAATCGAAATCTGAATATTTTACAAAGTTGAAAGCTTAATCTGAATCCGAATCTGAATTTTTCGGCTTACCATCCCTGGTTGGAATGTCATCATCATCGTCTGATTCTGCTGTAATCTGTGCTTCGATGTAGTTTATTATTTTTTCTTCTATTTCGTCTGTGCCGTCTGTAAGTTTTATTTCTATCAATGACTGTGCTTCCGTGTTTTTATTCGTGCTGCAGCTGTTAATGGCATCTAACCAATTCTGTTGGAAGTAACTAGTTTGAGGTGCCTGTGTGACTGATAGAGGTTTAGGTTTGTTGGTGAACGTCAATGGCCAAGTTGATTGTATGTATCCCAGTTTGCTGTTAGTTGTGTCAAATTTAATGTCTTCGCTTGACGTTGAAACCACCGACGCTATGCTCGCTTCCGTATTTACGTAGGGTTTCGTTGAAATTTGATATGTGCTTAGACTCTGTGTAGTTGATGCGGGTGCTGTTGTGATCGCGCGATTGTACGGTAGCCTGTTTTCCTTGCTAAGATTTATGTCGAATAATTTTTGAATCTGAGGTGAAAATTTTGGAACTGATAATTCATCTTCTTGAAGCTGTGCTAAAATTTCCGCTCTTATTTGCTGCTTAATTGGCTCGTCAAATTTAATTTTACTCATGGCTGATATTGATTTTATTTCTTTGCCGGTGTCAGCGTCGTTTTTTCTGCTGATTTGATCTCTTTTATTACCTGTGCTGCTAGATTTTGTCTGTGTTCTAGGCTTTGTCGAATCTAAATATGCTTGATAATTCCCAGCTGCTAACTGTGTTATTTGGCCCTTTGACTGTATTTCTTTGACGCTCTCTGCTGTTGGTGCTGTGCTGATATTTGTGTTTCCCCATGTTACTGACTTTGCTTGCTTTGGGTGATGCTTTGTGATCTGTGATACTGTTAGATTTTTTGCGATCTTTGCTGGTGAGTTATTCAGTATTGTTCTTGTCTCTGGTAGTATCTTAGTAATTTGTGCTTCTGTTTGTGTCTTTGTGATTGGTGAATCTGGCTGTATCTTGGAGATTAAAGTCGGTGTTGGTGTACTATTTTTGTCTTGAAACGAGCGGATAGCGACTCCCTTGTTTCTGTCGTAGTCATGTAGAAATGTCGTGTAGGTATAAGTGTTTATCTTTGCAGTCTCACTCAGAAGTTGCGCAGGCTTCTTTGTGGTGCTTGAGGTAATGTCCGCGTAGTTAGGTCTAGTTACCATTCCATTTGTAGCTTCAAAGATGGCGTCCCACTTTTGAATGCTTGAAATCGGTAGCTCGACATTTCTGTTTGCCGAATCATTAACTCTGCTGTTGATCTTTGTTTGTTTGGATTGTACTGCTCCTACGTTTGATTGTCGTATGTCTTGGTCGGATTTAATAAAAGGAATTTTTCCAAAATATTTGCTCTCGAGTGTTCTTTCTCCGTGGTTTACTATTACTTCAAATTTGCTGAGGAAATCCATGCCGATAACAACATCTGCTGGAATGTGGTCCACAACATAAAAGTCTGACTTGATATCATAGCCGTTCAGATTTATTGTAGCCGTTACCATGCCTGATTTCTGAATTTCCTTGTTATTGAAACATTTAAGTTTGATTCCAGTGTTGGGTCTGATCTCAAATAGACTGGCCTGTTTTGCTGATAAAAGACTGACTTCAGCGCCGCTGTCTACGATGATTGTTGTTGGTTGATAATTTATTGCTCCTTCAATTGGAATCATGCCGATTTTGATGTCCTCAATTACCTGATTAAAAGTCCTTCTGGTGTCCCGATCTTGAAATGGTGTCTTATCCTTGTAGCTAGTCATGCGGTCTTTGTACAAATGCATTTGTTTTCCTTGTAATTTTGGTGGTTCAAATTAAGAGTCGTCGTCGCTGCTTTGAATATAATCCTGTGTGTCTGTATCATTGCTGCTGGTTTCGCTTTCAAAGACGTCTTGGTCATCGCTGATTTACGGATTATAACAGTCTCAGTTTTCTCTGTTACTGCTTTGGCTTTTCCAGTCTCTATCTTTCGTGCTGATTCTGCCACCTGCTTCGCTTTTGTGTTTTTTAACTGATAAGCTTTGCATCTGCTGTTCCTTAAGCTGCTTGTTGATTTTTGCTAAAGAAATTAATTTTTCCTTGATTATTTTTTCTACTGTGCCAGTTAGGTTGTTTGTTTGATTTATTGAGGTTCGTTGTGATTTACTAGTCTTTTCGTTTCTGCCGTAATTTGGATGATACTGGGAAGCCGGCCCGCTCGGTCCGGCTCCTATCAGTTTTTTGTATTCTGAGTTCTGTCAGTGTGCCCGTTGTTGGCCCCGCCTTGCTGTTGATTAGTGTTTCTATCTGGTCTTGGTGGGAGAAATGAGCTAGGTTGACTGTTGACTGGTTGGCTATTTGTGCCATTTTGATTTCTCATGGAATCGTGTTTGTATGTGTTGACTATGGGAGGTGGTATGCTTTGTCCGTTTCTGTTCTGTTCTTTCCAGTCCATATAGTTAGTTCGGCGTTTTGTCTTGCACTCATTTGCGTAGTGGCCATAAAATCCACATCTCATACATTTTACTTCTGTTGCATCCCGCCTTGGTGCTGGTGAATACATGAGGTTTGATGTCATTTGTGGCTGCCTTGAGTGCTGCTGTGGTGCTTGCTGTTGTGCTGATACTTGCTGATACGCCATTGTTGGTAAGTATTGCTGTGGTGCTGGGGCTGGTGTAGTAGCATTGCTACTTATATTTTCAATCATGTGAGTAAGCGTCGTTAACGTCTCTTCCAACCTGTTCAGTCGTTGTTGTTCTGCTGAGAGCGTGGTATGATTCTCTGTAATGGCGATTTGAGAAATTGCTCGTGTGATTAATGGTGTCAACATGGATTCTAGACCACCTGGTCTGCTATACTCTTGTATTTTTCTTTCTAACTGAGCCAGAGTGGTGGGCACATTGCCAGTCATCATATGAGTTCTTGCTTGCATGTTCATTCTCTTAAAAATCATTTTAATCAGAGTCGGTTCCGCTAATGTTCTGATATTATCTCCAAGATAATACAACATACGTTGGTAGAATGTGATGACTGATTCGTTTGGTTCCTGGCATTGCATCAACACTTCATCTAATTCTTGTGGTTCTGTCTCCATTTCTCTTGGGCAGTTATCAGTGAATGTTCTGACGAGTTGATCAAATGTTGTTAGTGGATTGTCAACTAGAGGAATATTATTGGCAAACCAACGTTGTGCTGCTTTTGATTCAAATGCCTGAGCAAATCGCTGTTTTTTCTGAACGTCAGTTAGCGGCTGTTCATCGGCCCACAGCCTAAAGATGCGCGTAAAGCTTTCTAGTGTCCTTGCTGTTATTTGATCTCTACATGTTGGTCTTGGTTCCCGATTTGGTGTGTAGAAAACATTCGGTCTTAGAAAATTTGGATCTTGATTTCCAGGTCCGCTGTATCCCTGTATCGCATAACGTGATTGAGGTGCCTGTTGTTGACAACCAATGTTGATTGCCTGTGGTAGCTCAAAAGCTGGTGCTGGTTGTTGAAATAGCGGGGCTTGTTGCGCTCCTGGATAAATTGGGATTTGAATATGGGGCTCTGCCGGTTGATTAAATTGCGCTTGTTGAAATTGATACATTGATGCTGGTGGTGCCTGTTGTTGCTGAGGCGCTTGTACATAAACACCAGATGGCGGGGCTGGTGGAAGTGGATGAACTTGTTGCGGGAGTGCCGCAAATGGATTGTAATGCTGATTGTTCTGTTGCTGGTTCATTACGTCCAAGTTTTGTGGCGATATTATAAATTGAGAGACTCTGAATACAGAATTATTCCAAAATGGGTTCGTTAGAAGTTCTCTTTCTGATGAGTTGTTGGTTAAATTTCCTGCAAGGCTTATTACAGTACTTGTGCTATCTAGAGTGCTTGTTGAATCTGAGCTAGGTGAGCTAGTTGGTCCAGGTGCTGTTCGATTTACGTATTCCTGTACCCGTCTACGGCTGGCCTCTTGGTTTTCTAGGTTTCTTCGTCGTTCGAGTAGTCGTTGACTTAGCTCCCTTTCTCGTTGCTCTTGGTCGTTGTTCGGTGATGCGGTTATATTTCTTAAGAGGTCTTGGTGTAAATTTAGAGTTGACTGATTTAGCCCTGTAGGATTGTGTCCGCTTGCGTTACCAACTGTATGATTTTGATGTGGTTCGATAATTTGGGTGTTTCTGCTGTGCGTTCTGTTATTTTCCAAATTACGCTGGCCAATTGGTGTTGGTGGGTTTTCGTCTTCTAGGATTTGCACTCGATTTAACTGAGCTGCTGCGACAAATTCGTTGCTACTTGCGAAAAAATAATGGGTTGCTGGTCTTTCTTGTTGTTGAATTGGCCTCCGTGTTGGTATTAGAGGGGTAGAATCTCTAAAGCGGGCTCTAAATCGTCTACGCGCTGCTTGAACTGCAGTTTCTGTTGGCTTTTCTGTTTTGTTGATAGTTTGGGGCTCTTTTATTTGTGCCTGAGTCGGTAAAGGTAATACGTTTTGCTGTTGTGAATTTTCTTGGACTGTTGATTCTGGTAAAAATGGGTTTGGTAAAGTTGGTGTCTTGTTTCTTAGTAGTACCTCTAAAAATATTATCAGCCTGATATTTAGGTGACCGTTACCGCTAGCAATATTTCCAAGTGATAATCGATTTTCGTCTGAGCCGTGTTGTGAAATTTGAGTGCTGGCTGCTCTGTTTAATTCTTCTTGTAAATTTCCTGGATGAATGCTTTGATTTATTGAAAAATCCGGTGGATTGTTGGCTGTTGCCACTCCAATACTTTCTGATATGCTTTCTGCGGCGCTATGATTTGAATGGTCTAAAATGATGGGTTCCTCTTCGTTGACTTCGTCTGACCCGTGGGAAGGTGTGTGATTTGAATTTTGTGTGTTTTCGTTTACGTCAACAATTTCTGCTTCCGATTCCTCTGTTGTTGCGGCGTTTCTATCAGACGTTGAGACTATAATCTCTGCCGTAACCTCTGATCGATTTTGATCGGTGAGCTGCTGCTGCGTCTGATTGGAGTCGGAGGGTGGAGGGCTCTGAATGGCTTCGTTGTGGGATATTGTTAGGAGTGGATGTATGGGCTGGCCGGTCGAATTGAATTACGTGGTCAGGGTTGTGAAAGATAATTAAGGACGCTTCCGGTTCGATACTGCTTACCGACGACATGTCGTCATAGTGCTAGGAGAATTTTTTAAAAACTAAGCAGCTGTGCGTAAAAAAATAGTTTTTGAATGCTCTTGTTTTAATAATGCAAATTTTGATTTTTGTTTTTGACGTTTTATTCTTGTTATGCTGTTGAGTTTTGATTTGCGATCAAAAGTGTGATCTTTATTTGTTTAAATTTGGGTAATGTTTTTGGATTTTTGATTTACGAGTCTGTTCTTAGGTTTCCATGTCTATGTGACGTAGTTCAGTTTAATTTTGTCTTTATGTGTTACCTTATCCGCTGTTGTTGTCCCAATATGAATGGTTTTTAAATTTTCGCTATGTGTTTTTGAAAAATAGGAGTTTTGGCCAGGGTCTACGACAGCCCTGTGTGCTTTATAAATTTTTGGTAAATCCTGTTTGAATTGCCCTGAAGTTGTTGATTTTAATTTTCTCTATGTTTCTTGCTAAATTAAAAATTTGACCAGGGTCTCCGACGGGACTATGTACTTTTTAATTATAGTGAATCCTTCTGAAAATGCCCCGATGTTGTTGATTTTAATTTCTTCTATGTTGTTAGTCAAATTATAAATTTTTCCAGGGTCTCCGACGGGACTATGTACTTTTTAAGTCCAGGTTGTTCCTGTGTTGAGTCGCCCCAGAGTGGTGAGTGTAAATGTGGCTATGTTGTTAGAAAAAATCGGGTTTCGGGCAGGGGCTCCCGCCTGACTATGTGTTTTTTAAATTTAGGTTATTCCGGTGTTGATTCGGCTTAGTGTCCTTGGTTCGAATTTTCTATGTGGTTGAGGGCGTTAAAAATTTTGGCATAGCCTTCGGCCGCCCTATACGCTTTTTAGATTTTTGTTGTTTCTCTTCAAATGTTGAATAGCCAGTAGTGCTTCCTCTTGTGGCGACAAGAGTTCCTTCCAGAAATATCGGGAACTATTTCTATTCCTCTTGGTTGCTTCGCCACTCTTCTCCCCGAATATTTCCACTATCAGTATTTCCTTTTCAGGGGATAAATAATAGCTTATTTCCTCGAGTTTACCTACTTAACCTCCTTCAGATCCGCTTGTTAGGCGGTTCTTTGGGTTTAATTAAGTATGGTGGTGTCGTTGGCTCGCTGCCGCAGATTTAGATCTGGACCTGAGATACCGCCCCTTTTTGGTGCTTTTTTTTAACTTTTTTGACTTGAAAGTGAGTTTAATTTTAATATTCGTAATGTTTTTTAAATATTTTTCAATATACCCGATTTAAAATTTTTGGAACTGATTTTTTACTATTTGGAACTGAATAAAATTTTTTAGGAATTTTGCGACCCTACTTTTTCGAAATTTCGAACTCTCTTCTATCTATTGTGCTTTACTTGAAGTTCGTAGCCCTTCCCGTTCAAAATCAATTAAAGTTTGATCTGTACCTATCAGTTTTTTCTACTACTTAAGTATAATATAGCACCCCACAAAAAAATTTGAAATTTTGAATTTTTTACTTTAAAATTATTTTTAACTTTGAAGTTCCGTTATTTTTTAATTTAAAAAAAAATAATATTTTAATAACTCGGCTTGGCAAAAATGAGAGAGATACGGATTTTAAATACCCTGCAGCTCCACCACTGTCAGATCAGGAATAAATAATATAGTCAAGATCGTCGGTTTCTGTGGTGTTAATAAGAAAGTCTTATTTGAGATTACTTTTGTGATACTTTTATTCAATGATAATTCAAATGGTGAGTTTCAATCCAATTATTACCAAAGGCAATAACCAACTCTGTTGGGATCTGAATTGAGACTAAATTATATTATTCCATATTGTGATTTCCAATCGTCGGATCATTGCTATTACACAATAATAGCAACAGTCCACGTCGCTTCATTCCAATCTCGGGCTATGGCCCCGTCCATTTAATACAATGATAATGTAGATAGAGCCTTTTAGCACGCTCTCATTATACACGGCGAATGCAGTGACATCAGAATGTCCACCGCTGCATTCTCCGTGTGTTTGGTGAACAACACCAACGGATGCATAACTGCTGATTTCAGCGAAGGTTGGGATCCGTGCACAAATCATGCACTGATCTAACAGTTGCAATATAAAACAATAAAAACATTTTTTAATTTTTAAAAGCTCAAAGTGATTAAAGTTACGATTTCAGGTAATATTTAAGATATTTTAGATGTAAAATTAACCTGTTTCTAAAAATTGTTTAGTATTTCGACGTCCTTTTAGAAGCTTAGATGTCAATAGAGCAGAAAAAACCTTTTTAGACCGTGTTGATCTGGTGACTCCGGTTCATGATCTACTTGTGGATGCTAATAAAAAATGTTTTACAAAAAATTGTGAACGATATTTTGAAATGTTTAGTTAAATAAATTTATATCGTTTTATGTCGTGCACTTTTAAAAAATTGTGTAACGTTAGGAGCAAAGCAAACATTTTTAATACTTTAAGTATATATTTCTATTTTATAAAAACAATTTACCGATTGCACTTGAAAAAGGATTTTTTTTCACAGCAGTACCAGTTTTTCGTTCTTCATCAGACGTCAATGCAGTTTGTGCGTAAGCGTATCATATCGAATTCGAAGGAACGTCTTTTGGGGAAAGAGAAGCAGTTTTTGTTTTACCTTAAAAAAAGATTCTATTGATTAAATAATATAATTTTTAATATTAATTTACACAACTAGTAATTAAAATAAAAATAAAATACGGAATTTTAAATTTAAAAAAAACTTTAATTTAAAAATAATTTAACATAAATAAAAGTTTAAATCAAATAAAATATTAAGTAAAATATGGCGTTTGTTTGGAAATTCATTTAAATTCAAACTAGAAAATATTTAAAATTAATTAAATATACAATAAATCCTTTGTTGATTTCAAAATAGATTTAGGTTTATTAAGTAATCTCTTCTATCTCCCATTGTTGAAAAATTAAATATTTATTGAAGTACAGATGTTTTAAATTCAGACTACTGGATTGTTTGAAGCTATCCGTCTAGCAAGCAGGTTCGTAATAAGACAAGCTGGTCATTTGCATAAATCAATGGGTAGCCACATTCGTCTAAAAATATCTTCATAATCTGCTTACAAACCTAATTAGTGTAATTTTTACAGACATGCTGGTTTGCTTGTGCTTCAATTGTGCTTACGTTATGAGTTCCCACGTCTTACAATTCCTATTTTTGCGACACCATTCTGATAAAATAAGCACATTTGCGCTTTTGCGGTGATTATTAATATGCATTAGGATAATTACTTGTATATATACATACGTAATTAGCCAAGCATACATTTTATTCTTGAATTTTATGTACTTTACAAATATGCAACTAAATATATTTTTGAACCTACAGCGTAAATAAAGTTTTTACCAGTTCAAAATGTGATGCCAGCCAGTATGAATGATCATGCAGGCCAGTATAAAATCTCATGCCAGCCAGTATGAGATCTCATGCCAGCCAGTATTTACTTAAATGTAAACTAAATCTGTATTCTATGCGTGCCAAAGTTTAATTTCTTGCAATTCATAACTACACTAATGCCAACTAGTGTTTAAGTTCATGCCGGCCAGTATATAATTTTATAAAAACTAAACTTTTTTCTATGCCCAGTAGTAAGCAAACATTATATAAAAGGGGAACATCCATGCAGTTTATAACTCGCCGTAACGCTGGTCCGTGGAAAACTTCGTGCCCGCCAAAATTGTATTCTATTAAAACTAAATTTTACTTCATGCAATCTATTAGTACATGTATTTAGTACAAACTTTAATGAGATTTAGTTCATTTTTCAAATTTGTAATAGCTAACGTTGTGTCAATAATACTAATATCTTTTATTTAAATTTTATTTAAGACGTTTCATAAATGCAAGTTCTGTTCCAAAATATTTGAAACTTCTGAATACTTGAGGTCACATATACAACAAAATTACAGTTCTGATTGTCTAACGTGTAAGAAAAAATTTGAATCGCTGGCGTTTCTTATCAGTTATCACGTTAATCGACATGGATATATTAAGGTTGAAATTAGGACTATCAAAAACAATACGTATACTTTATAAACTGAAATATTTAATAATTCAAAACTCAAATTTCAAAATTGTAATAATTGTAATTATAACTCAGGATTCAAATCGGTGTTTATGCTGTGAAACACATTTTTTATCACTGGAATATCTTTAATTGCATATCCAATCCGCTCATACAAACAAGTTGATTTGTAAATACTGACAAATTTGTTTTTGCTGCTGTTTTTGTGGTAAACACTTTAAAGGCCACCTACATTTAGAAAAACACAAAGTCCAATCCCACAGATGTTATTTTTGTGATCACACTTTTACAACAAAAACTAAACGTACAAGGCACCTACAGAATCACAGAATTGTAAACGTACAATCTGGTGCAGGCATTTCGTTAGTTGTAACTAATTTAAAAACATTCGTGCATTTCAAGGGTATTTTTCAACGTATCGTTTTCAAATTTCAGATAAAAGAGCAATGCGTTTACAATTTCATAACATAAATTTCATTTTTTTGTTTTTAAAATCTGATATTTTTAATTTATCAAGAAATGCTTTATTCGAACCTGCTAACATACAGATACAAGTTTCTGTATTAGTTAAATTTGAAAAAGGCAATATTGAATTAACTCAGGAGTATAAAGATTTATATATGAATAGCTACAAATTACCTTTACCTAATATCGCGGTTCTAAAATCTCTTAGTAATGAAATACAGATTGATTTAAGAGATAAAATTGAAAAATTTGGAAAATTTGGATCGGGGTGGATTGTAAACCTAATTAAATGCATTGACGTGCGTATCAGCAAGTATTCTTCTTTATCTGCAGGATGTTATGTTGGAATGCCAAAGAAGTTAATAAGTTCACGTTGCGTCACAAACGTTATGAGTTTAAATCAGGATTGCTTTAAATGGGCAGTTTTATCTGTTTTACACCCAACAAGTGTTTACTCATCTCGCGTGAGCTCGTATACAACTTATGAAAACCAGTATTGCTGGGATACAAACACTTTCCCTATGAAATTCTGTAAAATTATTGAATTTGAGGAAAGCAATAACATTGCAGTCAATGTGTTTGGTTTTCATGAATTTGATGAGTTGTTTCCAATTTAGATTTCAAAATTTAATTACAATAGTAAATATAAAACAGTTGATTTACTAATAATAAAAACATTTGACGGGAATTATCACTTTGGTGGTATTAAAGACATACATAAATTGTTGGGTAGAAGAAATTGTCATAATAGGGACTTATGTTACAACTGTCTTACACGATTTAGCTCCAATATTGAATTAAAAAATCACTTTACAAATTGTAAAAATTTACCTATGCAAAAAGTGGTTATGCCTAAAGTGAATAATGACTTATCTGTTTCTAAAATTCAATTGACAGCTTTTCACAAAAAGCTCAGGGCATTGTATGTCATTTACGCCGACCTAGAATCAATTTAAAAAAAAGTTAATGTTAAATCCAAAGGAAGTACAAAAACTGCAAAGCATATACCTTGCAGATTTTCATACGTAGTAATAAAAGTAGATGGGACGTTGTATCACAAGTTTACGTATCGTGGGAGAAACTGTATCGACAGGTTGTTTAGTAAAATTGTTAAGTGGGGTGACTTTGTTAATGAACAGAATTCTTTAAATATTCCCCCTATATCTGATAAAACAACAAATGCAGAATACGAAATTGCTGTTTCCTGTCATATATGTGCAAATCAACTCTTAGATGATAAGGGTTTGATCATGATCATGAAACCGGGTGTTATCGTGGGGCAGCACACAGAGTATGTAACATGAACTATTACCAACGAAAATTACCAACTGTCATGCATATTTTTCGAGAGTACGACTCTCATTTACTTCTATCTCGATTTAAAAATTTAAACAAAAGGGTGAGGTATTTATTTTACCTAATAATTCTAAAAATTTCCTAAGTACTATTTGCGAAAAGTTTTTTTATTAATTCTTTACAATCTCTAAATGCCAGTTTATTATCGCTTCTAAATAATTTAAACGATTCTTGTCAAAGCAATTCAGACGAATTTTAAACTAAATTTGATTTATTTTTTCAAGTATATGACAATAAAAAATTAAATTTGATGTTACAAAACGGTGTCTATTGCTATGGCAATATGGATTCGTAGAATAAATTTCATAAAACACAATTACCACCATACGTGTGTTTTTTTAACACGCTGCTTGAAAAAAACGTAACAAAAGATGAATTTATCTTTGCTCAAAATGTATTTACTACTTTAAAGTGTAAAAACTTGGGCGACTTTTATGATGTTTATCTTTTTGGGAACGTAATCCAGTTGGCAGTAGTTTTTAAAAGCTTTTGAAAATTTTGTCTCAATCATTATAAGTTGGATTTAGTACAATATTATTCCATTCCAGGATTAGCATGAGACTCAGCGTTATTTATGTCAAAAATAAAACTATATCAAATTACAGATGTGGACAAGTATATGTTTTTAAAATCTGGAATTAGAGGTGTGGTAAACATGATTAGCAAACGGTATGCAAAAGCTAATAACGAGTTTGTTAGTGATTACGACAAAAGTAAACCTAAGTCATTTATAATTTATTTAGATCAAAATAATTTGTACAGTCATGCAATGTGCGAAAAACTTCCAGTTTCTAATTTGAATGAGAAAAAGACATAAGCTTATTTGACATAGACACGTTTAACGATACAAATGATTTAGGAGCTATAATAGATTGTGATTTGGACTACCCCTCAAATTTACACGATAAACATAATAGTTTTCCACTTGCTCCCGAGCATGTTAATATTGAGTTTGATCGACTTTCACGTTTTAAAAAGAATTTTTAATCTAAATTATTTCAGAAATCTAAAATTTGCAAAAATTATGATGGAAAAGTAAAAAAAATTATACCACATCTTGAAAGTAGAAAAAATTATGTTTGCCATACAAGAAATCTAAAGTTTTATTTAAAGACAGGTATGAAACTCAAAAAATGTAATAAGGTGATGACATTCAATCAAAAAGCATGGTTAAAGCCATTTATTTTATTTAATACACAGCATTGAATTTTAGCAAAAAATAAATTTGACCAAGATTTGTTTAAATTAATTATTAACTCAACATTCGGACAGTCGTGCATGAATGTTCCAAAACAGGTGACTGTTGAGTTAGCAAAAACAATAAAACAAACATTCAAGCTGGCTTCAAGCACAAATTTAAAATTTTAGGACATAATAAATAAAAATTTAGCGTACTTTACATTGTTCAAGAGTAAAACATATCCTTATCTACCTATTTACACAGGTTTGTCTGTCCTGGAAATTGGTAAACTATTATTGTACATTTTTAATGATGAAATGATGCAAACATATGAACTTAATTTACAACTGTTATTTTCAGACACTGATAGCCTATGCTATTATGTATTTACAGAAAATGTGTATAAAGACATGCACAAAAATACTAATTTATATGATTTTAGTAACTACAATATATCTCACAAACTGTATTGTTTTGTAAATAAAAAAGTTCCTAGTAAAATAAAAGACGAATTTGCTGGGAAAATTGTTAATAAGGCGGTTTGCTTGTGTAGTAAAGTGTAAATTATTATTTTAGGAACAAAACCAAGAAAGAAAGCATGCAAAGAAGCTAACATACAAGTAGCTTATAAAGTTTGACACCACAATTTATTTTTAAAATATTTATAAAATTAAAAAGTTAAAAGGTGTAAGATATTAACTATCAGGTCTGTTAGGCACAATCTCTATTCAATGAATATTGAAAACAGTTGTCTTTATGCGTTTGATTCTAAAAGATGTATATGTAAAAATGGTATTGACACACTTGCGTGGAGTAATTTTAAATGCAAATAATTTTATTGTTAGGTTGTATTATTTACGTTTTAACAATAACCTATTGTAAATATTAGTAATGTTTTTATTATCCATCTATTAAATAAATTATTTTTAAAAGCTAAAATGTTTTACAAATGTTAAGTAAAATAATACCTAATTAAATAAATATTAAACACAAGTCAAATTACGCGTTTTGTTTAATCCTACACAATTTTTTTGCGTGAATGTATACATTATTTATATAATAGTTAGTTGTAGTAAAACTTTTCATGATATTTTTGTTTCAATTTTATCTCGTCAAATACAGTTAGTTTATTAGCAATTAAATAATATAAGGGTGTAACTTATACAATAATAATACAATGCCAGCCAAGCAAAACATCGTGCCGGCCAAACCAGAATACATACTTACCACAAAATTAGCATCCTATTATTTCTCTGAAATAATTTGATACCTATTATTTGTAACTTATTTAGCATAAATGCAATTTATCCATACCTCAATAAATCGGAGCAAGCAATATACAGACATACAACCCAAATGTTTTGGCAGTTTAAACATCAGCAACCAACGGCAGTAGTACAATTTACCGGAAAATTTGGCATCGCAGTAGATAAAAAGAAGTACCGAAGCAACAGAACTCAACTAATAGAGTGGGAAAGTAATCCTGGTTAAATCAGCTTAAAACAATAGTTCTAAAAATAACTTAAATGTATCTAATTTATCTAAATATACTGTTGTTAGCTAGCTAGAAGTTCAATATCAATGTCGTTTTAGTGATGTGTAGTTTGAATACACTAGTGAATAGTACACGTCAAAAAATAGTTAAAGCTCTATTGTTAATCTTTAATTTGATCCATTATCTACATAAATTCGTGTTAGAATAATTAAAAATTTGGATAGTATTTATGTGAAGTTAAATTAGCAAGTTTTATAAAGAAAGAAAAGGACTTAACTCATATTCGGAAGATAGCTGATCCAGTTCCTGTACTAGTTAAGAAATTAAACTATATAGACTGAGATGGTAAATATTATGTAATATTTACATTAATATTTTTATGGATGGTGATTGGAAGTTGGAGGGAGCTAACGTACATTTTATTCGCTCCTGAGCGGCATTTAGTTTTGTCTTGTGTAGGATTTTTTATCAAAAACTAGTGCAGATTGCTCTTTTTCATATTTTAAATTATTAATTATTTAAATAATTTTTGACAAATAGGGGAAGAGTTTAGTTTCAATAAAATGTTTTATTATTAAAAATATTTTTGGTTCTATATTGTTTTAATTTTTAAATATTATAATTATTGAATAATGGCAGGAAAAAAGTTAACACGAAAAAAAATTAGGCCAACTTCAGACCTAATATTATTAAATTCTTCTGTTCAAAATTCACCTTAACAACAGCTTATCAGTTCGCAGCCCGATTCCGATAATGTGTGCCCTCACTGCCAAAAGATTTGTAAAAGCAAGGCCGGCGTTTCGATTCATATTTCGAGGAAGCATGGAGATGAACAAAGAACAATAATTGCCAAAAAATATGTCCCATCACCAGCACTAGAGGAAAATACAAATAAGGATACTTTCAATGATGCAGCTGCTTTAATTGGACCTGTAAATTTTTCGTCTCAAATATTACCGTTTCACACACAATTTTCTTCAATGATTGAAAACAAACCGGAACAACATAAATAAGATGATGAGGTTGAAAATTTTTCGGAATTCTTACGTTATTCAATTAACGTTATTCCCGGTTCTAAACACCCTGCTGCTAAATTCTACAAATTAAGAAAGGAGAAGAATTTATTTAAGCAAAGTGATCGTAGGTACAACCAATTATCTAACCCTATTAAACAATCTAAGCGGGATCGAGCACGAAGAAAAGAAAAGTATATGCATGATTTAATTCAGTATGAATATTACAATCAGCAGGAAAAGATTGTTCACAGAATTTTAAAAAATACCAATAATCCGGATCGCAATATATCAGCCGACATTCTTGAGAAGGCGTATGTGGAACGCTGGGGAGCTGTGAATGATTTCACTTTGGCGACTTATCCTATTATAAGCGAGGCAACCAAGGGTGATTTGGACAGTTCTTTTATTATAGCAGTTCACCCAGACACTCAAGGCTATCATACTCCGCATACGAAAAGACACTTATGCTGTCTTGGACAAGGTGCTGTGAAGAGCAGTAAAATATACAAAATTTCATTCAATTTTGGCTCTTATTAAAACAATTATGCTAAAATGGACTATGGTACCCGCAAGTTTTAGAACGGCAAGGACAGTGCTAATTTTCAAGAAAAGTGACAGAAACGACCCTGGTAATTGAAGACCAATCTCCATTTGTTCTAAATTAGGAGCTGCGTAATTACATTGAGCTTACTTTAAATCAAAGGGGCTTTACAAACTCACCAGGCACTTTTATCAATACTGCGATATCTGCGGGATGTTTAAAAAAGGCAAAAAAGCTGAAAAAAACATTGTACGTGGCAGTTCTTGACGTTGCTAAAGCTTTTGATACTGTGGGGCATTCACATTTATTAAAATGTTTAGACTCTCAGCCTATTCCTTCAAATTTACGGGAACTTACAAAATTGCTCATTGCAAATAATAGTACTATCATTTAAACTAAAACTGCTAAAACATCCTCTATTGAATTTAAATGTGGAGTCTTGCAGGGTCCCCAATTAGCCCTCTCTTATTTAATCTTGCAATTAATTACGCTTTAGAAGACATTACAGATCCTGATTATGCTCGGGAGTTTGGGTTTACTTTGGACGATATTGTGCAACCTCTGACAGCTATGAACTTTGCCGATGATACTGCAAATATGTCAAACTCAAGAAAAGGGCTGATTGCAATGGTGAATAAAACTATAGAGCTTTTTAAGTACTCCGGTCTTTCAATAAATCGTGCAAAATATATGTGCATATGCATCGAAAACGGTGAACTGGTGTCGGAGGATATAATACTTTCTAATGGTGATTCTATCCCGACGTTAAAGGAAGGTGAAACTGTTAAATACTTCGGAGTGGATTTTAACTTGCAGCTGACGTTTGTTCCATTCAAAGTAATAGAAAATTTAACTTTAACGTTGAATAATCTTGTTGCTACGCCTATGCTCTGACCACATCAAAAAATTACGATAATTAATGATTACATTTAGCCAGTACTGATTTATCCTTTACAAATGGCTCCTCTTAATTAGTTACCAAAATCATTTCTTTTGGACGTGGATCGCATTATTTGAAGTTCCGTTAAAGAAATTTTAGGGATTTCAACTGATGCTCCAAATGCTATGCTCTATACTTCAAAAAATTTACGAGGTTTATCCATAACCAAAGCGGAATGAGAAGAATTTTTACAACATTACAATGTGTGCTTGGTTCTATTAAGTTCTAATGACATGTACGTTGCATATTGTAAAAATCTTGAGAATGAATTTGATCAGTGTGAAAAGGCTTTAAATTTCACCGACGATGAGTTAGGTGAGTTAAATGATCCTGAAATTAAAAGCAAGATCACTAAAAAAAGGCGTAAAAAGCTTCGTGAAAAAGAATATAAAGCATGGTGCCAGATGAAGTTGCGTGGTGCAGAAGTGTGCCAATTTAAGGACAATCCAGCAGGCAATAAAATAGTAATCAACAAAGCTGGGTTGACGACTTCGGAATACGTAACTACTTTAAAAATGAATGCTAATGTTGCCAGTGTAAGATTAATTCCAGGAAGGAGCTTAGACGGAATCCAGTGCAGGCATTGCGGCGCTGAGAAAGAAAGTTTTGGTCATGTCTTAGGTTCTTGTGTCCAGTAAGAACTTTTACGTAATATTTGACACCATGATATTCCGGAAATTATAGCAAAAGCTCTTTCTGACAGACGTTTTGTCGTTAATGAAGAAGTTCATTGTGTTTCAGAAAGTGGGTTCACTAGGAGGGTCAATATCATTGCATATAATTCGGCATCTAAAATTAAATACATTTTGGATCCCACCATACGATTTGAATTTGGTGACAGCGAGGACCAAGAACTTGCAGTAGTTATAGAGAAAAAAGAAATTCACGAGCCTTGTGTTAAATATTTTATGGAGAAGTGGGATTTGTGTAGAATTGAAGTGACGGGTCTTTATATAGGAGCAAGGGGGACGATCACTAATTTGTTTAAGACGTGGGCTAAATCTGTTGACATGCCGTCAAAAGTAGTGGATGATATTTCAATGTTTGCTCTTCGGGGATCCATCAAGATTTATAATTATCATCTATATACTTAAAAATCGTCTATATACTTAAAATTTTTTTTCTAAAAATGTGTTCATTTTAATTGAAAAAATTTTGTTTTGTATACTCAGCTGTAAGGCTACTGCAATTGTGCAACAGTGACTTAATAAAGTTTTTCTCTCAACAAATATTGTTGAAAAAAATTTTATTATGATTTGTTTGTGGGCCTAGGCCCGTTTATGCAATAAATCAATCAATCAATCAATCAATCAATAATACCCTGAATTTGAGTAGATACCTTCGCTGCTTGTTGTTCTGTGCATATATGCATTAGCTCAGCATATAATTTAGGCTCGATCACTTTCATTTTTGTTGCCATTTTTGATGTATATCAGTATAAATTTATTAAATAAATAGTAGTTGTTAATTGTGATCTTTTACCATTTCTTCCAAAAAAAAGGCAGTACGATATATTTCACTATTGTATACTTTATAATATACAGTTGCTAGTATCTTTTGTATTAGTTTATGGTATTTAATTAGCAATTTGCAAAGAGTGATAGGGTTCGTACAACTCAAACAGTGACTCAATACCTTTATTTGGTTTTTATACCCTCTCAATGGATGCTCATAGAATATATTTAAATTAAATGCAATCTCTGCAAGTGAATACAATTGCTCTGTTGTTGCAGTAAGAATTATTTTTTTATAAGTTTTAGCTTTTACAAAAATCAAATGAGACAAAAACTCGTAATAACTGTCAAATCTGCACTGCGTATTCTGCTTAACTGACATTTTTGGCACTATTTGCGAATATAATCATCTGTTTCATTTACAACAAATACACAATTTCGCCCAAACTTAAGTGGGTTTGGGCATTGTGGAAGCATGTCAATTAGAATAAAGCTATGTTTCTGTGCACAACATGCTTTTTTATATGCTTTTTGACAATATATTGGCTTTTGTGGACTAGTTTGTTTAAAAATCTGACTAATAATGCTTCTGTCTCTTAAAACGTCAAACAAAATTAAAAATTTAGTGTTTAAACTTGTTGTTCGTAATTCCTTCGCAAACGTGTTTTGTAAAATAAGTATGACACTAAAATTCGTAAATATTTTTTGAACCAACTGCCTTGCTTTAGTATTTGATTCTATGCAGTTTACATAGTTATCTACAATTTAAAGAAATGGGCTAGGTATAGTCCTTAGCACTAATTCTATATAAGCTAGATCCAAAATTACGGTAATGTCGTTATCTTTAGTAAAATAAGGTTTAAAAAACTCTGATTGATCTGTGTGGACACAGACATTTAATACATAATTTGAGTATCTATTATATATTTTGTTTGTTTGACAGTATTTGAGCACAGAGTAGTTTTACCAGATGAACTAGGGCCACATTATAAAGCCGTAAAATGGTAAATCAATTTAAAGTCAACTGTGTCCAATGCTGACGTTATATGATGCAAAATATTACTGACCAAGAAATTAACAGTACACTGTTATTTAAACATTTCCAATTTTTATTTGATTTAGTTTTTTTATATTGTTTTTACATTGTTTATTTTTTAGTGATTCAATATTTTATTGTGAGTGCAAACTACTACTAAAAATCCCTATTAAATTCAAGCTTACTTAATAAACTGTTAAACAGCATTGACGATGGCGCAACTATATCTGTAGCTACCACTGGTTTATTGACACTGAGCAACAGACCAAATGTCACTTATAGGTGGGATTAGCCAACGTTGTAATATTTTTTCTAGAAATTTCAAAATATCAAAAACTAAAGGATTTTTATTGTCTCAAGGGCTTCGGACAGGGTAGTTGGGATAAAACTCGGAAGAGTCTTCAACGCTGACAGTTGTGAGTAGCTGTTTGTCTAAGATTAGGTAGCTTACAAAAGACTTTTGAGATCCCTTGTAGACTGTCAGTTCATCATCATCATCAAAACCTTGCGTATCCATATTGTATTAGAGCTTTAAACGATGTTTAAAATTGCTTCTTATGAGTCTAGACAATAAATGACGTTATAGGTATTGCACTTTAGATTATATACGTACAAACTTATCTTCGGCGGTGCATATTCTTTTTCCGTCCTGCTCCAGCTTGACCAGACCTGCGACCTGATCCTCCTGGTAAACCATAAGATATTAATTTTTGCTTTAAGCGACCTCCTGTTTGTTGTTGGCGAAGTACGTGTCTGCGCTAAAAGCCGTCAGATTGCGTTTTTGTCTGTTTGCACAAGCTGCTTTGATTTGTTTCATTAGTCGCCGTTGTACAGAAGATGCCATCTTACGTTTTTTGCAGGCTTATCGGCAATGCGTGACAAGGAACTTTTTTGTAATTAAACAGCGTTTAGATGGCTTTTTAGATTTAACTGGTATTAAATTCTGTGTGTCACCTATATTTAACCCACCAGATATGTTTTCCACTGTGTTTTCAGTTCCAATAAAATCGTGGTCGCGTGAACCCATTTGGTTGTTACTATTAAATTCATTAATTGTTTCCAGAGTACAGTATTCTCCTAATAGACTCTCTTGTACGACCTCTTTGTCTACTCTACTAGCATTGTTTTTGTTGTTGTTAGAGTCGTAAATATTTTTACACAAAATCGTACTTATGATTTTTAATCAACAGTGACATGTTAGGCTATGTATTGCAAATACTCTTGTGCGTTATTAATTAAGAAGCACTGAAAATAAAATGATTTTGTTGATGTTTGAATGTTGAGTTTGGAATGAGCATGTATAGTAATCTTGCTTTTGTTTTATATGTTTCCGTAATTTAAAGCCTTAATATATTATTAAACCACTAAATCTTTTTTAAATTATTCAATTTATACGATGATTTAATTTACATTTTTAAATTTTGCGTGATCTTAACTGCGGTTCTACAATAGTTGTAGAATTTTTTGGCAGTGTTATGAAATTGCAGTACTCGTTTAATAGAGTAATTCGAATTATTTGCTGTGCCTGTGATTAAAATTGCACATTAAATATCAAACAAAAACCATGTAGTCTTCTTATCGTAAACTGGACATATATCAACTGATCGGAGTAATGGCAAGGCACGTGAGGCGTTCAGTTGATTTTCATCCATTTTGGATGATACAAGCAGACGTTTGGCTGGTATTGTCTACTCTGGCTCTGGCTCTATTCCCTCTGTAAATTCTTCGTTCTCTCTTTCTATTTCCTCTTGCTTGGCTAGTTCAGGCTTAAGTCGTCCAACCACCTTAGATTTAAAAACAAATTTTTTTTAATTTTAAAATACCTACTGATCAACGCTGGCAGTTATACTGAGATATCGCCTTTCTTTTAAGGTATAATAAACTCGCTATGTTTGTGCTCAAACTTTATTCTCGTATTTTCTAACGACACTGCAGACAACGTACAATTAATTTCATAAACAACATGATCCAAGTCAGTTTCTTCTGGTGCTTTCATTAGAAGATCATTTAAATTTAATTCTTACAATCATATGTATTGATATTTGTAGTCCTCAATTTGTCAATATGCTTCTTTATTAAAGTTAAAAAATTTATTTTCTTGTAAGACACACGGCAGTTTCTTCTAGTAACACGACATATTTATGTTCTTTGCCTTTAAATGTCAATTTTCATTTTGTTTCTTTAAGCTCTAATAAAGAAAATTTAATTTTTATTCTAATGCCAAGCCGTTCTTGCAGTTCGTGGCTAAATTGCATGAAATGTTTCTTAATAGCAAAGTCACAGGCATCGATTTGTTTTTTATATAGTATTATTGTTTTTAATCCCTAATATACTTTTATAACATTTAAAGTGTTGACAAATTTCTGAGCGACAAAATAAAATACTGCATTTATTAGGACTGTGTCTAGTTTTGCCTGTGTAACATTTGCATATAGTTGTTGTCTTCTAGACATTAATCAATATCGATTAAGCATAAACAAAGACGCTAGAGCTGGCAAAATTTCTATGTTTACAGTAATGTTTGGTGCTGAATTGTTAAAATGAATACACATTTCTTCTGATTTTTGTTTTATTGCTTATTGAACAATTTCTAATGTAAAATGATCAACAGTTTCTTGTAAGCGGTCATAAAGGCTGGCCATGAACTTACTCATCTTGGACGCTGTCTTTTGAAAACTGAATGCAGTTTTTTTAGTAGGCACGTAATTTGGAAATAGTTTTGGTAGTAATTCCAGCACATTGCTTTCCAAATTAGGGATTTTTCTTACTAGTTGAACTCGGGGATTTTGTACTATTGAAAGCTGTTCACTGCTTGTGTACCTTAAACTGACTAATCGAACGTCGTTATTGTCAATATCTAATGGTGTTGAAAGCAAAGATACAAAATTTGATGGACTGTTGTCTGTGTAAATATTGTTTTTCTAGTCACTTGTCTACGTTATATAAACACTCTGTTCCTGTAGTGTCTTTATCTAGCACTGAGCAGCTGTGTCTGTCTTATCGTTTTTGTTTTTGCAATATGTGTTGTTTAATCGTATTTGCCAGATACGAAATACAAGGTGATTCATTCATTTTGAGAAATTCAGGAAGGGCTTAATTCTTCCTTATAAAAACCGCCCGTGATACTATCACTATCCAGATCCTCCAAATAGTAGGGTACACGGATGGTTGTTAAGTTAATTAATTCAATCTTAAATATTTCAACACAAAAGTTCTAGTTGTATCCTGTTTAAATTCCAAAGGTATTATAAATATTTTACTCAATTTACAATTCTTTTTAAAAAATAATATTTAAATATTCTAAATTATTAAGTAATGACACAATTAACCTTTTCAAACAAGATCTTTGTGCAGCTAATCCATACGCGTTCTTTATCCTTAAAAGCTGACACTTGGCTTTTTTTATTGCTGATAATATCTGAAAACATTGTTTGCCAAACCTCGTTCTCATAAGATTTATAAAAAGCGTTTGGAGCCCGTTAAACTATAGAGTAAAAATTTTGTTGTAGCTTTTTACAAACGCAGGAAAAATATTAATTATGCGATAAGTGTCTCTTTTAGCCATATAACGAGGAAATTTTTCAAACCTTGTCCTAAATACTTACAACAAACTATAAATAATTACTTTATACATTAAAAGTTCATAAAAAGCGGCTATAGATTGTGTAGGGTCTTCTAATTTTGTGACACTATGACGCACCTTATTATTCGTTCTACTATACTCGATTTAGTTTTACTATAAGTATTGTGATACCTAATTCCATGACTCTTTAGAAACTTGTGAAAACACTTTGTTTGAAATTTGTTCCTAAACAAATTATTTTTAAATAATAATTGTGATGCGTTCAGTTCCTAATAGTTCAACAAAATGCTTGTATGAATTTAGTTTAGTATGTAACCGTACCTACTACAACAGTAGCTTTATAAAATTCATACTGTTATAGCAATGGTTTCTTTGACATAGATCGCTAATCCTCCACCATGGTCTTTTCGATATTTTCTATTTAATATATACCTACGTATAATAATTCCCGCATATAAGTGTTCATGTTTAGCCAAGTTTTAGAAAAGCACATAACGTCTATTTTAAATGCATACATAAGTACGGACAACTGATCAACCTTAAGCCTAAAACTTCTTACATTAAAATGCATTATGGTGAATCTTTTAGGCAGAGTAGTCGGCTCATGCAGAAGATTATGAGATAAAAAAAGGTTCATCGGAGGCAAATAAATTCGTTGTTATTCTTAAACTGCTGTGGAAATTTATCAGTACTGAACTTATTATCTACTATGGTATCCACTACAAGTAAAAATGATACTTATTATTGCAAAAAGTGTAGTTTAGACAAATATCAGAAACTCGTCAAAAATATTTAATGGAAGAAGCTTATATAAACTATATTCCAATCCATCATTTAAAAGTAAAGCCTAAAGTAAAGTACTAATGTTTAAAGTGCCACATGATGCTCTTTGGTGATCCTGTTACCTATTTTGTACTATCAGTCAGAGAAAAAATTCGTTGCTTTGATTGTTTTTTTATCAACAGACATCCATTAAGATTTTTGGAGAAACATTTGGACATACACTTAAAACGTGGACATTTTCAAATATATAACTCTGTATCAGCTTTAAAAATTTGAGAAGCTGGCTTAAAGCTTTCTACAATGTTGTCCAAACGCTATTTACACGCAAGACTATTATTACTTGCTTACATATATAAAAAGCATCTTTTTGCAGTAAGACTTAGCGATGATTCCAAGTGTGAAACTATATCTGAATCCAATAATGAAAGCGGCGACGACGACAAAATGCAGGCTGAAATACATTGTACAAACTATGCTGAGCGAAAATATAACCTAATATTTGATTGGTATTTTCTTCTATTTGCCAGAAAAATGATTCAAAAACTACATCCTGATTTCGTTTGAACTCCTTTCATCATAGCGGAGCTACCTTATCTGACAAAAGACCCTTTTAAAATCGATTATGTAGTTTTGATAATAGTCAGCCATAATATTGATGTCAAAGCAAATCTTGTGAACGGCAGCAGATGCAAATTTGTTAATATTGTCTTCAGTCCAAAACGCAACAGGCTATACTGGAAAAACCACGTTAAAACAATCATTGTAGATTTTTCGTCTTACCGAGGCAACGATATTGTGATAGCCTTACGAGGACGCCGATGTAAGATTTTGCGTATTGACTACAATAAACTGGATTTAGAAACTAAGCAGTTTGTTCAGGTTCAGGCGTTTCCACTGGTTGTTAGCTGGGCAATGACTGTTTACAGACCAGAATATTTAAATTATAATATTTTAAAACATTTTTCAAAATCCTTAAATGCATATACGTTTTTATTATTTTTACGCATGTAATAACGCAATCATTATGAATGTACTGTTACACATCACAGTGAACTACAATATCTATTGGCTGCGTTTTCATAGACAATAGATAATTATTGCGTGTATTATGTACGTTGCGTTGTCTTGGTTTGCTCTGTTTGAAAACCTCATGATTATAAACCACAAAATTACCCAAGCAAATAGACTTATTAATGTTTTACAAAAGCGCATAATTGAATTGCTGTGTAATGAGAAAAAACGATTACGAGAGCTTTAAAGCAGCTGCAGGGAAGAACGCCAAGCAAATATTAAACAACAAATTGCGCGTTTTCAATAAACCATGAATTTTGCTTTGACAATGTCAGTATTTTTTGTATTATACTGCCATCGTCATCTATTTATTTTTAGATAAATTGTACGTTTTATGTAAACATTATTGAATATTAAAAAAGTGTGTAATACTTGTTTAAACAGTGTACAGTTTTGCTAGAAGTATAGTGTGTATGAGTAGCAGTTAATTTGAAAAGAAGAAAATTCAGCAGCCAGTATCTACATGTCGTCAGTAGTATTTAAATGTACGTTCTAGCTTACTTACGACAATTGACAACCTTAACATTTAAATAGCACCATTTCTTTCTAAAAGCCACTTATATATAGACCATTTCAGATGGATTTACATTCCTAAATATTCATTTTCTAACAATAAATTATTGCAGAATTTTTATTGAATAAAATAGTATTTAATAACATTTAAACGACAATCTGATTGAAACAAATAGCTTGGGATGCATTCTATCATCAAAATCCCAAAAAATACAAAGTTTGATTTTAGTTTAGGTAAACTTTGCTAGATAGCGCCAAAGATCCTAGAAAAATTGGCAAGTATCGTTGTGCATAAAGGTGTTTTGTAGAAATGCAAACATATGTAAAAAAATTATGCAAAAACCATCTGTCACAAGCCTATGCCATTTAATTTGATAGAACGATTGTAATTATATGATGAAACAAAAGAATCCCAATTTTCTATGTATGTATGAAGGAGTATAGAGCTTTCAGACGTATCACCTATGACTCACTCTCTATTCACATTTTTACTATTCGATTCGAAGTTCCCGCGATAGAGTATGGAACTAAATCACATTGGGCTCCTCATCATAGTTCTTAGTTTGCGAGGATAGATTAGTCTGCATCTATGCATGTTATTAATATTCCGGCTGAGCCGCGGCTTACTGCCAGCCACATCGCAATAGCCGAGGGTTCTCAATCCTCGTCTAGAGCGAATTCAGCGTAGCAGCACACCGGCCGACCCCTAAACTATTAGAGAAAGCAGACGAGAGCGGTGAGCTGGAAGAGCGAGTAGTAAACAGTTGGTGTGGATATAGGTATATACAAAGTGTACGTGGCATGGCTACAGAGTATCCGTATTAAGGCATATATATCTCCGTCTCTTGCACAAGGCCACGGATAAACATACATACCACCAGTCCACTATACCATCTCCCTACCCCAAACTGAATCTTCCTCACTTCAACCAGACCCAACTCAACCCGAATGCAATCCAAGTTTCCCTGCGGTAGATGCACTTGTGGCGGAACGTATGGTTGGGAATACAAGTTTTGGCGGAAAGACTCCTATTCGATACTATACAACTCCGCACCAAACTCTTTAGTTTTTAATCTTAATTAAACTATTTAGGGTTCATACGCCCACAAATAACAAATTTTGGAGGTTTGGATTGATTGTAATCAACGACAATTACTTTGGCAAACCAACTTTTTGTAAAGGTAAAGCGTTATTTGTGGTAAATCACAGCAACCAGGCGGAAGAAATTTGATATTCACGTGAGGTGGAATTAAGTAATAAATATTAGGAGACTTTATCTCAAGTCAGGCTTAAGCTAGTTACGAATGTAAAAATAATTGTTACCAATAAATTAATAACGAGCTATATCCTAATCTAAATACTGTTTCTATTTTTTGTGAATGAACAATTAGTTTATTTTAGAAACCAACTTTCAATGCGAAATTGAATGTGAAATGTGTTGACGACATCATTGCACTTTAATTATTTGAAAGTTTGATTGATTGGACTATTTTAGACTGATTTGGCTCATAGCCAATCTTCCATCCGTAACACAAACTTCGGTTATTTCACTATGTTACTGAGTCCATTAAAACGAAATATTGTTTTTTTGAAATTCGAAACCAACATTAGAACTTAGAAAAAATAGTACAACAATAGTGCTTTTAGAAACTAAAATTAATGACAAAATTTACTCCAGTGCAGTAGTTTATGGTTCAACGTCACTGGACACCGTCACTCTATCATATTTTGCTTATAAATTAATTATTCCTCTTTAGTTAGTGTAGTGGCATTTAAGTATTGTCTGATTCCTATTTCAATCTGAATTTGGATTTTGACGACGCGACGTCGTATCTGTATTTGCTATTATTTTAGTTCTAAATCCTTTACTTAAACTCGATTTTTTCCTTTCAAAACATGAAGCATCGTCCTACTAACAAACATCGTGCTTCATTTTAAATAATTAGCACGATGTTAGTTGGATGAGGTAGGTCAAGCTTTATTCCTTTAAGTGAAAAAATTGGGGGCAAAGGTAGAATTTAAAAGTAAATAGTATTGTACGCAGATCCAGGTCCAAAGCAAAATTCAGATTATAATTGAATTCAAAAATCAATATTTAAATGTTACTTACACTTCAGATCAACAAGCGATTAATACAAGAGTAAATATATTCAACCCAGAACCGAATTACAGAGTGACGGTGTTCAGAGTGACACACTGCACTGCCAGTGTATTAAATCATAATTATATCATATGGTTTTAAAAAAATGTAATCCAGTTTAACATAACACTCCTAAATGCAACATATTGTATCCTAATATACAATTTCCAAATGAAGAAGTTCACCATATTAGCAATCCGTTTTAACGATACGAAGCAATTTAAACTGCCAATTCAGACCATCATTAAAGTTCATATATTAAATCATTAAAGATGGCTTGTGAGTTTTTAGAACTGCAATGTGGCTTTATTTTATGATTTATCAAGGAATCATTTCATAGTAAAACAAAGTAAGTTGCGCAACCTGTTTCACTGCCAAATCATTCTGTTTTGTATTGATCAAATGAATGAAACCTATAAGGTGGCTAGTCTAATAAAGTATAACAATCAATTTATGTGTTATATTCAATTTATTGTTTTGATTACTAAAAAGTTGAGATTGAGTTGGCGAGAAATACGGAGACAAAACAAAGTAACTACTGCATTAACTTTTAGTTGAGGAACACTACTATACTAGGTACTTATCTGCTAGTATTTCATCTCCACATTTAAACGTATCCAGATGAACTTAGTTTTACTTGAATAGTTAATGATAATTAATTAGATTAAAGGTTAGGGAAAAAATACTCCAGAAGTTACGTTGTGGAGTATCATACAGATAATACTGCCTTCCTCCAAAACTTGTTCAGCTGCTCGCCACGAGCCCGGCAAGCGCTACCTGTAAGCTTGGATTTCCCCTATGCTAGGGATAGTCATTTACGCAATATGATTAATCTGGTGACAGGGGGGAACATGGTTTTAAAAATGAATACTTTTCTATGACGTCATTTGTGGACAATCCCTTAGCAAACAACTTCTTTAAGGAGTAGTAGATTTGCACTCGAAAATTTAACATTGGAATGCAGGATTGTTTTAATTTATGCTTACTGTTGTATTTACATGTTTTTAAAAAGTGCAAAATGTTCTATGTACATGTTTTTGAAAATTGCATATTGTTCTATTTACATTTTTGTAAAAAGTGCATAATGTTCTATTTACATGTTATTGAAGTGTACAATTTATACTTCAATTTTACAATCATAAATCAGCATGCAATTCAATATAATTCAAAAGGTTAATTTTTTGCATTGTTTCTTATGGGTTTTTTGGCAAAACACGTTAAGTCCAAGATTTCAAAATTTTGAATCATTTTTAAAAAATTACGACGCTGCGTCAGATTTGAGTTATTTTGGCTACTAATACACCTAGTAGTATGCAGTTACTGAAAAAAAAATTTCGAAAAAATATTCACGTTTTCACATGATTATCAAAATTTGCGGTTCCTGTAAAGTTGGGCAACATGGACTTAACGCGTTTTGATAACAAAGTCCTCAATTTCAAATTGATGTATTTTAATAACTTACATAAAAATTTACTTTTTATAGTTGAATGTTAGTTTTGAAATCCAAACAAGTCGGAGGTTTAAGTAGTTTATGAGTAGTTATCAAAAAGTGTTGAAATTTTAAATTAGACAATTTCAATTTCACAAATAGTGTTTAATTCACGGTTAAAACTCTATAACACACCACTTAGCTAATTCAATTGCTACTAAACTAGATGCATGACTTCACTTTTTAAAAAAACTCTTGCTATATACGTAGCAGTGCATGATTTGCAATAATGTTATATTATAACCTGGGTTTTTAAATATGCTCTACAATAAAAAAGTATTACCATTTGCGTTACCTGGGTATTAGAATGCTCTTTGGTTTTTAATGCTAAAATTGGATCATTAAAACAAAAGTTTTAACATGCATTTATTAGACAATCACTATATATGTAACATATAACATAGTTCCAAATAAAACATCTGGGTAACTTGTCGTTTATTTTTGGGTTTATAGTGTTTTTGAGTTTCAGCGCTGTGAATTAGTGGATTTAAAAAAATGTAAACGTTGACACAGTTAATTATTGTATTGTGTTGTCTATTATATACAAGCCAATGATCCTCAAAACAAAAGTCTTGGAGTGACTTTTTTTCGGTTTGTTAAACAGGTTTTTGTTTTAAAATAAAATAAATGAATGAAAAAGTAAACTAAGCTCGTCGTCATTAATATTATTATTGTGGTATTGATATAGTTTGCTAGGTTTTATACAGTTGTAGGGTAAATATCAACAAACGTTATTTTCAAATTGTTTTGTTAATATTCTTAAGGCAACAACCCCGGCTTGGCAGTCCAGTATGATGGGCACTAGATTGCGAAGTCGGGGGAGTCGACCCCAAACTTGGATTGCATTCGAGTTGAGTTGGGTCTGGTTGAAGTGAGGAAGATTCAGTTTGGGGTAGGGAGATGGTATAAGTGGACTGGTGGTATGTAAGTTTATCCGTGGCCTTGTGCAAGAGACGGAGATATATATGCCTTAATACGGACATTCCGTAGCAGTTCCGTAGTAGTAAATTTTTGTAAATCTATATCTATTGCTATCCTATCACTGTGTAAATGTTGTACATCTTAATTAGATAATCTTTATAAAATCAAAAAATTTAATTTATTCCCATTATTTATTTTTACGGATTTTCGATTCAATTTAAAGTAACATTAACTCAGATTAAATACACAGATAATATTATGTCTACTTCTTGTAAAATAAATTTTAATATGATTTTGATATCCTGATTCTTTCGATTTGTAATATTATCAAAAATTAAAACAGTTATCAATCTAGAATCAAGTTTTTAAGGATCTGGTATTAAATCGTCAGTGTTATAGGCACATATGTTTATTTTCCTGTTATTTTTTTCTGTGTTTTATAAACCTTTTCTTACTCTTTCTATTAGGTTTTATTTACAAACGCCTTCTTTTTGTATTTAATTTTGTTTTTTAAAAAATGTTACCACATGTTCTATTGACAATATATTTTCAAATGCTTTAATTATTATTTGATATGTATCTTTTCGAAGACTATCTCTTACTAAAATAAGATTATTATAATCCAATATTCCTTTTTAGATGCTGAGCCTAAATATCTATTGTAATGGTCATGTCCGTCCGTCTGTCCGTCAGTCCGTCCGTTGGCCGTACACTACAGGTCACAGGTTACAACAGATTTTCTTTAAAAAAATATTAAACTACTACAAATGCGAATGGGCAGGTCTGTATTGTTTTTACGTTGTAATGAGGCCAACCAGTTATTTACAATAAATTAATTACTGGACCTATGTCAGAAATTTGTAAAGTGAAGAGTTCAAAAACAGGTGAACGAAATAGCTGAGGTAACCGAAAAAGGAGGCTGGCAAAATTAAGCTGCCATTGTTTGCATGCATAATTTATTCTTGCCAGCCTTCTCTTTCGGTTGTCTCTACTATGCCACTGAACCTAGGTATAGGTACGTTCTTTGTTTGTTCGCTGTACGCTTTTCACTATTAGCATTACCTTCTGTGTGTACATATAAATACCATATAAAATTGAATGTTAAGGAGCGTTCACAAACTTTGCCATCTCAATTAATAAATTTTCTGACCTACCCAATTATTTCCACTGATGTTTAACAAAATGCATACGGGGAATTTCATATGCACGTACCCATTTTAATGATAGCATCAGTTGTAAAGGCTCCTCATTCTGAAAATTTATTCCAGAATTATCCTTTTAGACTCACCCACCCACCTGTAGTCACAATAACATTGGATAAACGGCTTGGGGGCTACGCATAAAATATGTCACATACATTCTCTTTTATGAACAACACAAACATAATATCAAATTAACATTAGGAAAGCGGCTAAGGGGTTGAACACAACTGCACTCCTTCGTCAACATTCCTGGAGAACAAAGACCATGTCCAACTTTCTATAAATCATGGCAGGTATTTAGGCATATATGCCTACCAAGAAACCGTCACCTTACGGTAACGGCGTTTGGCTTTATTTTTCAAATGGAATATACCCAAACATTTACATTACGAGAATATGACTTTAGCTATACACATCCTTAGGGATACCGAGATCGACCACAAATGACGTCATACAAATTTTACCATTTAATAGATCCCCACTGTCATTAGTTCAGAAATTAGGTTTACATAAATCTCTAACATAGAATTTAACAAGTATGCATGCAGGGATCGTCTATAAATGTCGTCATACAAATTTTACTATTTTAGTGATCCCCACTGTCATAAGTTCAGAAATTAGGTTGACATATAATCATAAGATATGATTTTACTTGTATGCATGCAGGGATCGTCCATAAATAACGTAATACAAATTTTACTATTTTAGTGATCCCTACTGTTATAAGTGAAGAAATTAGGTTGACATATAATCATAAGATATCATTTACCTTGTATGCATGCAGAGATCGACTATAAATGACGTCATACAAATTTAGTTCCATATAGGGAATTTTCTATTTCAAGAAAGTAATATTAATTTGACCATTAAGAACAGTATTAGCACTATTAGGTTGAGAAGTCGATTTAAATATAGCATTGCCATTCATTACTCTATCCAAATTACCAGAAACACCTAAACCTGATACTATCTTACTGTAAAATTCAAAAATTGGTGGAAATGGAATTATAAATCTAGCTTATCTTTTTTTATCTGTGGTATTATTTTAAAATATAAAATCATGTTAATTAGCAAATCTTATGTTTTTATCCAAAGTTGCTGAATAATAATAATCACCAAGTAACTAGCATTGAGTACGACCTTATTTGGAACTGAAACCATTTCGATGTTTAAATAGCAATTGATATAAACTAGCATGTCCTGAATTAGTAAATTCTTTGCTTGTTGTATTAGCAAATCTAAATTGAACTTTATCAAATAGGAACGTAGGACTGTTATTACCAACTTCTATTAATTCTGTTGCAGCATATATTGTATTACATGCTTGTTTTACCAAATTAACCTCAATAATAAATTCAAAACTCTCTAATAGCATATAAGTATCTCCTGTATCAACGCAAATTATTATTTAGGTTGCTTTATTTAAATGACAAGTTTCTTTGGGGGAAAAGGAGAACTATAAACATTTATTTAAAAAACATTTGTGTTTACTTTTTATATAAGTATTCGTTTTATTGCATAAGTCAGAGCAGAGCTCCTTCAGGCAGAAGCGGTAATGATAATATATTCTTATTTTAATCATCTTTCTTGCGTTTTATATTTTTAACTTTATATTTTATATATTCAATATTTGCATTCATTTATTAATACTTTAAAGATAACGTAATTTTTATTTATATACCTCCTAAATTAATAGAATTACGTTTTTTATCAGGTAACTATACCTTTGAGTTTTTTAATATAATAAAATAAAAATAACATAAATTTTAGGTTGCCCTGATTTAACCGCAGTTCTTACAGGGTGCCCGACCTCAAATTCACTTCTTGCACTGTGCTATCACACAGATTTTGTCTTTCCAACATTAGTCGGGCCGACTTCTATAGCGAACTTCATTTTACATTGACGTTAAGAGCCGCGGAGCCCTTCACTGCCTTGTGAAAAAGAAAAACCTAGTAGGAAAACTTGCCACCGCCGCTGGTCTCGATCGCCAAGACCTGAAGCGAGCATTTGCTTAAAAATCAGATTTATAGACACCAGTGCAGTAAGCACTGAGCTACGCGGGCTTACTATTTTTTTAATATATTCTGGATCTACAGGATAAAATTATAATAGAAGTGTCGTTTTTATTAAGCGTTGCACAATCGAAGAATCTTTGTAAATAATAGAATCAATTTTTAGTTCTTGTCTGTTCAATCTCTCAAATGAGTCTGAATTAGAAAAATAATATTCATCATCGTCATTGTGAATATTAGTAGTAATTTGACCGTAGCCGTAGTGGTAGGAGCCGCTGTGGCTGCTGTTGTTATTAGTAATTTAATAATTACTAATTACAGTTAAATAAAATAATGATGACAGCCATTGTGATTTTTCATTACAAAAGAATCTCCAACATAAATTCCACCCACAGTAATAAAAATCATTTAGTCATCTTCTATCCTCTTGTCTAAGTCCAGTACACACACCCTTGTCAGTGGTCGCCTGTGGGTCCTAGAACTTGAAGTTACATCAACTACCCGTACGATCCCATCTTTTTCAGGAAAAACCTTAGAAATAAAACCCAATGGCTAGGAATTCCTAGAACTGTTAGGATTCACTAGAACTACAACTTCTTCAATCTTTAGAGACTCAGTCTGTTGTAACCTTTTAGTTTGTTGAACCAAAGTAGGAAGAAATTCTTTAACCCATCTAGTCCAGAAAGTAATAATCAACTTTTAAGTAGTTTTGCGAACATATTTAAAACGTAAACCTTTAGAAAAATCGCCTGGAGCAAGAACTGTATTAGAATTGGAAATCAGAAAATCATTAAGGCTTATGGATTTAAGATCTGATGGATTCCAAGACACTCAAGTCAAAGGTCGACTATTTACTTTATGTTCAATTTCAGTAAAAAATGTTCAAAGTATTGCAAATTTCGTGGTATTTTCTTTTAGAATTGCATTCAGTGCCGTTTTAACTGATGAAATAATTCTTTCCTATGCCTTTTTGCTTGCATCACAAAAAAAATAAGTTCAATTGTTGGTGATCTTGAAAAATATTCATAATAACAACGTAAAATGTTATTCTATGTGATCTTTTGAACATCCAGTAACCATGCTTTCCATCTTGCAAACAATTTATCAATTATTTTAGTATCCTAATCTATCCCAGAAGCCCAAATGTCTTTAAGTAAAATTCTAGCTCGTATAAAAATGCTAGAAAACCGCAAGGATCATCGATGGACATAACTAATTTCAAAACATCTCATTTAGTTAGAGCTTTTGTCACATCTTTGACTTCCGCTAAAACTTTGTGAAAATTTAACAGATACGTAAATTACTTTGTTTCTGAACTCCACCACATTCCTAGAACCCTTTCAGTTAAAAGATCCCCTTCTAAATTCAAAAATCTTTGAAATTTGCTGCTCCTAACAAATCAGGTAAAGCTTTCAATACTTCCTTAGAAGTACTCATCCAATTGCAAAGACAAAAACTATCTCTTTGAAAAACTTCTATCATATCTTTAATCTTTACAATTGCTTTAGCTTCGGTATCTTCAGAATCTAAATGATCGTCCATATACATTTGCCTAATAGTAGCCATGTGAACTTTGGAATATTTTTTCTTAAATTCTTAAGCGTTCCTATTAAAAACATAAATAGCTGAGGACAGGGAACATGAAGCCCAAAATATCATCGATTTTATCTCAAATATCTTAGGTTTGATATCGTTATTCATCCCTCTCTACAAAAATCGTTGACCCACAACATCTTCATCTCGAATTAAAATTTGTGGAAACAAATCCTTCACATCAGCAATATAAGCAACCTTTTTTTAAAAATTCCAGCGAACAGCAGGAAGAGGTCTAAGTAGATATAAACCGGTAATGAGCATAATATTAAAGCTTATTTTTTTATTTAGCTTTAACATTGTGAACCACTCTTATTTTGCCGGGTTTGTAGGGGTAAGTTATCAAAACATGGCATAAAAATCTATCTTTAGGACAATTCTTAGCTAGATTAGCTAAACTAACTTCTCCAGCGTAACCTTTTGAAATGGTATCTTCTTCTACTTCTTTCAATAAGTAATGATCGTCTGTACGCTTCCTTAAAACTCTTAAGATAATTAAATTCATCATTAGCCCATAATAGACCTGTTTTTCATCTCTACCTACTCTCTTTGTAGTAGATTTAAGTAACTCAAAACCACTTGGATCTTGTTTTGATCTTAGAATCTCATGCAAAATCTTAACCTCAAAATCTTTAGTGGTAATTGATCGTTTAACCAATTGATGTAAAATATCATCTTCAGTCTTATGATGAGAACAAACTGTTAATATAAAATGAGAAACTTTTCTTCCAGTAACAGAACTGTTTCCGTGAACCGACCAACCTAGTAAAGTCTTGGAAGCCACAGGAGAATGCCAAAGACTATTTTTCAATTTTCGTAATATAGTGAAAAGTGAATTGTCTTGCCTAATCAGAATTATAGGCTTAGCACCTCTCAAACTTGAAAAAAGAACATCTCGAAGATACAGTCACATCTTTCTCAACTTATTTATGTCCAAATATTGCGCTCATAAATCAAATTTTTTAACTGTCCTACAGTTACGTAACGTATCAGTTTTTGCCCCTTAAGAATCTCCACAAATGCCTAATTGAACTTTCATTGAATAGGCATCTGTTTGCGTAGTCGTATTCGTCTAGAAAAAGCACAATGGCTCAATAGGACCTTAGAGACCAAGTTGAGAAGCAATCGTGGGAGCTACAAGAGTGACAGTAGAACCATCATCTGGTAATGCGTAAGTATTTAAAATTTCAGCAAGACTACTCAGTTTACCTAGAATAACTCGAAGATGAACGCTTGTAATCTCAAGAGAAAATTTGAAATCATCATTAGAAAATTCAGCAGCAGAATTCGTAGCAGTTGTAGCTGTTGACGTCGGTAAAAAACGGTTAGTTGACGTAGAATAAAGTAAATGACGACGATGAGACTTGCAATTATCAACACCACAAGCTTTGCGAGAAGGACAATTGACTGTTTGATGATATCGAGTAAAAAAAAAGCATAATTTCTTCTCAGTCACCTTCTTTCACCTTTTATCAATCTTAAGACCTTTAAAAATAGAACAGCGATCAATTGTATAATTCAATTTATCACAGCAGTAACATTTTGCTTGTAGACGTGGATTCTTGTTGTTAGCAGAAAAAACCTTGTCTTGATCATTATATTTTCTCTTAAAACCCGTCTTTAAATTTGTAGATTTCTTAGAATCTAAGTTGCTGTTGGGTAAACTGGTGGGTAATAATGCAACCGTGCTTGCAATAAGCTTCAACTAATCTTAAAATCACGAATGTTGACATTGTGACCCTTTTGTAGAACTATTTGACACCACTAAATCTAGAGTGTCAATGGTAATTTGATTTATAATTCCTCCAACAACTAAGGATTGTTCAAGTGATTGTTACAACCTAAACGTTCAAAAGTTGCAATTATATTTCGAACAACATTCGGAAATTGTAGAAGGAAATCTGCTCTCAACTGCTTTGGGATATTAACAGCCTTCGCTTGGGCTATACAATTCTTAATCAGTAATTCAGATCTACTAAAAGTAGATATAAGGGATTAAATAACTTCATCAACATTATCTGGTAACCCCAAAATTGGAATAACATATTAACGAGCCTTGCCTCTCAAACACTTTTAAAGTCACAACTTTTTTTTAGTATTAGACAAACCACAAATCTCAGTAGAATGACAATATTGGGATATAAAAGTCGGCCAATCTTTTATCTCACCTAAATATATCAGTAAATCTTTGTTAACTGATTGACAAAATAAAATTAGCACGACAGTCACTCAAAATCCAGAAAGAAAATTAACATTAAAATCAGATCAAAATTTTAGTAATTATCAGTGGAAAAATCAGATGTGGTTCAAAATTCAAATTCAAGGTAGTGTAAATAAGTAAAGTGAAGTGAAGCGTAATCTGAGAAACTCAAGGACAGTAGTTAACGGGATTAGGATTATGCAAAGGACCATTAATATTCAAGAATTGACTAGCGCTTGAATCTGGACAGTTTCTTTCTATTCTTATAATCGTACTCGTAAAATATATTACAAAAAAAATCGTATTCAGCTAATCAGTTTATTAATAATATGCACAACATTTAGATTATAATAGAAGTGTCGTTTTTATTAAGCGCAGCACAATCGAAGAATCTTTGTAAATAATAGAATCAATTTTTAGTTCTTGTCTGTTCGATCTCTTAAATGAGTCTGAATTAGAAAAATAATAATCATTATTGTCATCGTAAATATTAGTAGTAATTTGACTGTAGCCGTAGTGGTAGGAGCCGCTGTAGCTGTTGTAATTTATTAATTACTAATTATGGTAAAATCTAATAATGATGACAGCCATGGTGATTTTTTATTACAAAAGAATCTTCAACAACATGTATTCAAAAATTATCTACTAGATGATAGTACCTGTGGTGCTAAACCTAAAGTTCTACTAATCAAATTACTTGTGGTAAAATCCACAACATAACATGTGGAAATTTCTTTTGCACATTTTGCCAGAGGTATCTGGTTTAATTTAAATAACAATACTTATAAAATTGTCTTTTTCTCCTTTTATTATAACATTATCATAAACATCTAGACGCATTTTATCTTGAATTTAATTAGCAATACAATTAATTGTATAACTTTTTGTTTCTAAAGTAATATTAACAAAACTAGTCCCTGGATAATTATCTTTTTTATGTCGTAAATTATTATTTTTTTATCTATATTAGGTAATAAAAAGTATGCAGATATTGTTTTTAGGTATTTAAGCTCCATTTCTAATAAAAATAGGGTTCTTAAAATAAATTGTAATACTATTTTCGTTTGTACGTTGAAGTTTATTTGTTTTACTTTCATAATTTAATATTATAATTTGTTGTGGAGTATTTTTCAAGACTTTTATAATATAATCGTTTTTTTAATCACTATGTAATTTATTCATAAGTATAGAATGTATATTTAAAGCGTTTTCTGAAAAATATGATTTAAATTTATGTTGTATTTTGAAACCTAAGTGTATATCATTTTTATCAATTTTTTTATGACTTGCTTTTATAATACATAGTGTGGTTTCTAACTTTGATACTTAAATATCTGGATCATTTATAATAAATTTAATATCGCTCTGAGATCCGTTGCACAGTCCTTGTTCTGTTTGTGTTTTGAAAATTGATTCATCTAATGCATTATCCCTTCAGGATCTTTGTTAAAAACCTAACCTTAAGAACTTTCTTATTTACCTTCAGGTGTAAAACCAAGCTTTAATTTCATCTACAAGCAACGCATGTAGATCAGAATTTTAATAGTCATTTTTGTTTTATTGGAATATACCTTACGTAAAAATTCCCATAAACCAATTGTCGTTTGATGTTTCTTTCCTGATATATGTATAAACTGATCACCTTAATTCTGTATTTTTTTATTTTTAATATAATAACTAACTGTATGAATATTTTTATCTACTTAAAGTCTCATAGATTAATCATCTTTAGATAAATTAGCTAAATATTTAAAAGATATAGGACCTCCTTTATATGTTTGAAAAATTAGTTCTAGGACATTTTTCATTGACAATTGTTCTTCTTTTTCTCTTGTACAGATTTAATTACTAAAGCAAGATCTTTTAATAATTTATCATCACCAAGTTCAAATTCCTTTAGTTTAGTGTAATGTTAGTGCTTACATTGTTTTGAAAAACCACTTATTCTTTTAAATCAGAAATTGTATTGTTTTTAACTGTATCAGTTAGATTTTGTGCTGCTTTTATTATTGGCGCATAGTTTGTTCATTTGTTTAATGTGAAAGCATCATTACCTGTTTTCTTAACTATACATTGATTTCTGAATATTTTAAAGTTTTAAAATTTTGTTTTCATTAACCTTATTTGACGCCTTATCTCTTTTTTCGCACTTATTTATATATGTTTATCTTATGAAATATTTTAAGGATATGCTTGTTTCCTGAAAGCTATGTCTGTTTTGCTACATGTCTTTTAACACGTAAAATTATCATATTTTTTTGTATTTTAGGTCTCTGTTTTTTATATATTGAGTGTTTTATTAGTTATTGTGGTGAATCAACCTAACTGTTTAGTTATTAGAATATCCTTTCTATTTTACTATAGCTTTTTTAATACTAGGATTTTTTGTTTTATTCGTTTCTATAATATATTTAAATTTAAAATCTTATTATTTGTTATATAGTGTTATTTTATTCAAATGATACGCTTTTTTAATTTATTTATTATATTTGTCAACAAGTTTATAAATTATTGGATTTGTACGTAGGACTTTACTAATATACACTATTTTGTTGCGGCAAATCAAAGTTCAGAGCTTCTATAAAATTTAGTTTTACATGTTTTTTTACTCTTTGTCCTCGTTTTTAATTATTATTTGTACTATGTGTAGTGTTTAACTCTCCTAATCTAGATTTTAAATCATAAAGATCTGAATGTACTTTGATTTTATTTTTTAATTTAGTTGCTTCAATAAGTGTCATTTTTATACTACTATGCTTCAATTTATAATATTTTGTAATAAGATCTTGTTAAACATCAACTCATCTAGTAGTTTATAACTCAGTCATATACTTATAAATCTTATGTTAAATAGTTCTTGCAAATCGCACAACAATCATAGCTTTTGTTTCATTTTCTGTTGTTAACTAGTAAATATATATTTTTTAACTAGAATAATCATATTTTTATCACTGTATTCAGTTCCCTAATCAGAATGAATTTTTTCAGGATTTTTACCATATTTTATTACAGCTTTAAAACTTTCTACTACCTTATCTGCATTTTTAGTTTTTAAAAGTATTGTTCTTTTTTATTTAGAAAATGTATTAATCATTAAATTTAAATATCTAACTATTTTTATCTTTAACCCATTTCTCAGGCATAACTACTTAATCAGCTTGCTAAATTGAGTTTTTTCCTGGTGTTTAATATGTTCTACGTTTAAATTTTGTTATTTTACCTTATGCTTAGTATATGTATCTTGTGTAGCTAATTATTTTTCTACTATTTTAGGTTTTATTCCTGTTTTTCTAGCTTATTTTATTTTTTCCAACGAATCAAGTTAATGAGGTTTTATATACAAAATCTAAAACTTCATTTAATTTATTATTTTCATCTAGTCAAGTCTTTTTTAATCTAAGTTCCAGTTATAATTTTGGTTAAATTAAACTTTTGGTCACTACACGTATTACGTGTTTACTGAATATTAGATTTTCTATTTCAACTATGTGTTTTTGTTATTTTTGATCTGCTTTATGTCTAATATCTTCATGTTTGTAAATATTAAATGATAAATTGTGTTGCATTTCTGCTTTATCAATTTTATCCATAGGTTTATCTCGTTTTTTATTTGTTCTTGAAACTTAGTTTACAGTCCTTTTTAATTACTACCTGGGTATTGTACTTCTCACATATTTGTTCCAATCTTATAACCTATATACTCTTAGAATTATTGGCTTCATTTTTCTTTCATTATATTTTCGTTATTTTTAGTAATAACCGTTGTAATTAGGTTATTAGCTGTTTGGTTTTTAGGTTCCACTCGATTTCGAAGCGCCCGGTTCCGTATTGCGGTGTTTCGTTGGATTGGTTTCGAAGCGCCTTGTTTCGTAGCAAGAAGTTTTTCGTAGCCCATTGTTTCGTAGCCAATGATAAAAAATTTAATTTAAAACGGAATAATTTTCACTGAATAATAAGCATTGAGTTAAGTTTAAAAGTAGGACGTTGTCACACGTTATCGAAATAACGTAAATATAAAAATAAAATAAAACGTTAAAAAACATTACGAAACACAGTAAAAAACTAAAATATAAACCAAATATTTACAAGCGTAGATTTTCTTTTTTACTTTATATACATATTTTTATATTTCTTGCGTAGCCATTTCGTGCAAAAGTATCGTGTTTTACTTTTTAGCAGCTTTTAAGCAAGTTTTTATTTGTGATGTCAAAATAATTTTGACAAAGATAGTATAGTTGATGTAAGTAGATGCCCAGTAGAAGGTGCGGTGGGGTGGTGACATGTGGCTCTGGAGCAGCTTCGTTGCTAGTTTCTGGCTCTGACGAGTTTAATTTTTTTTACGAAATAATTTCTGAGAGATTCCTTTTAAGTACCTAAGAATGTTGCTTCGCTGCCCTATGATGTAACAAGTTAAAAGAGGCGTGCGTCTAAACGTACATATTTATTTACAGGCCCAGAGGGTAGTACTCCTGAAATTTGGCGCTTTAAAATTCGGCTGGTTTTGGCCTGTTTCTTGAATAAAGCTTTAATGATAAACGGAATGGAAGGGTAGTTACGGCCAACAAGTACACTAAGACCATCATTCCACCCTTCAACAGAATTATTTGTTCTCGGAAAATATTGGTATTTTAGTTATATATGCTAATAACTGCTAACGTAAAAACAAAATATTCAATACTTTTACACAGCTGTATTAGTATTAGCTATTTCTCACTTTTAAACATTTTATGTTTTTGTTTATAAATTATTCCGTGTCATATTGCTTTTTTTATCATTGGCTACGAAACAATGGGCTACGAAACACTTCTTGCTACGAAACAGGGCGCTTCGAAACCAAGCCAAAGAAACATCGCACTTCAAAACTGGGCGCTTCGAAACCGTGGTGATCTGTTTTTCACAATTAAAACAATACATTTAAATCGTGTGGATTTTATGAAAGTTAAATGTTATGCAGTCTGTATAAGATATCTTAAACTACATAGAAGAACAATAATTCTTTGAGTCTGTAGTTTGCATGTGCTAATGTAGTTCTGCTATCACTTAAAATATATTTTGTATCTTTACCATACCTATACTAAATTTTAATTGATTCATAGTAAACATACCTAATTTACTTGATCTAATGCGATTAAAATATACTTCATCTTTAATTTCATTATTTAATGTTTTTTAATGAGTTTTAATCTCATATTTATTGAAAGACTACAACCTTAGAATTTTTCTAAATGTATAGTTTATCATTACATTTAATAGAATTTAAAACATCCTAGACCTCAATCCTACAAATTTTGTTACAATATTCTTATTAGTTTCTAGTTTAAAACCACCTAATTTATTCCTATTTTTAATAGGTAAGTTAAATATGTTGTTGATTTTTAAATCGTTATATGATTAAATATCATTCTTTATATCTTCATACAAATAATTAGTTTTTATATGAAGAAAATGTCAATCAGTATCAGTTTGAATTATTTGAACGCTCTCACCTCATTCAAATTTTAAATCTTTATACACATATTTATACATCCAGTATTTTGTTATTTCTAAATTACAGAATTCTGCACATATAGGCTTATTGGATAATATACTAATTTTATTTATGTGTATGGCTACTAAATCTTTACTAAATATTTTCTAAAGGTTAAGATATATTTTACTTACACATTTTAATGCTATTTCTTCACTAGTACAAAACTTAATAACTTGCCTTTTTAAAATGTTTTCTATTGTTTTACTACCTACAAAATTATTCATAAGTTTAAATAAATCATTTTCTAAATCTCATGTTGTTGTTTGCTTTAATTTTGTATTTTTATCAATATATAGTTTGAATAAGGCACTTTTATTATATCTAATTGCACTTTAAATTTTTTATAGTACTAATTTTTAATGTAAAGCTTAATGTTAAGTTCTTTAATCACGTATTAATCCTTTTTAATCCTCCAACCTAGCTATTATTTGTTTTGATTATTTATATTTTAAACTACCTTTAAACTCGCGTTGAGATATTATATAATTATTTATCTTTTTCTTCTTTATGCCAAGGCAAAAATAAATAACCATTATGCTAATCATGCAATTTTTTAGGATATTCTAAATCCACTCTAAGTGTATCTCCTATGTCTTTCTTAAATATCTTAATTATTTATATTTTTATACAAATCACTTATGTTGTCTTTTTTACACCATTCAAACCCATTGAGAAGTAATTTAAACGACAAAGCATCACTATTAAAACTAATAGCATTACCAGGTGCTAGATAAGATGATTTGTTAGTAGGATCATAATTAAAAATATATTCATAATTATCTATCACATCTCTTCTCAATATACCAGATAACTCACTCTTTATTTCTTTTATACACATAAAAGCATATCTTAATCCAATAAAAGTTCCTATTTCAATCCTGCCATTTTTAACATAGCACTGCAAGAAAATCCAGGAGTTGTTTTATGATGCTCAGGATCTAATTCATAATATTTGAAAGCTAAATCTTTAAATGATTTAAAATCATCTAATAATCTTGAAACATCACATGTTAAATACAACTTAATATAATTTTTAAATATGTTTTTACCATTAGCTTTATTCTTTAAATGATTCCATAGCTTTTCACTACTTTAATAATCTTTTTAAATTAAATATTTTTATCTTTCAATTCATCATAAAATCCTTATAACTAGAATATGTTTCATATTAAAGTTTACCAAAAGAGCCCAAAAATAGGTATGAAAACACTTCTTTTTGCGGTAAGTATTCAAGAATTTCATCTAGTTCATCTTTAAAAGATTCTAGTAAAATTTTAAAATTAATAATATCACCTTTATTTAAATTAGATGCTTACTCATTTAATGATGCAGGTAAAATTTGTAATGAATCTTTAAATGTAATTGTTATATTTCAACAACTTTAACACTTATCACATTACACATCATTTATCCATTTATTTATTATTTTATTATTTATAAAAATGAAATATATGCTCTGTAAACTTAATATTTCATTGACACTATAATGACATGATTACTTTAAGAAACGCAGTTTTACTATTTATTTTTACAGCACAATCAAAAAAGCAATACAAGAAACCTTTACCAATATTACACTTAAATTACTAAAAATCATTTGATCTTTGATAAAATTGTAAATAACCACTTTGTAAAAACTTAACAATGTTGTATGGGCTGACGCCAAATCGACTCAATGAATAAATTATTATTTAATATTTAATTGTAATATTTGTATCAGGTATAGTAAAGGAGAGCCCAGGTGGTGCAGTGATGCCAGGCAAGACATAGCGCCTAAGGCTCGATCACTGTTGACAAGGCGTGGGCTCAATTTCTACTTGCCTCAGATTTTTTTGTAAGAAAGTTGATCTTAAACGCCGGGCTCTTTACATGTGTGGCGATTTATATAATTAAAGGCTTACTTGGCTCTGTGTTATTACAAAAAAAGCTAGTCACACGGGGGTCCGTGTTCGAGGAACAGATCTGAAGTGATTTAAAACGATTGACTCCTTGAAACTAAATTTAATTTACCTTTAACTTTAAGGCTATAAAAAAAAATTTTTGTTCTGTTTTAGGTTTAATTTTTAATTCATAACATGTTTTATTTGTCAGTTTATAAAGTTGTCTCACAAAAAATGTAGAATCCTAATTTGTCTTTTGATAAAGGATAACTGGTAGATATTACAAGGTTGTAACATTTGAATAACATAAATCATGAGCAGCATCTCTAAATTCCTTTGTTAAATGGCAATGATCTCTTAGTTTTTAATGTAAAGTATCATCAATAGAACAATGTTTGCAAAAATGACAAACTAAACTATTAGGAAATATTGCTTCATTACCATTAGATAATTCAGGTAATTTAAAATTTTCTAATCTACGTTTCATCCAATTCCACACCTCTATTACAAAAGGCTTCTATGGAATTATTGATTGTTGCTTTACTACTACATCCAGCATACCGTCTAAATTTGGTATTAATAATATTTTGACTAACAGTAAAAAAAGGCATAAGCAAATGTTGCATGTTTAACGTTTATATTACATCAAGTATTTTTATTATCAATAAAACATAATAACTTCAGTTCAGATTCCAGATCAGCATAATATACTATAACTGCTCTTATTGTATTTTTTAAATGCTTAAATTTTAAAATTTTAGCTTTTTTGTTCGTTTTAGGTAAACAGCAAATTGCCTTGCAAATTTTAAAATACCTATCACATGGTAAATAATGAACTTTTAGTGATTTTATCCAAACTGTATGATAAATAAAAACATCTATCACGAATAAAAATTTGTTCTGTGTGTTTTGTTAGTTGATTTCTAACTAGTTTAGATAAATATTTAATGTACAACTAATAATTATTACCTTCCATTATAGTTAATTATTCCAAATTAACATTTTGTTTTCTATTTTCCTGTGGGCAAGTTTCATAAATAATAACATTGTTACCTTCCAAAATGTTAAGATCAGTTAATATATAATTTTGTAATCTAAACTTTTTTATGCTATTTGGAGTTACAAAAAATTCTATTTGAGTCAAATTAAAATCATTATTCTACTTGAAATAATTATATTACGAAACTCTTTAGGGATCTTTTCGAATTTCATTGTAGTGTTTATGATATAGCATACAATATTTAAAACATCTTTGATCATCATTTTTAATATAAAAAAAGGTTTTATTAGATATCCATGTTGGTTATTCTACATAAGATGATACTTTCAAAGGTTTATATTCCCTCTAATAAAAATTAATTTTAATAATTTTATGCAACAGATAAAAGACTTTACTTTTTTATTTGCTTTCCACTTTATTTCCAAGTTAAAGTAAGCATTTATTTACACATTTATTTATATCTTGTTTATGTATAAATATTTGATTACTGGATGTATACTACATATTTTTATATTCATATTCTCCTGATGCTATTATAAACTTTCTAAAAGTTTCTAAAATATATAATACAACTCCTTCAAAATATTTGCATCTAACGGTATAATCCTTCAAACATTAGTTTCCTTATAAATTGAACTTAACGTAAGAAATGTACCTTCTAAAGTTTTATCTAATTTCTACAATATAAAATTTTTGTTATCAAAAGGGATATCTTGTTTTTATATTTTAATTAGTAATTTGGCTTCTTCCTCGTGTTTTTTTGATTTAATTTAATTATAACAACATTTTAAAAAGTAATGTAACTCACATGTTTCACAGTATTTCTTTTCAGAGGTTTATAATGGTTTCTTTTAATTTTTTTTATGAGTTTTAGTACTAATCTGTTTATAATAATCAGTTAATTTGACATGACATTTAAAATTAATATTTAGCAACACTATACGTTGTTATATTGTTATGTGATTGTGTTTTAATTTAATGACTCCAATTTTTCTTTAATATTTGCTTTCTTAAAGCTTTACATTTGATTCCGACAACCAATTTATAAGGAAATAATCAATTAGGTAAAATTTTTTAAATTAATTGTCTTTTAGTATAAAAATGGATTTAATAAATAACTAAATAATTGAATCTGATGTGTATAAATGTATTGAATAAAACTATTTTACTCACAAATATTTTTAAATTGAAATGAAAGACACTTAAAAAATGTAAAGTTTGTAGTAAACAAAAGCTAATAACTGAATGTAAACGACACTTTTTACGTTGAAAAGGGTTTGAATATGAATGTGAAGTGTGTAGTGAGATAAAAACAAGACGGATAACTGTATGTAAGTTTGAGCGTAAAATGATTTATGATAAAATAACAAGACATAAGGAAACATCTCGTATACACGAAAAACTTATGTCGACTATTTGAAAACTTTAATTCATTTTTTTTATTACAAATAGGTGCTTGAATTACACATTTGTGGTTAAACAGTAGATGCAACAATGTTTTGGATTAACATTAGTACCAAATAACCAAACATTTAAAATTTGAATGTGTTACAAAATAAAAAATAAAAAATTCTAAAAAACAAATTATTAAGGATGGACTAGAAGTTCTAAGAGGCTGTAGGTCGACTTATATTACATTAAGATAAAGTTTTAATAAACAAAACGAATATTTTAAATAAATAATGAATTATTATTTGTTTAAAAAAGAATCCAAGATTAAAACATAGGCTATTTTTGTATATATTTAGGTCTTTAGTAATAAGTTAAAGTAATTTTTGAAACAGTTGACTAGTTATTACATTTACATTACAAAAATCCAGCGCTTCGCGCCGGATTTGGTGACCGTGGGTCCGAAGTAGATGCTGAGCTTAAGCGAATATTGGCAGTAGCAAAACCAGTATCTAGGACGCTTAAAATTTTCAGAAAATCAGCTCGCAATTTTACGTAATAGACCGATGCATATTCCTTGCAACTTAAAAGTAAATACATGTTAATTAAGTTTGGTATTGGTGGGTAATATTATTTGAGATCACTTGATATTGCCAAACAGGCAAAAAACTGAAAATGTTCCATGAAAAAAGGTTCAGCAAAAGTCCAAACCAATCACTATACTACACTTAAATCATATGCAAAACTACTGGCCGACTGACGATGGCTCAATAAAATATTTCAGGCTATCAAACAGTAGACTTACAAAAAAACCCAATGTTAAGTATATATATTTACTTAATTTTGGAACTAATGGCATGGCAATCTTTAAAATAGTAAAATTTGCATGACGTCATTTATAGACGATTTCTGCATGCATTCTAGTAAAATCGTATGTTAAGATTTTATGTCAACCTAATTTCTGAACTAATGACAGTAAGAATTCCGAAAATAGTAAAATTTGAATGACGTCGTCTATGGACGATCCCTGTATGCATACTAGTTAAATCATATGTTAAGATTATATGTCAACCTAATTTCTGAACTAATGACAGTGGAGATCCCTAAAATGGTAAATTTGTATAACGTTATTTATAGACGATCCCTGCATGCATACAAAATAAATCCTATGTTAAGAATATATGTCAACCTTATTTCTTTACTAATGACAGTGGGGATTCCTAAAATAGTAAAATTTGTATAACGTCGTCAATAAACGATCCCTGCATGCATACAAGTAAAATCATATCTTAAAATAATATGTCAACCTAATTTCTGAACTTATGACAGTGTGGATCACTAAAATAGTAATATTTGCATGACGTCATTTATAGACGATTTCTGCATGCATTCTAGTAAAATCGTATGTTAAGATTTTATGTCAACCTAATTTCTGAACTAATGACAGTAAGGATTCCGAAAATAGTAAAATTTGAATGACGTCGTCTATGGACGATCCCCGTATGCATACTGGTTAAATCATATCTTAAGATTATATGTCAACCTAATTTCTGAACTAATGACAGTGGAGATCCCTAAAATAGTAAATTTGTATAACGTTATTTATAGACGATCCCTGCATGCATACAAAATAAATCCTGTGTTAAGGATATATGTCAACCTTATTTCAGAACCAATGAAAGTGGGGATTCCTAAAATGGTTAAATTTGTATAACGTCGTCAATGGACGATCCCTGCATGCATAAAAGTAAAATCATATATTAAGATAATAGGTCAACCTAATTTTTGAACTTATGACAGTGTAGATCACTAAAATAGTAATATTTGTATGACGTCATTTATAGACAATCCCTGCATGCATACAAGTAAAATCATATCTTATGATTAAAGGTCAACCTAATTTCTTCACTTATGACAGTGGGGATCTCTTAAATAGTAAAATTTGTATTACGTTATTTATGGACGATCCCTGCATGCATACAAAATAAATCCTATGTTAAGGATATATGTCAACCTTATTTCTGAACTAATGACAGTAGGGAATCCTAAAATGGTTAAATTTGTATAACGTCGTCAATGGACGATCCCTGCATGCATACAAGTAAAATCATATATTAAGATAATATGTCAACCTAATTTCTGAACTTTTGACAGTTTAGATCACTAAAATAGTAATATTTGTATGACGTCATTTATAGACGATCCATGCATGCATACAAGTAAAATCATATCTTATGATTATATGTCAACCTAATTTCTGAACTTATGACAGTGGGGATCCCTAAAATGGTGGAATTTGTATGACGTCATTTATAGACGATCCCTGCATGCATACTAGTTAAATTCTATGTTAAGGATTTATGTAAACCTAATTTCTGAACTAATGACAGTGGAGATCTCTTAAATGGTAAAATTCGTATGACGTCATTTGTGGTCGATCTTCGTATCCCTCAGGATGTATATAGCTAAATTCATATTCTCGAAATGTAAATGTTTGGGTATATTCCATTTGAAAAATATAGCAAAACGCCGTTACCGTAAGGTTACAGTTCCTTGGTAGGCATATATGCCTAAATACCTGCCATGATTTGTAGAAAGTTGGACATGGTCTTTGTTCTCCAGGAATGTTGACGAAGGAGTGCAGTTGTGTTCAACCCCTTAGCCGCTTTCCTAATGTTAATTTGATATTATGTTTGTGTTGTTCATAAAGGAGAATGTATGTGACATAATTTATGCCTAGCCCCCAAGCCGTTTATCCAATGTTATTGTGACTACAGGTGGGTGGGTGAGTCTAAAAGGATAATTCTGGAATAAATTTTCAGAATGAGGAGCCTTTACAACTGATGCTATCATTAAAATGGGTACGTGCATATGAAATTCCCCGTATGCATTTTGTTAAACATCACAAGGAAATAATTGGGTAGGTCAGAAAATTTATCAATTGAGATGGCAAAGTTTGTGAACGCTCCTTAACATTCAATTTTATATGGTATGTATATGTACACACAGAAGGTAATGCTAAGAGTGAGAAGCGTACGGCGAAAAAACAAAGAACGTACCTATACCTAGGTTCAGTGGCATAGTAGAGACAACCGAAAGAGAAGGCTGGCAAGGATAAATTATGCATGCAAACAATGGCAGCTTAATTTTGCCAGCCTCCTTTTTCGGTTACCTCAGCTATTTCGTTCACCTGTTTTTGAGCTCTTCACTTTACAAATTTCTGACATAGGTCCAGTAATTAATTTATTGTGAATAACTGGTTGGCCTCATTACAACGTAAAAACAATACAGACCTGCCCATTCGCATTTGTAGTAGTATAATATTTTTTTAAAGAAAATCTGATGTAACCTGTGACCTGTAATGTACGGCCAACGGACGGACGGACAGACGGACGGACATGACCATTACAATAGATGCTTAAGCTCAGCATCTAAAAACGTAGGTTACACTGGCCTGAACGCAACCAAAAACTAGAACCCACTAGAACAGAAAAGGGTACCGCAGCTCAATAATTTCGGTTTTTTACCACCAGTATCTCCGTTACCACCACGAATAAACACTACTGAATTCCATTCAATCAAAGTTTTAGTTTAATCACGTGAAAACGGGAAGAGTCTTGATTTTTAGTTACAACACATTGAGGATATTGGTATTAAGTGACGAGTAGCAGGTATTACCAATAATAATAATAAAATATTGACATTACCAATGAATTAATAAAAAAAACGTTGGTTACATTGACCTGAACGCAACCAAAAATAGGAACAGAAATGGGGGGGGGAGGTTTCTTTAGTAAGTGATGTCGAACTTGATTAAGTGAAAACGGATAGGTTGTTCCCCTCCCACTTTCAGCGGGGCCGCCTAACCGTTGCGAGCTGCTTAAATTCATGAAAAAAAAGATCTTCCATACTAAGCACACAAGCTCTCTTCGCCACAAGTATTTACACGTGTTTTATTTAATTAATTGGCAACAATAATATTAATGTGAACCGATACTAATTTAAAAGCTAATGTTTTTTTTGACATCACTTACTGGCCTAGACATCACTTACTAAAGAACAGCCGAAATGGGTGCCGCAGCTCAGTCATTAGTCTTGGTTGTTTTACCACTAGTACCTATGTTACATTTACCACCACCAAGAAAAAACTGTTGAATTCCATTACCCCCAGTAGCACCATCAATAAACACTGCTGAATTCCATTCTCACCAATACTCAAAATTAGGGTATTGCTATTTAAACCCCCCAAACTCCCCTATGATTTTAAGCGTACAATGGTTCACACAACAACTCCCACAACCGCCGTCGTATATTCAATATAATCACTACTTAACAACAACCCCCACAATTAATTATCGTAATTAGGCACTAGCACGAATTTACAGATTAAAAGTGACTTAAATTCCAGTAATTACATTCAAGAAACATTAAAAAGTCAGATTGACAAATATTGAGTTTTCGCAGTCTGAATATCTGAATTTGGTGTGGCAATTATTCCAATTTTAAATCCAAGCTCTTTTACGCGCACACGCAAAATGCAATGCCATAGGATATAGACCATCGATCACAACAACAATGAACTCTTACAACTTCACTTCACTTTACTTCCGTTCTCTAGCAAGACCAAGACCGACGACGGGGGTTTCTTTGATAAGTGCTGGCCAGGTCGGAAAGTGCAGGCCAACTTTAGTAAGTGATAGCCAACTTTTGTAAGTGCTGGCCAACTTTAGTAAGTGCTGGCCATTGACTTTAGTAAGTGACGGCCAACAAAAAATTCCAGAAATGGATTAAAACTGCGTCGGAAACGTGAGTTAACAGTATTTTCTAACTATTTACCAAAAGCAACACTGAATCAGGCTCCTAAAGCTGCCTGAAAACGGATAGGTTAAATTTTTCCCTCCGCCTTCGGCGGGCCGCCCCAGGCGGCCGAGGGAAAATTATAACCTAACCGTTTCCAGTCAGTTTTTCCAACCCCCTCCCCCCCACGCCGTCAAACCCAACCTAACCTCAAAGATAACAAACCACGAAAGGTAGCAAAATGCGAATAAGAGGGTGAATAATACAAGGTATTCGAATGAAACAAAAATTACAGTCAACGGATTAGGATTTTATTTATGTGGTAAGCTGGTAAGCAACAACAATAAGAATATAATAATGTTGCTGCTAATTTATATATACTACACTACTACACATGCTATAAAACATTTAACTTCTTTACAACATTATACTTTTGGGAGGGGAAATTTTACACGTAATCATATAAAAGACATTTTATTTTGTATGTTTATATAAAATATAACTGATTTATGTACAATATTATATATTATTACTATTTCGTACTTTTTCCCAACGTTATTGTCGTATTTTAAGTCCATTTTTAGAAATTTTTGTTGGCCGTCACTTACTAAAGTCAATCTGGCCAGCACTTACTAAAGTGGAATTGGCCAGCACTTACTAAAGTCAAACTGGCCAGCACTTACTAAAGTTGGCCAGCACTTCCCGACCTGGCCAGCACTTATCGAAGAACAGCCCGACGACGAGACCGAGACGAGGAGACGACACACAAACCGACCATCGATCGAATCAAATACTTTAATAGTCGAATTCTAAAGTGTTTGATGTATGACAAAATCTGATGGTGAAAGAGGTGCTTCATTATAACTAATCAGCTACGTTGGAATTCTAAAGTACTAAAAAGCAAATATTTGAGGGTGTAGAGTACGTAAATATGAGGGGTTGTGGGTTTTTCACGATCACAGCTCAAGATAATTGGGTGTAGAGTACGTAAATATGGGGGTTGTGAGTGTTTAATGCTCACAGCTCAAAATAACTGGGTGTAGAGTACGTAAATATGGGGAGTTGTGGGTGTTTCATGCTCACAGCTCAAGATAATTGGGTGTAAAGTACGTAAATATGGGAGGTTGTGTGTACTTTATGACTTTTTCTGCCGACATTTTTGAATATTTTTAATAAAAATTATGTGATATTGAAGTTAAAGTTTTCTAGGCACCAGTTGTCCTTAGTGCCATCATTTTGATGAATACCAAGTCAATAGTTACGTAGAAATGCCATCCTAATGAAATTTTATATTACGCGCAAAATTTAAATTTTCTGATAATTTTTTAAAATGTCGGTTTTTACATGCTAACCTTAAGCATCTGTTGAAATGGTCAGGTCTGTGTCTGTCTTTCTGTCGATTTGTGTCTCGCACCGCCACTACTTGCACCGACGCTATTTCTGCCCACACCAGTGTTTAAGAGCTCACACTTACTTAAAATGATCAAGTGAAGCCCACCTGACACTGGACAACCCGTGGAAGCGCAATTTGCTATAGCATCACCCAACCCATACTTCCGGACTGGTTCAGACAAGCGCACTAAATGATGTACTATTGTGAATAGAAGCCACTGTTGGGTCAAAGGAGACACTTTGGAATAGTCTTGGTGTCCAGTCCTTGCTCAAATTTGCGTCTGCACTCAAATCCTTCCTTAGGTTTCGGAAGGCAATATCATCCCTGACAATGTCGGGTCGATTCACATGTCGGAAAATGGGCAGATATTTCTCTTCTGGCTGGGCGTGGAGGTAGTCACTGGCAGGGGCAGGGCCGGAGGGACCTAGCGGGATTCCAGAAAGTGGTTGTGGGTCAATGATTTTAATAGCATTTGCCCGCTTGTAATTTCGGAAGGTGACGTCATCTAAGGTTGAATCCGGATCATGAGGACTGAGAGGGAAGCTGAATGTCATGTGATCCCCGGCAGAGCTGTACGTCGTCATAGCTGATGATAATGGGATTGATTGGACTCGAAGGCGGGAAAAATGGGGGAGACATCACGATGTATGAGCCAGCCTGCCCCACGATGTCCCTGGGAACGTTTTATTTGACCTCTACATCATTAAGGTCATACTTTCTTTTCGCCGTGTCATCAGCCACGGTGTCTATGCGACTCGAGCGTCGGAGTGAAGGGGCTCGTTGTTGCAAAAATCGGAAAATCCTACAAATATTTGAATCGCTCCCAAAATAAGTGCTGCTGCCTCCACTGGAGTCAGTCCAGGTTCCAGTTCCAGGGTCGGTTCCAACCAAATTGCCAAGTCCTCCAAGTCCAAGAGTATTCGTTCCCAAAAAATCAAAGGGTTCAAAAGAGCCACCAAAACCAAGTCCCGGCGAAGAAAATCGATAAAGGACCATTAGGGCATAGCGGAGTTCTTGGTGAGGGGTTAAGAGGTCACGGTGCTCCGCTTGGTCAAGAAGACCTTCGTCTGATAATCTTTATTCGGCAGCATTCTCACTTTTAACCTCTCACACGCACTTCCCTGTGGGGTCAAAGGACGTGGTTGTTGCTGCTGTTGTTGTTGACCCCCTTGACCCTGTATTTCAGAAGAGCTTGAGTTTCTTACCCTTACTTAATTCAAAACAAAACCGGGTGATTTCAAATTCAAGGTTTGCAGTCTCAGTGGTCCACTTAAACCCTTACATGGGTAAGCTATTTTGAAACTTTTTACATAGCTATTTTAGTAAAAATCCTACATAACACATTCGTAAACTTTTGTAGCGCGAACAATTTGACGTTGGCTTTGTTGCCAATTTCGACTAAAATAGAAAAACTTTCTGTCACGTTGAATTCAAAATTTGCAAAATTCACTGTTTTAAATTTTTTTCTGTGAACCACTTAAAATGCTTAATCATGTCATACTGCTCATTTCTTGTTTTAACTGTGATTTTGTACCGAAATTTAGTTCTGAATTGCAAATATACGTTGTTTTTCACGTTTTTGAAATCAATGTTTCTCCTAAACTAAAAACTCTAAAGCTTAGCTTAGTAAACTATTAAATACGCACATTCAACAGCTACATTTCTTTTGTGCACACCTTTTGCGTGTGTGTTATAGCGAAAGCGCTACGAGACCGTGAATTTTACCCAGAATTGCTTTGTTATTCAAAAACAACTTTAATGCTGCCTCTAAAAGTTTTGAACACAAAGACATGTGCGATAATTTATTTAAAAGCTCCTAATAATTTGCACAAGCACGTGCAAATTAAAAGTTTGGCAACTGCTAGTTTAGCTTATTTTTAAAAACAATTAGAGTTTAACGTTTATAGTCAACGTTGCGCCGCTATTTTAAATTTAGGCGTATAATTGTTTTTTAACAATTCAAATACCCAAACCCTATGGGTTGAAGCGAACACACTTTCTTTTTGCGTGGAAATGCTGGCACATGAAACTTTAACTGGACAAGTTAAACTTTTATTTCTTGGAATTTGAAAAATATCTTAACACTCATTAGGCTGAAAATTACGCTAAACAAGAGTAATCCGCGCATTTACAGCCTTTATCAGTCTGCATAACAATTAATGGTCTGAGTGCAGTAAAGCCACAAATAAATTAAATATTGAATTTTCACCAGCTTGCAAGAAGGAGGGTTACCTGAATTTAGCCAATTTTTCTCAGAACTAGAAGACGCAGCTAATTGAAATTTTTTTAGCTTTATAAATTGCTTTATTTGTGTCCTGCAATACGCAAGTCAAAAAACCATAAATATTTGAGAATTCGCCAAAATACGAAATTTTAGTTTTTGCGCATTACCCTTCCAGAGGTAAGCTATTTTAAAACTGTAGGCTCGCAAAACGTTTTACATAGCTATTTTGGTGAAAAACCAATATATCACATTTGTTAACTTTTGTAGCGCCAACAATTGGACGTTGGCTTTGTTGCCAATTTCGACTAAAATAGAAAAGCTTTCTGTCACGTGGTATTCAAAATTTGCAAAATTCACTGTTTTAAATTTTTTTCTGTGAACCACTTAAAATGCCGAATCATGCTATACCGCTTATTTCTTGTTTAAACTGTAATTTTGTACCGAAATTTAGTTCTGGATTGCAAATAAACGTTGTTTTTCACGTTCTTGAAATCAATGTTTCTCTTAAACCTAAAACTTTAGAGCTTAGCTTAGTAAACTATTAAATACGAACATTCAACAGCTACATTTTTTTTGTGCACACTTTTTGTGTTTGTGTTATAGCCAAAGCGCTACGAGACCGTGATTTTTAAACAGAATTGCTTTGGTAATCAAAACCTACTTTGATGCTGCCGCTAAAAGTTTTAAACACAAAGACATGTGCAATATTTTATTTAAAAGCTCTTATCAATTTGCACAAGCACGTTCAAATTGAAAGTTTGGCAACTGCTAGTTTAGCAAATAATAAAAAACAATTAGAGTTTAACGTTTATAGTCAACGTGGCGCCACTATTTTAAATTCAGGCGTATAATTGTTTTTGAACAATTCAAATACACGAACACTACAAGTTAAAGCGTACACACTTACTATTTTCATGGAAATGCTGGCACATAAAACTTTAACTAGACAAGTTAAACTTTTATTTTTTGGAATTTGAAAAATATCATCAATTCCATTAGGCTAAAAATTACGCTAAACAAGAGTAATCCGCACATTTACAGCCTTTATCAGTCTGCATAACAATTAATGGTCTGAGTGCAGTAAAGCAACAAATAAATTATATAGTGAATTTTTACCAGCTTGCAAGAAGAAGGGTTACCTGAATTTAGCCAATTTTTCTCTGAACTAAAGAACGTAGCTAATTAAAATTTTTTTAACTTTATAAATTGCTTTATTTGTGTCCTGCAATACGCAAGTCAAAAAACTAAAAATATTTGAAAATTCGCCAAAATACGAAATTTTAGTTTTTGCGCATAACCCCTTCCATAGGTCAGCTATTTTAAAACTGTAGGCTCGCAAAACGTTTTACATAGCTATTTTGGTGAAAAACCAATATATCACATTTGTTAACTTTTGTAGCGCCAACAATTAGACGTTGGCTTTGTTGCCAATTTCGACTAAAATAGAAAAGCTTTCTGTCACGTGGTATTCAAAATTTGCAAAAATTAATGTTTTAAATTTTTTTCTGTGAACCACTTAAAATGTTGAATCATGCTATACCGCTCATTTCTTGTTTAAACTGTGATTTTGTACCGAAATTTAGTTCTGGTTTGCAAATATACGTTGTTTTTTACGTTTTTGACATCAATGTTGCTTCTAAACAAAAAACTCTAGAGCTTAGCTTAGTGAACTATTAAATACGCACATTTAACAGCTAAATTTCTTTTGTGCACACCTTTTGTGTGTGTGTTATAGTGAAAGCGTTGCGGGACCGAGAATTTGACCCAGAATTGCTTTGTTAAATAAAAAACAACTTTGATGCTGCTGCTAAAAGTTTTGAACACAAAGACATGTGCAAAATTTCATTTAAAAGCTTTTTATAATTTGCACAAGCACGTGCAAATTGAAAGTTTAGCAACTGCAGTTTAGCTAATTTTTAAAAACAATTAGAGTTTAACGTTTATAGTCAACGTTGCGCCGCTATTTTAAATTTAGGCGTATAATTGTTTGCAAACAATTCAAATACAAGAACCCTATGTGTTTAGGCGTACACACTTTCTTTTTGCGTGGAAATGCTAGCACATGAAACTTTAAATGGACAAGTTTAACTTTTATTTTCTGGAATTTTTAAAATATCTTCAATTTCATTAAGCTTAAAATTACGCTGAAAAAAAATAATCCTTACATTCACAGCCATTATTTGTATGCATAATAATAATTGATCGGAGTGCATGAAAGCAACAAATAAATTATATAGTGAATTTTTACCAGCTTGCAAGAAGAAGGGTTACCTCAATTTAGCCAATTTTTCTCAGAACTAAAGAACGTAGCTTATTAAAATTTTTTAGCTTTATAAATTGCTTTATTTGTGTCCTGCAATACGCAAGTCAAAAAACTAAAAATATTTGAGAATTCGCCAAAATACGAAATTTTAGTTTTTGCGCATAACCCCTTCCATAGGTAAGCTATTTTGAAACTGTTGGCTCGCAAAACGTTTAACATAGCTATTTTGGTAAAAATCCAATATAGCACATTTGTGAACTTTTGTAGCGCCAACAATTAGACGTTGGCTGTGTTGCCAATTTCGACTAAAAAAGAAAAGCTTGCTGTCACGTGGTATTCAAAATTTGCAAAATTCACTGTTTTAAATTTTTTTCTGTAAACCACTAAAAATTCCAAATCATGCCATATTGCTCATTTGTTGTTTTAACTGTGATTTTGTACCGAAATTTAGTTCTGGATTGCAAATATACGTTGTTTTTTACGTTTTTGACATCCATGTTGCTTCTAAACTATAAACTCTAGAGCTTAGCTTAGTGAACTATTATATACGCACATTTAACAGCTACATTTTTTATTCGCACACCTTTTGTGTGTGTGTCATAGCAAAAGCGCTACGGGACCGTGAATTTCACCCAGAATTGCTTTGTTATTCAAAAACAACTTTGATGCTGCCGCTAAAAGTTTCAAACACAAAGACATGTCAAAATTTCATTTAAAAGCTCCTAATAATTTGCACAAGCACGTGCAAAACGAAAGTTTGGCAACTGCTAGTTTAGCAAATGTTAAAAAACAATTAGAGTTTAACGTTTATAGTCAACGTTGCGCCGCTATTTTAAATTCAGGCGTATAATTGTTTTTCAAAAATTCAAATACACGAACCCTATAGGTTTAAGCGTACACACTTTCTTTTTGCGTGGAAATGCTGGCACATAAAACTTTAACTGGACAAGTTGAACTTTTATTTTTTGGAATTTAAAAAATATCTTCAATTTCATGGAGCTAAAAATTACGCTAAACAAGAGTTATCTGCACATTACCAGCCTCTATGTGTATGCATAACAATTATTAATCTGAGTGAAGTAAAGCAACAAATAAATTAAATAGTGAATTTTTACTAGCTTGCAAGAAGAAGGGTTACCTAAATTTAGCCAGTTTTTCTCAAAACTGAAAAACGCAACTAATTACAATTTTTTTAGCTTTATAAATTGCCTTATTTGTGTCCTGCAATACGCAAGTCAAAAAACTAAAAATATTTGAGAATTCGCCAAAATACGAAATTTTAGTTTTTGCGCATAACTCCTTCCATAGGTAAGCTATTTTAAAACTCTTGGCTCCCAAAAAGTTTTACATATCTATTTTGGTAAAAATCTAATATAGCACATTTGTGAACTTTTGTAGCGCCAACAATTGGACGTTGGCTTTGTTGCCAATTTCGACTAAAATAAAAAAGAATTTTGTCACGTAGTATTCAAAATTTGCAAAATTCACTTTTTTAAATTTTTTTCTGTGAACCACCTAAAATGCTTAATCATGCTATACTGCTCATTTTTTGTTAAAACTGTGATTTGGTACACAAATTTAGTTCTGGATTGCAAATAAACGTTGTTTTTAACGTTTTTGAGATCAATGTTTCTTTTATACGCACATTCAACAGCTACATTTTTTATTTGCACACCTTTTGTGTGTGTGTTATAGTAAAAGCGTTACGGGACCGTGAATTTCACCCAGAATTGCTTTGTTATTCAAAAACAACTTTGATGCTGCCGCTAAAAGTTTTGAACACAAAGACATGTGCAAAATTTCATTTAAAAACTCCTTATAATTTGCACAAGCACGTGCAAATTGAAAGTTTGGCAACTGCTAGTTCAGCTAATTTTTAAAAACAATTAGAGTTTAACGTTTATAGTCAACGTTGCGCCGCTATTTTAAATTTAGGCGTATAATTGTTTTTTAACAATTCAAATACAAGAACCGTATAAGTTTAGGCGTACACGCTTTCTTTTTGCGTGGAAATGCTGGCACATGAAACTTTAAATAGACAAGTTAAACTTTTATTTTCTGGAATTTTTAAAATATCTTCAATTTCATTAGGCTACAAATTACGCTAAACAAGAGTAATTCTTACATTTACAGCCATTATTTGTATGCATAACAATTAATGATCTGAGTGCAGTAAAGCAACAAATAAATTATATAGTGAATTTTTACCAGCTTGCAAGAAGAAGGGTTACCTGAATTTAGCCAAATTTTCTCAGAACTAAAGAACGTAGCTAATTAAAATTTTTTTAGCTTCATAAATTGCCTCATTTGTGTCCTGCAATACGCAAGTCAAAAAACTAAAAATATTTGAGAATTCGCCAAAATACGAAGTTTTAGTTTTTGCGCATAACCCCTTCCATAGGTTAGCTATTTTAAAACTCTTGGCTCCCAAAACGTTTTACATAGCTATTTTGGTAAAAATCTAATATAGCACATTTGTGAACTTTTGTAGCGCCAACAATTGGACGTTGGCTTTGTTGCCAATTTCGACTAAAATAGAAAAGCTTTTTGTCACGTGGTATTCAAAATTTGCAAAATTCACTTTTTTAAATTTTTTTCTGTGAACCACCTAAAATGCCTAATCATGCAATACTGCTCATTTCTTGTTAAAACTGTGATTTGGTACACAAATTTAGTTCTGCATTGCAAATAAACGTTGTTTTTAACGTTTTTGAAATCAATGTTTCTTTTATACGCACATTCAACAGCTACATTTTTTATTTGCACACCTTTTGTGTGTGTGTTATAGTGAAAGCGTTACGGGACCGTGAATTTCACGCAGAATTGCTTTGTTATTCAAAAACAACTTTGATGCTGCCGCTAAAAGTTTTAAACACAAAGACATGTGCAAAATTTGATTTAAAAGCTCCTAATAATTTGCACAAGCACGTGCAAATTGAAAGTTTGGCAACTGCTAGTTCAGCTCATTTTTAAAAACAATTAGAGTTTAAAGTTTATAGTCAACGTTGCGCCGCTATTTTAAATTTAGGCGTATAATTGTTTTTCAACAATTTAAATGCAAAAAAAGTATGTGTTTAGGCGTACACACTTTCTTTTTGCGTGGAAATGCTGGCACATGAAACTTTAAATAGACAAGTTAAACTTTTATTTTCTGGAATTTTTAAAATATCTTCAATTTCATAAGGCTGAAAATTACGCTAAACAAGAGTTATTCTTACATTCACAGCCATTATTTGTATGCATAACAATTAATGATCTGAGTGCAGTAAAGTAACAAATAAATTATATAGTGAATTTTTACCAGCTTGCAAGAAGAAGGGTTACCTGAATTTAGCCAATTTTTCTCAGAACTAAAGAACGTAGCTAATTAAAATTTTTTTAGCTTTATAAATTGCTTTATTTGTGTCCTGCAATACGCAAGTCAAAAAACTAAAAATATTTGAAAATTTGCCAAAATACGAAATTTTGGTTTTTGCGCATAACTTCTTCCATAGGTAAGCTATTTTAAAACTGTTGGCTCCCAAAACGTTTTACATAGCTATTTTGGTAAAAATCTAATATAGCACATTTGTGAACTTTTGTAGCGCCAACAATTGGACGTAGGCTTTGTTGCCAATTTCGACTAAAAAAGAAAAGCTTTTTGTCACGTTAAATTCGAAATTTGCAAAATTCACTGTTTTAAATTTTTTTCTGTAAACCACTAAAAATGCCAAATCATGCCATATTGCTCATTTGTTGTTTTAACTGTGATTTTGTACCCAAATTTAGTACTGGATTGCAAATATACGTTGTTTTTTACGTTTTTGACATCAATATTTCTTCTAAACTAAAAACTCTAGAGCTCAGCTTAGTGAACTATTAAATACGCACATTTAACAGCTAAATTTCTTTTGTGCACACCTTTTGTGTGTGTGTTATAGTGAAAGCGTTACGGGACCGTGAATTTCACCCAGAATTGCTTTGTTATTCAAAAACAACTTTGATTCTGCCGCTAAAAGTTTTGAACACTAAGACATGTGCAAAATTTCATTTAAATGCTTCTTATAATTTGCACAAGCACGTGCAAATTGAAAGTTTAGCAACTGCAGTTTAGCTAATTTTTAAAAACAATTAGAGTTTAACTTTTATAGTCAACGTTGCGCCGCTATTTTAAATTTAGGCGTATAATTGTTTGCAAACAATTCAAATACAAGAACCCTATGTGTTTAGGCGTACACACTTTCTTTTTGCGTGGAAATGCTGGCACATGAAACTTTAAATGGACAAGTTTAACTTTTATTTTCTGGAATTTTTAAAATATCTTTAATTTCATTAAGCTAAAAATTACGCTGAAAAAAAAATAATCCTTACATTCACAGCCATTATTTGTATGCATAATAATAATTGATCGGAGTGCATGAAAGCAACAAATAAATCATATAGTGAATTTTTATTGGATTGCAAGAAGAAGGGTTACCTCAATTTAGCCAATTTTTCTCAGAACTAAAGAACGTAGCTTATCAAAATTTTTTAGCTTTATAAATTGCTTTATTTGTGTCCTGCAATACGCAAGTCAAAAAACTAAAAATATTTGAGAATTCGCCAAAATACGAAATTTTAGTTTTTGCGCATAACCTCTTCCATAGGTAAGCTTTTTTAAAACTGTTGGCTCGCAAAACGTTTAACATAGCTATTTTGGTAAAAATCCAATAAAGCACATTTGTGAACTTTTGTAGCGCCAACAATTAGACGTTGGCTGTGTTGCCAATTTCGACTAAAATAGAAAAGCTTTCTGTCACGCGGTATTTAAAATTTGCAAAATTCACTGTTTTAAATTTTTTTTTGTGAACCATTTAAAATGCCTATTCATGCTATACTGCTCATTCCTTGTTTAAACTGCGATTTTGTACACAAATTTAGTTCTGGATTGCATATAAACGATTTTTTTCACGTTTTTGAAATCAATGTTTTTCCTAAACTAAAAACTCTAGAGCTTAGCTTAATGAACTATTATATACGCACATTTAAAAGCTACATTTCTTATTTGCACACCTTATGTGTGTGTGTTATAGCAAAAGCGCTACGGGACCGTCAATTTTACCCAGAATTGCTTTGGTAATCAAAAAATACTTTGATGCTGCCGCTAAAAGTTTTAAACACAAAGACATGTGCAATATTTCATTTAAAAGCTCCTATTAATTTGCACAAGCACGTTCAAATTGAAAGTTTGGCAACTGCTAGTTTAGCAAATGTTAAAAAACAATTAGAGTTTACGTTTATAGTCAACGTTGCGCCGCTATTTTAAATTCAGGCGTATAATTGTTTTTCAAAAATTCAAATACACGAACCCTATAGGTTTAAGCGTACACACTTTCATTTTGCTTGGAAATGCTGGCACATAAAACTTTAACTAGACAAGTTGAACTTTTATTTTTTGGAATTTGAAAAATATCTTTAATTTTATTAAGCTAAAAATTATGCTAAACAAGAGTAATCTGCACATTACCAGCCATTATTTGTATGCATAACAATTAATGATCTGAGTGCAGTAAAGCAACAAATAAATTATATAGTGAATTTTTACCAGCTTGCAAGAAGAAGGGTTACCTGAATTTAGCCAATTTTTTTCAAAACTAAAGAACGTAGCTAATTAAAATTTTTTTAGCTTTATAAATTGCTTTATTTGTGTCCTGCAATACGCAAGTCAAAAAACTAAAAATATTTGAGAATTCGCCAAAATACGAAATTTTAGTTTTTGCGCATAACCTCTTCCATAGGTAAGCTATTTTAAAACTGTTGGCTCGCAAAACGTTTAACATAGCTATTTTGGTAAAAATCCAATAAAGCACATTTGTGAACTTTTGTAGCGCCAACAATTAGACGTTGGCTGTGTTGCCAATTTCGACTAAAATAGAAAAGCTTTCTGTCACGTGGTATTCAAAATTTGCAAAATTCACTGTTTTAAATTTTTTTTGTGAACCATTTAAAATGCCTATTTATGCTATACTGCTCATTCCTTGTTTAAACTGCGATTTTGTACACAAATTTATTTCTGCATTGCAAATAAACGTTGTTTTTAACGTTTTTGAAATCAATGTTTCTTTTATACGCACATTCAACAGCTACATTTTTTATTTGCACACCTTATGTGTGTGTGTTATAGCAAAAGCGCTACGAGACCGTGAATTTCACCTAGAATTGCTTTGGTAATCAAAAAATACTTTGATGCTGCCGCTAAAAGTTTTAAACACAAAGACATGTGCAATATTTCATTTAAAAGCTCCTATTAATTTGCACAAGCACGTTCAAATTGAAAGTTTGGCAACTGCTAGTTTAGCAAATGTTAAAAAACAATTAGAGTTTAACGTTTATAGTCAACGTTGCGCCGCTATTTTAAATTCAGGCGTATAATTGTTTTTCAAAAATTCAAATACACGAACCCTATAGGTTTAAGCGTACACACTTTCTTTTTGCTTGGAAATGCTGGCACATAAAACTTTAACTAGACAAGTTGAACTTTTATTTTTTGGAATTTGAAAAATATCTTTAATTTCATTAAGCTAAGAATTATGCTAAACAAGAGTAATCTGCACATTACCAGCCATTATTTGTATGCATAACAATTAATGATCTGAGTGCAGTAAAGCAACAAATAAATTATATAGTGAATTTTCACCAGCTTGCAAGAAGAAGGGTTACCTGAATTTAGCCAATTTTTTTCAAAACTAAAGAACGTAGCTAATTAAAATTTTTTTAGCTTTATAAATTGCTTCATTTGTGTCCTGCAATACGCAAGTCAAAAAACTAAAAATATTGGAGAATTCGCCAAAATACGAAATTTTAGTTTTTGCGCATAACCCCTTCCACAGGTAAGCTATTTTAAAACTGTTGGCTCGCAAAACGTTTTACATAGCTATTTTGGTGAAATTCTAATATAGCGCAGTTGTAAACTTTTGTAGCGCCAACAATTTGACGTTGGCTTTGTTGCCAATTTCGACTAAAATAGAAAAGCTTTCTGTCACGTTGAATTCAAAATTTGCAAAATTCACTGTTTTAAATTTTTTTCTGTGAACCACTAAAAATGCTTTATCATGCCATACTGCTCATTTCTTGTTTTAACTGTGATTTTGTACTGAAATTTAGTTCTGGAATGCAAACATACGTTGTTTTTCACGTTTTTGAAATTAATGTTTCTCCTTAACTAGAAACTCTAGAGCTTAGCTTAGTGAACTATTAAATACGCACATTCAACAGCTACATTGAATGCAGATTTATGTAGAACTGGTTTGAAATTGTCAGTACAGGAGTGGGAGGTTCTCTAACCTGTAATCTGAGTGCAAATTTAGGACTTCATATAATAACTTTTATAAAATAAATAGGTTTTTTATTTTAGGTTTTTTTTTCAACGTACAAATTCAGTGGATTGCAGTTACAGAGCGGATCTCTACTTTAGGTTAGTATTTATATCTGCGTTTGCGCACTTTTGATTAAGGATGGGTAGGCAAACGAAATTAAGCGGCTGGTTTTGAAAATATATATTAAGAAGTGTATGAAATTGTGAGTTGTTGGCCTGGAAATCCCTCAAAAAATTATTACCTACCAATAGTAACATAATATTAGGCTCCTGAAATTTGATCCCCTATAAACAGTAGTTGCGGCTGCAGGTCCATGTTTTCTATGCCTATAGTCTAGTTAATTAGCCCCCTTCAATAGAAATGAATAAGCATGGGCGCGGATGCTACTGCATAATTCAGCAGCTATACGGTCAACAGACCGAATGTATTGTAACAAACTACCAAAAACCAATGATGTAGAAGAATTTCAAAACTGTTTCAACCAAAATTTTTATCCACCTATTTCATCATATTACAAAAAATTAGCAGCTCATTCGTATTGTGTTGTGGGTCACAACACTATCTGATCGCTGATGAAGCGTGAAGCTGTCGTTGAGTGGCAGAGAATAAAGATCTAAATAGACAATAGTTAACTCCATAAAGGCCCCTCTGCCTGTGTCATTTTTCAAAAGCCAATAAGTGCCGAGGAGTACCGACAAAGTTCCAATCACCATCATCAGTATTGAGGAGGCCCCTCCCCCAAATCCCATTTGCCTAATGCAAAAGCAGTTGGCAAAATATTCTCTATTCAGATCTCTGTTCTCTGGTTGAGTGGAATGGAATGAGTAAAGATGCAGCGGAGACGGAGACTCCAGCTGCATTGAATTGCAGTGGCAATGGGTTGGTATTTCATCACAACCACAACCTATACCATGCCTACAGCTTTATCTCTCGTCTTTCGCCAACATCCAGGCGGGATGTTTGAGTGACATGCTCCTATCCAATAGCCATTGAGAGTTGTCTATGAATCACTGAGGGTTGTCTTTGAATGATGTCATTAAAAAATCTCAATTTTCAGAACCCCCTTTAATCCGCTTAAGTATTGCACAAATGACTATCTTAAATATGGCATATCATAAGCATCCGACTAGTCCCACTGACTCTACCGATGGCATCATTTGTGGACGATCCCTTGCATTATACCAGGATACAGGTACATCGGCAAACGTGGTTGTCTGGATTTCGTTGCATTTCGAAGTTTATTTCATTCTCTTGTAATTTGAAGCTGGTTAATTTAGGTTAACTGTTAACCCATTTACTTCGCAATTAAGGGTTTGGAGTGGCTAATAGGTAAGTCATATTTGTAATTCAGTTTAGTACTATCCATACACTATTGTAAGGATCGTGGTCGTTTTCGTGTCCGGTTGTTTATTTTAAATTTAAGGTATGTTTATGACAATAGTGGTGGATGGCAATGGAAGCAGTAGTAATTTATACCAGAGCCTCGTATAACACGTTGACTGGGTGCCAAAGTTGGCACATAGCCCTTTGAACGTGGCACATAGTATTTTCAATGTTTTGCCCTCTCAAAAAATTCCTGTTTGGCCATTTTTTTAAATCGTAAAAGCCACAAGCCGTAAGTACTAAGCGAAAGTAATAAATGTACAAGCTTCATCCTTGCATTCTTAGTTTACCTCAGTAGTATGCACGCTCATGGAGTTTTAAAAGCAACGTGAATTTTTACAGACGTACATATCGCGCAGTCCATTGGCTCGCATGTAGAGCATAGATCATTTTGTTTCTATAATCGCAATGTATGTATCTGGGCCGGTTCTAGGGTATTTGGCGCCCCATAAGTGTAAATTGGCAGCGCTCTACGATTTTTTAGGTTTTCGATAGAATTTACATAAGATTGTAAGTCAAGATATCTATGTTTGCAAGAATAGTCGGACATATTTCAGTTTGCTTGCAGCCTGGACATCTATCAGTTTGCTTGAGGACCTGGCATCTATCAGTTTGCTTGAAGGCCGGACATCTGTCAGTTTGCTGTAACCCCGTACATTTATCAGTTTGCCTATAAAGATAGACGTGAGTCAATTTGCTTGGATGCCAGACGTCTACTAGTTTCCTCATATAGTCAGACATCAGTCACGTTGCTCAAAACGCATACATCAAGACATCAATAGGTTTCTTATAACGTCGAACATCTACCAGTTTGCTTAAAAGCCACACCTCAATTAGATTCCCTATTTGCCAGGACTTCTATCAGTTTGCTTTAAAGCTAGGTAACTGTCAGTTTCCTTATATAGTCGGACATATATCGGGGTGCTTAGACACCAGACATCCATCGGGTTCCATAAAAGGTCAAACATTAGTTTCCTTTACAGCATTATATCTATCAGTTTGCTTAGTATTTATCTGCAAAAGTCGTCAGCCATCTTTCAATTCGTATAAAGGACAGACATCTATCAGTTTGCTCCAAAGCAAGACATCTGTCAGTTCGATTTGAAACGGAAAGGGAATTCACACGCGCACACATACACAGATTCCTATTTAGATCCTCGATCTTCCACCAGACAGCCGTAGCCATCTGACAGTCGAAGCGAGGATCCTCGAAATGAATGAAATAAGAGAAGTTCCAACTCATCGCTCTCATCCTCACGTCTAGCAGATTCATTGGGAACGAAAAATAACGCAACCCCGAGGCAAAAAAGCTCAAGTGGCGTGATGCGAAGGAGAGAGGCGAGGAGGAAAAAGATAACCAGTGCGAGGATTGAGCTGGAGGAAGGCGAAGCTCAACAATTCTTTTCTTCTTTTGATATTTTTCCAAATTTTCTTGATTTTTCCTTCGAAACGGCGTGGAAGGGAAGGCTGAAAATGTAGACACCAAAAGGCTTCAGAAAGCTGCAAGGGGATCCTTGCCATCAATCCTGCTGGTGCAGGAATATACCTAGAAACAAGAAAAAGAACCTTTGTAGTGATAATATATACATTTTTGTATTTTTATTGTGCGTGCTCTCCGTCTTCTCCCTTCCCCTCTACGAGTTTTGTTTGAGTTTCATAAATTAATGTGAGGTCATCAGACCAAAATATAATACAAGTAAAATTGAAAAACAAAAATTAATATATTGTGAAGTTACCTGACCTGGACTTACATTGGAAATCGTCTTGTACTGCTCCGGCAGTACTCGTAAGAATGTATCATATAATATATTGTGTAATGTATTGGACGAAAACCTGAAATATAAAACAAAAAGAAAAATTAATAATTTCGTAAAGTTGTTGCCCGCGGCCGTCAGCCGATAGGGAAAAATTAGTTTATTTCGTTTTGATAGTACAATTTCCTTTCGTGATTCACTTTTAATAATATATTTATCCGTAAAAATTACCTATACTCTCCGCTCGTTCTCCACTCTTCACTTATTTATCGGCAAATCATTCGATTCACATATTAACGTCATCATTTGTTAAATTAAATTAGAATAAAAATTAATCAATGCATTTAGTCGTCGGGCTGAAGTTCTTCGGAGCTCCCCGTCGTAATTTAGGATGAAAAAATAGCAGAAAAAGATCAAAATTATGTCCAAAATTGAAGGAGCGTGGGGGAAGCGAACTGACGACCTGGAGTGGCCTCGGTGGTTCGTTCTCCCTTGCGTTCGTTGGCGACGGAGCCGCTTGGTGGTGGTTCTTTACGTCCCAACCCAGCTTCACAACTAATAAAAGTGCAAAAATAAAGAAATAGTTAACCTAAAACTACTAAATTAGAATAAAACTAAATTAAAATAATCATCAAATTAGACAATAAAATTTCAGGCCATGTGGCAGTGCTGGAGTTGACGGCCGCCTACGACGTACGACCGTTGCAGGGGATGCGCTCCTATTCGGTCATCGTCCACCATAGGCGGGCAGTCATCGCCAGTGCCGATCTGGTCAAGGACCCGAACCACATCCTCTGCCTCGGCGCCACATGTCCTCCTAAAATTAATGTAAAAATAAATGAGATCAAACCCAAAGTCAAATCAACATTGGCAAATTAACGTGTGACAAAATTCGAGCTTGGCAGCCTCAGTGCACGGTAGAGTAGGGAGAGGAGTGAACCCGTTGCATGACGTGCTAAGGTCGGCGGGTTCGTCATCCTTTCCTTGCTCATCCTGTCTCCTGCGGTACTTCCAGAGTATGACGGAGTCTCTGACCCCGTCACTGCCAAGTCTCACTACACAGAATCAGAAACTCAATGTAACTTACTCTTCCAAAATTCAGCAAAAGTAACATCGGCCAAAATTGCGGTGGCTGACCGTATTTCCGAGGGCCCACAGCGGTAATGTCGGCGATGTGCTGGCTCCGTTTGCCTCGTATCGTCGACAGACTCCGGCCGCCCCTCGGAGGTCCACAGGCTCGAGGTGAGGAAACCGGGATCTAGATGCGTTTCACTGGGAAATGGCTGCTGTTTCGCATCCCCGGTTACCCTCACCGAGCTATCAGTCACCAGATCTAAATCACGCAAAAATAAAATATAAATACCTCAGAATCAGCATCATTACCATTCATATACATATTTAAAAGTAAAATTTAGTGAGAGCTAAGACTCTTACCGCCGCTAGCCGTTCCGAAGCTCTTGAATAAGTTCTTCATTAGTTCCCCCCCATGGAGTCACTAGCCCTACTAGTGTGGTGGATCACCCCCATTAAATGACCAAAACTACTATCTGACCCAATCATTAAATCTCAGAGAATGCTATATTAAATTAATTTATCAAATTTCACATTCATACAATTTTATTTATTCGATATATAGGAGATTTCGATTCAAGGAGTGAGGTGGTAAGGTAAACTCGGCAACTTGGTTTCCAGTCGCCCTTCGAGCCGGTATAGGAAATTAGGAACCCGTTTTAGATTGAAGGCAGAACATTTATACGTTGGCTTAAGGCCTGGACATCTATCAGTTTCCTTAAAACCTGGACATCTGTCAGTTTGCTTTAAGCCTAGACATCTATCAGTTTGCTTGATGGCCGGACATCTATCAGTTTGATGGAAGCCTGGACATGTATAGGTTGGATTGAAGGCCGGACATCTATCAGTTTGCTTTAAGCCTGGACATCTATCAGTTTGCTTGAAGCCTGAAAATCTATCAGTCTGCTTAAAACCCGGACATGAATTGGTTTGCTTAAAGGCCGGACATCTATCAGTTTGCTTGAAAGCCGAACATCTTTTAGTTTGCTTCAAGCCTGTACATCTATCAGTTTGCTTGAGGTCCGGACATCCATAAATTTCCTTGAAGGCCGGACATCGATCAGTTTGGTTTAGGCCTAGACATGTATTAGTTGGCTTAAAGGTCGGAAATCTATCAGTTCTCTTCAACTCTTGACATGTATCAGTTTGCTTAAAGACCGAAAATCTATCAGTTTGCTTAAAGCCTGATAATCTATCAGTTTGTTTGAGAGCCAGACATCTATTAGTTGACTTGAAGGTCGGACATCTATCAGTTGGCTTGTAGGCCGGAATTTTATCAATTGGCTTCTATAGTCAGGCATTTATTAGTTTGCACTAAGACCAGACATATATCAGTTGCATTATGCAGTCCGACTTTTTTTAGTTTGCTTAAAGGCTAGACATCAATTAGTTTCCTTACATGGTCGGACATCCATCAGTTTGCTTGAAGACCAGACATCCATCTGCTTCCTTATATAGTCAGGCATCTATCAGGTTGATTGAATACCCGCACGTGTATCATTTGTCTTGTATAGCCAGAGGGTTATCATTTAGCTTGTATAGCCAGATGTTTATCATTTTGCTTGTATAGCCAGATGTTTATCATTTTGCTTGTGTAGCCAGGCGTTTATAATTTTCACTGTATAGACGATCGTTAATCAATTTGCTTGTGTAGCCAGACGATTATCATTTTGCTCGTATAGCCGGACGTTTATCATTTTGCTTGCATAGCCAGAAGGTTTTGTTTTGCTTTTGTAGCCAGACTTTTATGATTTTGCTTGTATAGCCGAACGTTTACCATTTTGCTTGTATTGCCGGACGTTTATCATTTTGCTTCTTTAGCTAGAGGATTATCGTTTTGCTTGTATACCCGCACGTGTATCGTTTTGCTTGTATAGCTGAACGTTTATCATTTTGCTTGTATAACCGAACGTTTATCATTTTGCTTGTGTAGCCGGACGTTTATTATTTCGCTTGTATAGCCAGAAGGTTATCGGTTTGCTTGTATAGCTAAACCTTTATCATTTTGCTTGTATAGCCGGACGTTTATCATTTTGCTTGCATAGCCAGAAGGTTTTGTTTTGCTTTTGTAGCCAGACTTTCATGATTTTGCTTGTATAGCCGAACGTTTATCATTTTGCTTGTATAGCCGGACGTTTATCATTTTGCTTCTTTAGCTAGAGGATTATCGTTTTGCTTGTATACCCGCACGTGTATCGTTTTGCTTGTATAGCTGAACGTTTATCATTTTGCTTTTATAACCGATCGTTTATCATTTTGCTTGTGTAGCCGGACGTTTATTATTTCGCTTGTATAGCCAGAAGGTTATCGGTTTGCTTGTATAGCTGAACCTTTATCATTTTGCTTGTATAGCCGGACGTTTATCATTTGCTTGTATAGCCGGACGTTTATCATTTTGCTTGTATAGCCAGACGTTTATAATTTTGCTTGTATAGTCGAAGGTTTATCATTTTGCTTGTGTAGCCACACTTTTATCATTTTGCTTGTGTACCCAGACGTTTATCATTTTGCTTTTATAGCCGGACGTTTATGATTTTGCTTGTATAGCCAGAAGGTTATCGCTTTGGTTGTATAGCTGAACGTTTATCATTTTGCTTGTATAGCCAGAAGGTTATCGTTTTGCTTGTATAGTTGAACTTTTATCATTTTGCTTGTATAGCCGGACGTTTATCATTTTGCTTGTATAGCCAGACGTTTATAATTTTGCTTGTATAGTCGAAGGTTTATCATTTTGCTTGTGTAGCCACACTTTTATCATTTTGCTTGTGTAGTCAGACGTTTATCATTTTTCTTGTATAGCCAGACGTGTATCATTTTGCTTGTATCGCCGGACAGTTATCATTTTGCTTGTATAGCCTGGCTATTTACATTTGTGGTTTTATTCGTTTACCTGAAAAGTTAAACAACATGAACCTAACATGCTTTGCTAGCAAAGTCATACAATGTAGTGACGTTATGTGTTTGGGGATTAGTTATATTCACAATATTAAAGATTTACATGTGGTAGTTATTAATAGGGCGGCAGTTTTTAAGTAGCGGCTAGTGATCAACGTTAGGTGTGATCAACACTACCTTCCAATATATTGTTTTTATTCTCCATTTGCAAGTTAGAGGTACTTTATTGTACTATTGAATGCAATACCGTAATAACAACAAAAGGTATACAGACGGAAATAATTGCAGAAATAATGTAGTTCAATGCTGAAACTATAAAAAAGGTTGTTTTATTTCTTCTGATTTCTGTAAGAAAAAAGTGCCCATTGTAGTTTAAAAAAATGCCCATTTTTATTATTTTGGCACCTCGTCTTTTTTTCTTAAACGAGGCTCTGATTTATAATAAGTAATAAAAAGTTCTTTTTCCACTGTCAGTATTGACTATAGTAAAGTATACCACTGACCGTCGACAAAATAATAAGCCGACAGCGAAAGACCAACTGGCTCCCGTGTCGTCTTAATTGGCAATTATTATTTCGTTAAATAAATAGTACGTGTGTATCAATAAACTCAGATGAAATCTAAACAGAAATTGTCCCCGCTAAATACTGAAGTCTATAGCCAGACACAAAGTGACTCCCGTATCCTTAATAGGAAATTATTTTAAATACGTAGTAGGTATGTTTCCTTATACATTGTGAGTTGAAACTATGTACTACCAATTTTCAAGTTTTACATAATTTAGAACATGCGAAAATCAACAGTAATTAGGCACACATGTGCCTTTGTGAATTCTGATCTTAAACTAATTATGTAATTACTGATTTGCAAAATTCATTTCATTAGGTTAAGTGGGGTTACCGTTTTGAAACTCTTGCATCTAAAACCTAGATCTAAACTGGGAAACCCAGAAATAACTAAACCCGGGAAGACCCGTAAGAATTGTGTTGTGTGTGTATGTATGTATGTATGTATGTATTACTTGTATATGCGCTCGGAAAACCCAGAAATAACCCCACCCCGCACCTCCTGCCCCCGCACCCCTAAAAAATTAAATTATCGCAACACACTACAAAAGTAAAGGGGACAATATGGCAGGGGACGACATGTCAGGGAACCATTACTTACGGGGGACAAATACATGCGGGTGGTTATGTGTCAGGGGATCACTAAATTTAGATGACGATGTGCCCGGGGGCTAACTTTAGAATTTTTTTATTTAAAATAGACCTTGTACGTTGTATTATTATTGAATGCATATTTATGCGTATTAGTAACTTTAGAATTGTTTTAGCCATCGCACCGTACTAAATTTTGTAAACTGTCAAAAATGAGGTGATTTACACACGCTAATTTTAACCATGATCTGCGATATATGTACCTATGGAATGCACTGTAGTGTCATAATATAGGGTATTTATTGGCTTTAAATAATATGTAGCTAAATAACTGGAGCTTATTATATGTGGCCAAAGCGTCATGTTTTATGAGCATTCAATGATGTAACAGCGCAAGCAGCTCAAGGGTTAAGGGTTCAATGACATTGAGATTAGCCAGAACCATTCTGGACAACTAATATTGTTATTCCAATTTTATCATTATGACGATCGTAATATGAACAAAACCATAGTTTCAATATCACTTAAGCATTCTCTATAGGCATAACGTCATTTGCCAATCCAATAAACTATAAACCAATTGCACGGGCAAAGAATATTTGAACAGCGAAAACCATGAACAAACAATATTTATAGCCAAGAACTAACAAATATTTCATTTTGGGCTATTTCTTTGAATATACAGTCAATGTAAAACACTAATGGCACTCATTTATCAATGCACCATATACAGAATTTAATTCTCTATCGAACAGTATATTCCACGTTAGTATAGCTTTATCATCGTTTAAGAAATTAACAATTAAATCTGGCAAGGTGTTGAAATTGCTGTTAATTGGTTTTTTATTCATTTATTGTTTCGATTTCCAAAACCTTACTCATATAGAGTGATTTTAACGTATCTGGGAGATACCATGCATAAAATCGTTATTACGCTCACATGCGTTATGCTGCACTTAAAATATAAGATAATAGAGGGGGACAGCTGACAGCAGACAGCGAACAGAAAGGGCGGACAGAATTATTTGAATTTTATTATTATGCGGATAGTTCTAAAAATCGTCAAAAATAAAATACAGTGCAATACTTTTCAACTCACATTCAGATCATGTATTTTAAATAAATGTGATTCTGTATTTCTAACTTTTACATGATTTTTCTTGTGAAATTATTTATAATTTAATGTAAGATAAGCGTGATTTATCAGTAAAAGAAATTATATAATAGTAAAATCTGTAAGCCAAATAGGAATGCGTTTTGTATTAAAAAACATAGCAAAGCTGGACTTAAATAAAACAAAAAAGTACCTTTAATTTAATCTAATATTATTATTAACAAACAAATATATATAAAATAACCTCTAAAAATAAATAAGGAGGTACGTTGCATAAACGTGAACCCGGGTCCGGGTTTGGGAGCAGCAGATACGGGTTCGGGTTCAGGTTCAGTAACAGGTATAATATCATGTTCGGGTGCGGGTTCGGACCCGCTCTCTAGAAATATTATACATAGTGGTTGCAGGTTCACAAAAATGTGAACCCAGGACCTTGGGTTCGGGTCCAGGCGTAGGTTCAAATTTGATAAGACCCGAGATTTGGGTAGGGGTTTGGATGCCGGTTCGCGATTTTCAGACGCAATTAAAGCTCTAATAAATACAGATTTTTAAAAATTCACAAGACTCAAAGTCTGCTTTATCCCGACTATGTCTTGATACCAGCGTGTAGCAAGGGCTAGCATCTACGCCCAGGGGTCTTCATTACGTCACACGCGTGCGACGAGTCGCACGCGGCGGGATTTTAAGTCGCACGCGATAAAATTAAAATTTTTCATAAATACCTAGTTTTGAACATAATTAAAACTGTTTGAAGGACAAAATTTTGTCAATTTAGAAAAAAGGACAAGATTTGCTGAAAAATATATGCAGCTCGCAAAGACGATGCCCTTGAAAACTTAGTAAATGGCACCAGCAACCAGCACATTCATTTGAAATGTACGATCGTCGTTCTTGTCGCGTTTGCCGGCTGCGGGAGTTGCCAAACGTAAAATGTATTCATCCATAGCCAGAGCTGGCTTTAAATTACTGCTTTTGCATACATACCAACAGACAACGTTGTTTCCGGGTTCGTAGCTTTTTCCACCATGCGGTCTTCTTATCTCATATGATTTAGTTTGGTCTCAGTTTTTGGTAAAAATTCCTGGCAGCAGCAACTAATCTTAATAAAGTGAAATTGCTAATTAACGCCAAAATGAGTTCCTAACCAGATAAAAAAAACAGAAAACGTATAATTTTCATCCTGAGTGGGAAGAAGGCTATTTTTTTACATTTAGTAAAGACAAGTGCATTTGTCTAATTTGTAGAGCTTCTGTGAGTTTAAGAAAATCCTGCTGCGAGCGACATTATAGTACAGTACACAAAACATACAACCAACTGTATCCAAAAAATTTACTACTTCGTAAAAATCGTGTTTTAGAATTGAAATCGAATTTAGGTACTCAGCAGTTTTATTTTACAAAACCAAAGCCACAATTGGCTACGATTGCATCTCTTCAAGTATGCAATGTTATTGCCAAAAGAAAAAAGTCATTTGAGGACGGGGAAATGATTAAGGAAAGTTTAGTTGTAGCTGCAAGCACATTATTTGCATATTTCAATAATAAGGATATAAAATTATGTGTAGTTTTAAAGACGTGCAACTCTCCGGTGCCACAGTTAGCAGGCGGTTTGAAATTCTATCACAAGATGTTCAAAGACTATTAGCTAGTGACATTGAAAAATGTGTGTGCTACTCATTGCAACTAGATGAGTCAGTTGATGTTGTCCATACTGCTTAACTTATCGTTTTCCGTTTGGAAAACCCATTCATGGAAATAATAGTTTCTTACTTTGCGCAGATAGTTGCAGAAATGTTTCAGTTGAATGGTGCTGTACTAGAAAACGAATTATTGTCATTTCAAAACAATATTATTTTGAAATCGAAAAGATCTGAAACCAACTTTTGGTCAATTGTAAACGAGCAGCAGTTTTCGTCATTAGTATCTGTCGCGTCTCGTGTCACGTCGTTTTTCGGATCAACTTATCTGTGCGAATCTTCCTCCTCGGATATGAAGTTCATAAAAAACAAACACCGAGCTAAACTTACAGATACGCACCTTGACGATTGCCTGAGATTAGCAGTAACTAGTTACACTCCAGGTTTTGAAAGAATAGCAGACTCAATGCAATGTCGAGCATCTAATTCTTATTGAACGTAAGTTTTTACGATTGTTGTTACGTGATGAGTACTTAATTAACTAAAATTAGCAAATTAAAAAAATAAAATACAGAGCATCTAATAAAACGTACGTTTTTGCGATTGTAGTTACTTCAAAGGTACCTTATTACCAGATATTATTAAGTTTAAAAAAATGTAAATTACAGGTCGCACGCGACTCTTCTTTAAAAAATTAAAGTTGCACGCGTAGAAAAATTAGTGAAGACCCCTGATCTACGCAATGACCCCCTAACTTTAAAATTCCATTAATTATTGCACAAGCTATATGCATGTATCAACTTGAAAAAATCACATTGACTTAGATATACAAAAATTAAAAAAAAATTCACAAGTCCAAAAGTCTGCTTTATGCCGACAATGTTTTGACACCAACGTGTAGCTAGAGTTGCTATTCAGGTAATGACTTCCTAACTTTAAAATTTCATTAATAATTTCACAAGCCATATGCTTAAATAATTATTTTAAGAGCTATATGCTTGTATCAAATTGAAAAAATCACATTGACTTAGATATACGAGAATTTTCAAAAATTCACAACTCCCGAAGTCTGCTTTCTTCCGACCATGTTTTGACACTGCCGTGTAGCTGAAGTTAGTACCTAGACAAATACTTCTTAACTTAAAAACTTTATTAACTTTTTCACGAGCTATATGTATGTATGTATGTATGTATGTATGTATGTATGTATGTATGTATGTATTATAGTATTGCGTTTGAACCTAGATCCACGAACTATATGCTTGTAATAACATGAAAAAATCACATTGACTTAGAAATGTAAAATAAATATAAAAATATGTGTTAAAAGACATGTGGCCAAACAGAAATAGCCCCAAAACCATTTAGGTTAAAAAATAATTTATAAAATAAACTTATTTAAATAAGTGAAGTAAAACAAATTAAACGTTAAATAAGGCTTATTAAAAATAAAAAAAAAATAGAAATTAAGAAAACAATTAAATATTAAAACCAGGTGATGACGCTTTTGGTCTAGAACATGAATAAAAATATGCACTAATAATAAAATGAATTTTATTATAAAAATAAAAATTAATTCAAATTTTTCCTTTTAATAAATGAATGCGCAAAAAGTTGTTAAAAAATACTAGGATGTTCAACATCCAGTAACTACTAGTGATGCAATAAAATTTTGAGATTTAAAGATGATTTATAACAATAAAAATCGCATTTAAATGAATCAGTAGTGTTCAGTGGCGGATCCAAGGTGCAAACAAAGAGGGAGGAGAAAGGTCGAGGTTGTAAGGCTTTACTCTCAAATCCCTAGATTTGGTTATAAAAAATAACAGATATTGACAAATGAAAATATCTGTACTCTTGCGACTCAGATGCGTGGGTTCTTATATTTACAGGTTGACTTAACTTCAAATAAACGGCAACAAACTCGCTTCTACAAAATGCCTATTTCTTTACTAGTGCAAAAGACAAAGTAAGTAAAGTGTATAATTTACAGTTGTCAATAGTAAAAGATACGGAGACTGAAAAAGATAGTTCTGATTCAGGAAGAAGTTAAAGGTAAAGTCCAGGATTAATGACTAAGGTTGGTAATTTAAAGGAACGCAATAAGATGGGTATGGCCCATAGTACACAGTTAAATCTAACAGAAATAAATATGTAATTTTAGTATATTAGGGCTCCTAAGTCAACGTGGACTAACTTATCACAAGTCAACAAGACGAATCAGGAGTTTAGTTTAAGGCTGACGTCGGTCAGCCAAATAAAATGTAACAGTTAATAATTCTAGAATTCGGCTATTACTATAAGTTGAACGCTAAAATATTGAAGGAAACTCAAGAGTTAAACTGATAAATAGAATTGGAGTCAGCCGATGCGGCTGACTTTACATAGAATGTAGAAATAAAGAATATATACAAATTAATTACTTTTGTAGGCAAAACAAAGTATAGATATGGGACATCTCGGTCAATGTCAACTACAAACTAGCAATAGGCACTCCTATTACACCTAATATTATTATTACAACGGTAAATTATTTCATTTCAAACCACAAGCTGTTAACTACTGTAGGAATTAAATGACCTTAAATATTGCAGGAAAAATACTACGAATATGAAATAAGTTTAGGTTCAGTACCGAACAAGTAGCAACTACGATTAGCATTTATAATGTGGATTAAGTTTTTCTATTGGAGAAGAGAGTTTCTTCATTATGAGGGTTGATTTTATGAAAAAGACAAATAAAACAAGATATACAGGTACATAGTTTATTACTTAAGTTAGAAATGGACCCATGTTTCTATACAGTCAGGTAATCTCAACATTTGACGATACAACGGTTGAACAGTAAAACAGACCAGGCCATGTAAGTTTAATTGAAGGATGTTTTAAATTTATTGATAGATTTAGTTCAAATAGAGTACATAGCCAATGCTGGTCTTTAAATGATAATAAATATCTAGCAACAATTGATAAAAACCCAGAATTCGCAAATAGGCATGATTTATTATTCAAATATAATACAAAAGCTGGATATTAAGGTAATTGTTGTTGTATAATTTTATTCTCACATATCTTTGGATTTAGAGATAAAATAGTATCAGGAGTAGGAGTTTTAGTTGATTTAGTTAGAGTACTTAATGATCATGCTATATTTAAATCGAGTGCTTAAACTAGTCGTGTACATGGTGTCGTGGATAGTTTAATTATTATGAAATAATTTAAATGAAAAATTATATTACACCAAATTTAGAAATGATGAGTTAAATATCTAAATATCTTACAACCCAACCAAAAATACCGTTTTTAATAATAAAACAGCTAAAGACATTTCCAGTTTTACCGGCAATGACTTTAGATTATTAATTAAACTACTATATCAGGACCTCTAAGAATGCTAAATTTTGTTTTTGGATTTCAAACTAATCGTTTAAATAGTCAAAAATCAAATATTTTAGTATTTGATCATTGTAAAGCTCAAGATGATTTTGTATGTTTAAATAATGTAAATTACCTAAGTTAGTTAAAATAAAACAAATTAATAGGAATAATTTTAATTTATACTTATCAACTAATCAATGTAAAAAGATTATTACAAATTTATCGAAACACATTAGAACAGGTGGTACTTAACCATTACTAGCTTTAAAACCTACTAACCTTCAAAACCCAAGAATTTAGAAGTCCGAATATCAAATAATAATAGTAATAATATACAAGGAACACTAGACTTCATGGTTTAAAACTAATTTTAAACACTATTATTTAGAATTCTTTTAGACATAGACCACCTAAAAAAATTATAAATTATTTCAAATTAGATATAGTTTAATCTTTTCATAAATTGCAAGAAATTGAAACAAATGCATGCGGTTCATTATGTTTACAGTTATTGTCTAATATTTATAACAGTTGACAAATTTTATGCAGGCATTGTATGAAATAAAATTTTATAATAAATAATTTCAAAATTGGGATATATTAAAAAAACGGCTAATAAATTAGCATCAAATACTTCTAATATATTAAATTCAATACAAGGTCATGATGCTAAAATAAAAAAATTGACTAATAAGACAGATGAATTAAAAGATACTTTAGCGGATACTTCAATAGATCTATACCTGTTGCAGTAGTATTTAGATAGACAATTTGATAGGTGTTATTGAAGAAATAAAGAAAGATTTAAATGTTTCTGATAAAAACAACAAATCAATGATACAGCAGTTAAAACAAACTGAACTCTAATTAATTATCTTTTTCAAGATAATAGTAATCTTAAGGTAATAATATATAGAAAAATTATTTAAAATGAAAGAAAACTTAAAGACAAGTATATAACAATTATTGATATGATAAAACGTAAATAACAGGCTGGAATGACTTTAAAAGATTTATTATTTACAGATTTAGACAATAAAATTTATTGAGAAGTAATAAAAATGAATAAACATGTTAGGCTGGTAAAAGAAAGATTAGAAAACAGGCAAATTATATTGCTGAGCTATTAAAATACAAGAAAATGAAGAATATGTCATTAGGAGTCCTAAATTAACAAAACAAGGCAATTTATTAGCATTTATAACTGATTGTATCCGCGTCAACAAACCTTTTTGATAAGAACAAATTTTAGACACACAATTTGTAGTATACGTTTTATAAATTTTGCTCATACATGTAATTATTTTGAAACTAAAAAGCTGCTATATTTTAAATATCTTATGCAAGCTTACAAATGGAAGTAACAGATTATATACCTGTAAAATATATTAGTTTGATTGTATTTGAGAATAATATCTACGAACTTTTTAATTTTAACAAAGAAAATTGTTAGCGTTATCGTTTTATTGTTAGCGATTTATAGCGTTAGCGTTTATCGATCGTTAGCGTTAGCGTTTATCGTTCGTTAGCGTTAGCGTTTATCGTTTGTTAGCTTTAGCGTTTGTTAGCGTTTATCTTATTCGTTAATCGTTCATCGTTTATCGTTAGCATTCATTGTTATATTGTTATCGTTCATTGTTAGCGTTAGCTTTCGTTACTGTTTGTTAGCGACAGCGTTCGTAAGCGTTAGCGTTTGTTAGCGACAGCGTTTGCTAGCGTTATAATAAAATAGGGTTATAATAAAAGGGGTTTCTTTATTAATAGGTTGACAATCATAAATAAATATAATATCATATTGAATAAAAACAATAATAAGATTTAAAAAACAAAACAAATACTGTTTCTAAAGCCCTGTATTAGGTGTAAATGTTTTATTTATAATAATATCGTGATATTGATACATTTAAGTATGTTTTAGATTTTGTTTTGAGATTGCGAAATTTAGTTTTAATACATGCGTAAAGCTCGTAAAATAATCAATAAAATTATAATGTTAGGGTGTCATTGCGTTGATAGTAACCCCAGCTACAAGCTAGTATCAAAACAGGGTCAAGATAAAGCAGAATTTGGGACTTGTGAATTTTTGAAACTTCTTGTATATCTAAGTCAATGTGATTTTTACAAGTTGACACATGAATATACCTCGTGAAATAATTAATGAAATTTTAAAGTAGGCGTTTCATTGCGTATATATTTATTAAATAAACTGCAATCTAACTCAGTACTGTCCTGATAAAATTAGTGCAGATAGTAGCCTTAGCTAATTATATAATAAACACTAACTTAACACTTTAGTCCCTAACCCTCGACTACTTAAGCTAGTTTCTTTGTGGACTTACATAGATAAAAATAACCCATCTTTTTAATGCAAATTCGTTAAAAATTTGTTTAAATTTGTAAAAGTTTGGTTATACAGGCAAGCTCCTAGCTTTTTGTGCATCGTATTGTTTCAAATAATTCTCGGGTTTCCATCAATCCGGGCCCCTAGTAACTTCGGGGGTCTTTAGCATTAAATTAAATAGAGAGAGTTTTGTTTTAAGATACTCTGGCTTCTGATTACACCCAGGGTTATACGCGAAGTTCTGGGGCGAAGTTATTTAAAACATTACGAGCATGACATGCTTGTAATCTCGTTCTTTTGAAATTTAAATCATGATTCTGATTCATAGTTGGGTTTAGGTCTAGAAGGTCGTGTGAGTCTGCTGTTAATATAGTGACACAAGATATTTTTAACAAAATTGACGTGGCAAAGTGTTTGCTGTATTTATAGATTTTCGAAAAGCTTTTGACTCTGTATCCCATATATCACTACTATAATAACTACAGCTAGAGTACAAGTTACATGAAAGTCTGCTTTGATTAATTACTTATTATTATATTGAACAAAAATTTCAGATAAAGCTTTTCTCATTTACATTTTGTAATTTTCCGCTTGATTGGAGTTCCTTAAGGATCAACCGTAGGACAATTATGGTTTATACTGTATATTAATAATTTAGCTTTTATCCTTATAGTGATGAAATGTATGTGTATATTCTATGCCGACGATATAGTTTTATACTGTGAGATTACTGACACCAGTTCTAGACTACTTAATCTCCAGAAAGCTTTAGAATCTAATGATGCATGGTGCAAGCTTAACTCCATAAAACTAAATTATGAAAAAACCAAGTTCATGGTATTTCATAAATGTTATGACACAAAAGTACGTAAAGATTTAAGGTTATATTGTAACACTTTCGGAATTAAAAGAGTGTATTGCTGTTAATATCTTGGTGTATACGTTGACTCAAACCTTAAATTTAAAGAACACTACATGCATGTATTAATAAAAGTTACCTGCTCTCTAACTGCCCTTTACAAACATAAACCTTGTATTTTGTTTGACATGATCAAGCTATCAGTGCATGCATTTTTACTGTCGCATGTAGATAACTGCTTTACAACCTGGGCATGCAGACCTAGTCAATATTACGCTAAACAACAAGAAATTTTAAATCGTATAATTTATTCTTACTTTTATAAAGTAAAAAAAAATAAGAAACATAGAAAAGCTATAGCAAGGTCCTCTGCTAGGGGAAAATTTTTTCTAAATAAAGAAATAGAGGGATTTTTACTCGATAAGTGCAAACTACTATCAATTACAAAAATAATAGTTTACAATATAGTTAAGCAAATTTGCTCTTTTTTGAAGTGAAGAAGTTCAAGCAAATTGTATAATAGTTTATTGTAGTGTGATTTAAATGTACTACAGGGTATACATATAAATACTCTTAAGTCTATTCTTCGCAACTTAGAATTAGTATGCAGAAGTACCAAGTATCGTTTTATTTAAGCTTGGAATATGCTACCTAATTCACTTTGAGCGCTGAAAATAGAACCAGACTTGATAAGTTGGATTGTTAATAAACACATTGAAAATTTAAATACGTAACTACTGTTTTTTTGTAAATGAATCATACTGCTGAAATTTATTGAAGTGTGTTTCATAGTTTATTAAAATTTATCCATCTCTGTATTTAGTTTTTGTCTCCTATTGTCACCAATGTTGTCCGGTTTTGAAAAGCAATGATATAATTTGTTGTAAGCTCTGAAAACTGAATAAAATAAATACAAATACCAGTACAAGGTTACCCCCTCAAACTACCAGGAAAAGAAGACATCAGCCAGGAGTTGTTGAATTAGTTACTGCCGTTGCACCTTAAAGAGGACCAGGTCGTCTAAAGAAATTTATTAGCCCGCCAAAAGGGTAGGCGCATAGTTACTGCAAACAAACGACTAACAAAGAACCGTGTACAACTACTGTCACATGCAGTCATCGAACTACCAAAACGTCCCTGTTGACGTCCAAATGCACTCATTCAAATAAAACAGGTGCTTTTACTAGTTATTCACGATTATTATTTGCCTAAACGACGTAAAATTAACGATTTACTCACCCAGGAATGTCAAAGATACAATGAATCACACTAGATGTACATACTTTAGTCGTTTTGTTTATAATTTTTTTTAAACTTTATTTTTTACTGCATTACTGTTTGGTGGCGAACCCAAATTTGTGGAAAAGCGGAATGATGATACTTGAGGTCGTAAATCTCTTATCTCAACTTCCGTAAATGAAGTAAATGGAAAATCCTAAAAACAGAACTGTAGTAGTGTCTAATATTTTGATTATGCCGTAGATGACCAATAAAAATAATAATTACGCTAGTTGACTCAACTCAGAAAACTAATAAATTTTATAAAATAATAAATAGGATTTATTTAACTATAAAAAGATGAAGGTAAGTTTTGGAGTATAGTTTACAATAGACGTGGTAAAAGATACAAATGCAACGGATACGTTTGTAAGTCTGTTCAGCAAGACAGTTGGTAAAATAGTGAGAAAGTAGAAAACGGGGGTTGCTAAAAGATTCCCTACTTCCTGGAAATATTTATCATTTACTGTGGGGATGGATGCCGAAGTGCTGAAATCCCTACTTTCAGAATAAACAATAAATAACCTTTTCGATGTGAGAGGACGATGAAATATGGGGTGTGAAAACACTTAAGACCCTGACTTGGTTATGACCTTAATTATCAATATACGGTATAAATTATGGATGCCGAACTAAATGCAAAATGTGTTAAATCGAACCAATGAATTTATGTATGAAGTACAAATAGATAGTAATGCAACACGAACAATATAAATTTGATGTAAGTAAATACACACATGAAATAATGTATATGAATGTAGGCAGAAATATATTATGTAAATATACGAATTACGATTGTTAATTTATTCAATGAAAAGGAAAGGAAAATGGGAATTGTCTTTTCCCAGAAACAAAATATTAATTCCTATTTTAATTATACTTTTACTTTAATCTTTTTGGAAACAAAATAAAACGTAAAGCTAATTATTGTAAGTAATGGTTTCGTCCGACTGTTTTACAATTATTAATTTATAAAAGATACGATACCGAATGGACGTACTCGAGTCAGAATTTGGTCAAACTGGATTCGGGGTTGAGTTCCGGAAATAAACACTTAATAAACGAAGACAAATTTTGGTAATGACCTACGACCAATAATAAATTCTACGTGCGACTTTAAATTACGAAACTTTGAAAAACGAAATATCGATTTTCGACAAAACAGAAAAACGGAAAATGAAAGTAAAATACGAAACGAATATATTTTACAAAATACTTTTACCATCACGAACAGAAAGATTCTACGCACGGTTAAATTTCGACTGATGCTACTGCCAATTAAACTCCGACTGACTGGGACAGAAAATCTCAGTCTTGAGGAAAGCACAGAAGGACGCTTCCTCTGCTGTTCCCTACATTCAATCTCAGTGGGGTTTTGAGAGTCTTTTCCCTCGATCAAATTCTGACGAGTGAGTCACGTGCCACACGGATCCTTCACGATCTGTTTCGTTGAAGTTTTCTGGCGGCCGTCAATAATTCTTCTTTCAAATCCTCACCCAAGGGTCGACGCCTGCGCTCGACGTCCGAACAGGTAATACGAACCGGAAACGGGTAAGCTGGAATTAAACTGATGCGGAAGAAAATATATACACGCATTTAGTTAATTTTTCCTACAGTCATTTTATTAAGAAAATACTCATCGATCCACCAAAGCAGTTAATAGATTACATACAAACTTCAAATAGAAATTACATGAAAAAGAGGCCGAACACAATTTACCTCATTGCAAAATATAATGATTAATTTGTCACTGTTATCAATAATAATAATAAGTCTATCTTGGAGATCGAAACGTTGTAGGAATATATATAAGTCTTACGATTCAAACAATCACTCGCTGATGAGTGTATAACAAAAAATTTTTAACTATTCTATGGTCATATATTTTAAATGCCCAAAACGTCAACAGGGCGAAAACAATAATACGTTTTACAAGTTACTACAGAAAATGCCTAGGTACTCGCTAAGTACCAGACCAACTATTCTACATTAAAAGTACCTTATACGGCATAAAGAATATATACTACAAACGAAAGTACCTACTGGCACACCACAAGTCACGAACGTCAAAAACTTTTACAAATTCGTTACAGCTCAGCCAATCAACTTAAGGTTGTGGCGACAAAAATACGATATTAATTTCCTTCAGGGGTACGATCTTCGTACACCCCCACACGTTTACGAATGAGCCTACCATTTACGGGTGAAATTGCCTATCCAAATTTAATCACTTTCAATATGGCTGGAGCCACGACTGGAGGGGGACAGAGTTCGACTTCTGTCGCTACACTACCACACTCTACCATATAAATTTTCGGATCCTTCGGATTCTCGGGCAAATCCTCCAGACTTTTTCGTTTAATACGGGGATAAACAACGGGCAAAGGCAATGGCCTTCGGATCCGATAGTTATGATTCGGTCTAAACTCTAATTTCATCGCCCGCATTTCTAGTTTGAGTCGACGAACACGGTCTTCAAGAAGATCATTTCGATCTAACGCAAACAATCCAACTTTTTCATTATTTTCGTCTTTGTGTTTTCCCCATCTCTTCGGAAAACCAGAATATTGTTTACGGACATATCTATCTTCATCGTAGAACATTGTCTCGGGTACAATTTCCTTTTTATCTTTTTCTTCTTCGTCTTCGTTGAAAGAGGAAGATTCTCTGTAAACTATAAAGAAAATCTCACACAAATTAACCTCCTACGTGCATTAATTGTGCTTCTACGTTCACGAAAAATATTTATTTACATTATTTTACAGTTCTACGTACTCTGGAAATTTTCGCCGGAGAAATCAATTTCCACGGAGTCCATCTCGAACGCGCCTTTGACTATCGCAGCTATAGTAGGAATATTTTCCATCTGGGTGCAATGGAAGGTGAAGAAAAAATAAAAACAATAAAAATAAAAAGTAAAAACCCTTCAATTATATCCATTGGACACAGAACGGTCAAATATTTTGATCTACTTTCGTGTCACTATTATCTACAGTCAGAAACCTAACGAAACTAAAATTATGAAATGCAAAATTATATTATTTTAGGAAAACGAAAGTTTGTGCAGTTTTATGCAACTCATAAATGTGTATGTTTACAACTATTCTGATATTTACACTTCGACAGAAACTACTTTCATCTACGTGCTTCTTCACGGGGATATTTAATGTCGATTATTTGGACAATTACGGTACAGATGTGGTCTCTGACAAGACTAACACAGTTTCACATTTGGCGAAAACGGCTGGAGCCGTTGGGTTCGCTTCACCGGGCATTCATCGAAGACATGCCTCAAATTTTCACGGAGTCCTCGATTGATGCACACTGGACGCTCACGAATTTTGGGTACGTTAACTTTCGGTGCAACTTTTTCAATTTGTACTTCTTCTGCCGGAATTCCGCTTGATTCCGCAACTTCCATAAATCGGATGGCACGCTCCTCATCCTCAATTTTCTGATGTATGTCTGCGAATGTTTGTTTCAGAACATCCAACGCCGTTTGTTGCTTACGGTGATTTTCCCCCAAGTTTGGATCCTGGTCTTCCAACATCTTTTCTTCTGGACTATCGGGAGCCTCAGAATTCACTTTCTTTGGACTGTCATCGTCAACGTCCATCAAAAGGAGATTTTCATCCTCACCCGGAGTGAGAATTACGGTCTCGTCATCACTTGCCATTAGGAGATCGTCCTCGCTAATATTAGTCATCTTAGAATGCACGCACACAGTTAATCAAACCTTTTATTATTTACATATTTTCATTTGTTCGATTCTGCATTTAGTCGCTATTTTCTACACTACTTGCATTTCTACTTGCAAATATATTATTTTGGACTTGCGACATCAAGTCCGTAAATTGCGCGAAGGCGAGGCTACGGTCAACTTCTGGAATCTGTAATTGCTTTAGGTCATAAATTTTAGGATCATATTTAGGATTCCATTTGCGATCTCTTTTGGGTCGCTCTACTTCAACTGGGGCCGGGACGGGTATCATAGATCTAGCGGGTCCTGGTAAATTAGGAGCTACGGGCTCTACGTTCGTAGGACTTTGTACATTTTCCTGTACAGAATTAATATTAGTTTGAGGGGAATAAAATGGGGTCTTCGGAGACCTACTAACGATTTTCGGTGGAGTTTTGGATTTCGCTTTCGCTGGAGAAATTGAATTTCTCTTTGGAGATGGTGACGCGAAACTTTCCTGGGCGCTGTCGAAGTGATCCCAAACACTACACGTTCGATCTCTAGGACTAACTTGCCTACTTTTATTCCGTGTCTCGGCAGACATGGAACCACTCCCTTCTCCCCCCGGTGGGTCTGGAGAACCTTTTGATTCGGGCGTTTCGATGATAGTTTGGCCGCGCCAAGAATGATGAGACGCGTCTGTACTATCGAAAGATTCGGTACTATGTACAGAATCGGTGTCATCGGAGTCGGATAAAAGATCGTAGGGCGGAGCACTCGGAGTGGGCTCACGCTGAGGAGAAGCGCTACTATTATAAATACCTCTCGGGACAACGTCGGGGAAAACATTGGAACCATCCTCATTGGGCTCCTCGGTGGGGTCGATTGTTGGCTTAATAAAAAATACGTGGTCGGCCGCGGTCGGCTTGAACAAATTAAGCCACTCTAAATTCTGATCCACCTCAGGCGGAGGTTGATCAAGAAGTGAAGGTATGTACATAATGAAATTATGTCCATGTACCATTTCCACCTCAGTAGGTTTCTCGGGCGACGACAGATCGAAGTCTGTGGGACACAAAAAATACACATGCTCATTTTCAATGAGCGAATAAATTTTGTAGGGACCAGAATAGCGTACCATAAATTTACTAGGGGTACCTGTTTTGCGCGTGTAGTTCCGTTTAAGTACTTAATTACCTATATTATAATTAACATGCGGATGCCTACGGTCAAAGTCAAGCTTTCGTTTAAGTTGATTTTCGCAGTAATTTTGGTGGGCCTGCATCCTATGCTTAAATAGCTCACTGATTCGAATAAGATGCCGCTCGGGGTCATCATCACTGGACGAACTTTCATCGATGGCCTGATCGTAGGAATGGGTAAGTGATCGTCCATACATTAGGAAGTATGGGCTTTACCCAGTACTGCTGTGTTTTGCAGCATTGTACTCGTTAGCTACGTGCGGAAGAAGAGAATCCCATGGATCATTCGTTTCAAACTTCAATTTTTTTAGAATGGAGCCGAAGGTGGAATTGCTGCGTTCCACGAATGCATTACTACTTGCATGTCGAGCGGAAGTAGCAATTCGCACAATTCCATAATTTTCACAAAATCGAAAATACTCATTCGACGTGAAAGCTGCTCCATTATCGGAGACCAGGGCCTAAATCTTATGTTTCTGGACGAGAGGCTCAAGACATCGTATCGTTTTCGCAGTTGTAGGTCCTACTGTCGGAAATAAATAAATATATCTAGTACATTGATCCATGCATGCAAGAATATATTGATTTCCGGCCTGAGTACGATTAAGAGGGCCAAGGTAATCAATAGACATTTTGGCATACGGCAATTGAGGCGTGATCATTACATGCAATGGGCCGGATCGCCTTTTACGCTGAATAAAATGGCGTTGACAAGTGTCACAGGCGCGAAACACCTCCATTACAATCTTATGCATTTGGAAGAACCAGTATTCTTTCCGTAGAGCTGCATAAATCTTTTCATGTCCTAAATGCGATTTATCATGTAGGTATTTTATAGCCTGTCGAGCTAATTCTTCAGTCAGAACGCTAACCCATAATTCACCTAAAGGTTCACCGGAGAGCCTTTCCAAAATGCCGGAGTCAGGATTGAGCTGGAAATTTTTCCTATATTTATTGTATCCTAAAAATTTATTTTCTACATCCTTACGTAAGGAAATAATAATTTTACTGATGCGCTTATCGTTGAGCTGCAAAGTTTTGAGTCGGATAAGGTCGGCTTTGATTCGATCGCATCTTTTGATAAAGTCCGCATCGTGCAGGGACCTAATGTGGATGGAACGGATTTTCGGTTCGATTTCGGGGGTACGGGCATGGCCGTTTCTCGGAGGACGACTAAGACCATCTGCCATCTCATTGCATTTACCAGCGACGTGGTAAATTTTTAAATCATATTCACTGAGCTTCAAGCTCCAGCGAATAAGGCGGCTGTTACATTCGGAAGTATGTTATATGGATGTGAGGGCCGAGTGGTCAGTGTAAATGTGCACCTTCCTGCCCAACACAAAGTTGCGAAATTTTTGCAAGGAATATATAATTGCATAACATTCCTTATCGGTGACGGACCATTTTTGTTCGGCCGTAGTTAGCGTATGCGAAGCGAATCCAAGGGGGCGACGGAGCTTCCCTACTTTCTGGACGAGGCAACCCGCTATTTCAAATTCGGATGCGTCTGTCCACAATTCGAGCTGTGCAGTTTCATCGGGAAACGCAAGAACTGAAGCGTTGGTGATAGCCGACTTAATTTTATCAACTGCCTCACGGCAAGAAGCATCGAAGACGAATGGCACATTTTTCGTGAGTAATTGGTACAACGGTCGGGCTAACCGAGAATAGCCATGAATCATACGCCGAAAGAAATTTGAAATTCCGATAAAACGACGAATTTCAGTCGTATCAGTGGAATAGGGGTATGCAACTATTGTTTTGATACGATCTGCATCAATATATACGCCTTCCTTACTAACTCTATGTCCTAAAAATATAATGCTAGGAAATCCAATGTGGCATTTGCTAGGCTTTAATTTTATGTTGGCCTGTACGAAAAGCCAGAAGAGGAGTTCGAGCCGATGAAGCATTTCATCGAAACCTTTTCTTCCAAAACCCAAATCATCTACGTATTGACTTAGCCATTTATGGTTATATGGTTTAGTGATTTTGGACATTGCCGATTGAAACAGTGCTCCACTATTGATGAAGCCGAATGCAAGTCTACGAAATCGCCATGTGCCGGTATGATTGATGTAGGCCAAGTAATTCCTACTGTCCTCATGTACTTTTACCTGCTGATATGTGCTTGCCATGTCGAGTTGACAGTAATGTGTACATGCGGCTAATTTGTTAATTTCATCTACTATCGGTGGTAAGGGCACCGCGATCGGTTTAACCAGCCTATTGATCTCCCGTAAATCTAGAACTGGGCGCCACCCATTTTTACCTTTCCTAACAACTCGCTGTTGGGATACCCAATTCGAATGACATGGCTCAATAATTTTTTTCATGAGCAAATCGTCAGTGTCGTCCCGGCAGACGACCTTAAATAAATTAGACATTGGCGCCAGGGCCTGAATTAAAGGTGACGGATCCAACAAATCTATGGAAACTTGAAGAGTTTTCCCTGTCAAAGGATCCACAATTGAGGAATGAAAATCCTCCGGTTTCCAGCCAAAAATGGAGTAATACTTCGATAATAAAATGCGGACTTGTCGTTTTTCAAAAACGGACAATCCCTCAAAAATTTTAAATTGGCTCCATTCGTCATCTGTGAGCTCCTGGCTACCTGGTATTGTATCTGGGAGAGGCTTCGTTTCATTTCCTACAGGACATTCTTAGTCATCGATATTAACTTTGTTACTACGCATGTAACACTGAGGGATGGCACGGTAAGTTGAAAATAATCCCTGATGTGGGAGGATAATATCCTCATCTAAACTAATGGCATTACAAAATCCTGCACCATTAACTATATTTTCGCGATTTTCCTCGATTAATGCCCCATACTTATTATATAAATGGAGATTCGGCTCAACTACGATCGGACCAGTGTAGTTTCTATTCGCTGTGTAGATAGGAATTTTCGTAGGCCTATCTACTTTCAATTTCATGGGATTAACTGTAAACAATCTTAATTTGAATTAAGGGAGCTCGGCCTCGGCAGTGCTTGACATTATTGAAGTGTCAATACTCTTCACTTCCTCATCAAAGGAACTGGTGGTTTTGACTTGCGGCCGAATAGTATTGGCACCTCCATAATGTGAAGATGTCCTGCGGTCAGGAGTAACTACGGATACAAAAGGCAAATTAAGTGGATTTAACATTTGCATCGTTGGCTGTTCTATTTGGGAACCACTTGCAGCATCCCTACTTTCAGCCTCGTCAATTTTAGATTTATGAGCCTGTATGCGATTATGTGTAATGACATCATGTTCCATGGCCCTTCCTACACGACTTTTATTATAAACCATATGATTAGGTTGCCCGTCTAAAATAAATTGTGGTGTCGTACCTACAAAATTCTCAACTTTCGTAAACTTTACTGTACCCAGTCGACAGTGCACCATTGCGTCATACGCAATGAGTAAATCCATCCCAAATACAACGTCATTACTTGGGGTATCAATGACAAAAAATCCCCAAAGTATCCATTCGCCCAACTCTGGAATTTGTACTTTTATAAAAATGAACTTGTCAATAAAATGAGGAGTTCCTGTATCTATAGATAGAATAGCCTGTATTGGACGACAAGGCTGAATTAAATCTGTCATGCCAAGACATGCGACAGCGAACGGGCTAATGCTGCTAATGGATGCGCCAGTATCCGTTAGCACATTAATATTGAGACCTTTACCATTCATATGTTGGAAGATGAAGTCCCTACGAATATCGTTCCCTGAAATTCGGTTCGACCGAATTAAATGTACTTCGTTTGTGTCAGGATACTCGAATAAGGATTCGGGTATGACACAGTTTGTAGGATTTCTACTATCAGTCATCGCGTGTCCCTGCAATTTGCGCAATGCAATTTCGGACTGAATTGCTTCATACGTTAATACTGGTTCTACGTTCGGTATCTTAAATTTTAGCATACGCATGTGAATTGTAGAATTATTAGGCTGATTTTGCGACATGCGTTTCGTAACCTGATCGATGTGGGGAACAATATCCGTTTCATGGTCCATCTGAGTTATTTGTACATTACCATCGCTTGAATTATTTTGGTAATTCGGATTACCATTAGATTGTAGGTATGGCGTAAACAATTGTACAAAACGCATGAATTCTTGAGGAGTCGGCGGACCTACGTTCATGTTATTATTATGAGAATTGTTCATGTGTCCGGAATTTCGATACTGATTATAATTATTACTGGAACGATTGTTATAATTATTTCTATTATTATAATTATTACGCGTCTGGTGATGGTTGGAATTATTATTATAATTACCGGAATTATAATTATTTCCACCATTTCGATTTCTTTTCCATCCATCAGCTTCAGGTGGGAGTGGGATGTTATTCTCATCCATAAATAACCAACACTTCCACACACTGTGCCGTGGGCTTTGGCAACGATAACAAGTTGGTCTCCCATCGGGGGTAACGCAAGTTGCTTTATGAGCGGCAGAGAAACTATTCGTGAACTGAACATCCGTATATTTATTGGCCTATCCACAATTCGAAGTATTATTATTACCACTTCGATTATTCTTATTTCTATTCGAGTTGTAATTAGGATGCCCGGCGAAAGTATTAGCATTGTTAATGTCGGGGACGTCCGGCACGGTATTGCCACGAGCGAAGGCTGGCTTCTGAGCCACATTGTTATATGTGAAAGTCTCCTGTGCTTTCTTCGAATTAATTTCGATGTATCGGTTTAGGGTTTTAGTCATGTTGTCTATGCTCGAGCATGACATAACTTTATCAGCTAATAAATCCGGAAGCCCTTCGATTAAATATTTTATTTTGGCTTCCGTTCCCATATTAGGATCGATTTGAGCCAAAATGTGCAGTCGACTTGCAACATATTCGTTTCCTCCCATACCTGGACGGTAAATGGTTTTTGGCAACTCCGACGTTGCTTTGCTGGACATGTGAGCACGGTCGAATCGGAGCACCATGGAATCCATATTGCGATCCCATATATGGTTGCACTCCTCGACATCGCTTTCATCTAAAGAAGCGAAATGCAGATTTTTTTCGGATGACCACCACGTCTTGGCAGGTCCCTCTAATAGTTGGTCCAAGGACATTATTGCTTGGTAGGATGTGATATTCCTACGCAATATCTCCTTTTTATATTCTATGAGCCAAAATGCTGCTTCACGCTCGCCACGAAAATGTCCAATGGGCTTAATTAATTTCTGCTCGTTGATGAGCCGCATCTGATTTCGATCTAATCCGCCGGAGCAATACTCATAAAATGGTTCTACGATTGCACGGATATGATCGGGAGTCATCCCGGCGACTGGGGTTCCAGGAGGAACACCCGTGGATCCAGGCGGAGCTCCACTATTTTGTCCGTTTTGTCCTACGCTCGCAATGTTTCCCGAACTAATTTGTTGAGGGGCTACGGTAGCTCCTGGGTCAATAGTACCTCCTACTACGGTGGCAGGATTCGTCATCCTAGCTTTGAAAAATGTGGATACGGATTTAGTTACGTCGTCAAGGCGTTTTAAACGTAGCACGGGCTTTTCTGATTCTGTTCCTACGAAATTAGGGTCGATTTCAAAGAATAATTCTTTAACCGGTTTCACAGTTTCGAAGGCAAATGTATCGTCACTGCGAAATGCCTCATCAACCTCCTGATGAAACTTCTGTGCTTGGTCGTTTAATCGGGCCAAGTAAGTTTCCTCCGATTCTCCCTGTAGTTGCTGTAAATCGGGCGAAAGACTGTCTAATGTTGTTTCTCCGTGGACAGAGAAAGTACTAAAATTGGAGTCGTCAACGATCAATGGAGACTCAGCTTTAATGTCCGCTGTGTTGCTCAGAGGATTTCGAGTTTCCTCAATTTCGTTCGCTTTTGAAGTGCCGGCTTTACTTTCGTCCTCCAGGATGATAATATCTCAGAGATATTATCCGGAAGGCAAAAACAATAGAATCGTATTACTCACGGAATTAATAATTATACTTCATGCGAACGTATAGTTAGGGATAATTATTCTATCCTAACTTATGATTGATTGACTTTACGGGCTATGAATTTGTTTATTGGCAAAATAGTATTTGCTTTTATGTACGTGCTTGCAATATACTTTCGAAAATTAAAGTAAAGTTCGCAACAGTCGGGCATGCAACAAAATTTTCAGCCCAATTAGTTGGTAGGCCTTCAATCAAAATTCGAATTTGAATTTCTTCGTTTATGTCGACTGCAATTATCGCCAACGCAATGAGGCGTTCAGTCACGTACGTATGTGCGTCTTGACCAAAACGGAAATTAGTCAAATTTAATAAATGAGCAGCCATAAATTAAGTCAGTATCGATAAACGGGGTTCTCTTTCGTATGGGAACTTAATTGTATTTATTCATATGTAACGATCTGGTAGTATATAATATATAGTCATGCATTACTTAAGTACATGCACGGATACACTATTATGGATGCTTCAAAGGCTTCTCTTTAGTTTGGGTACCTATTCTTATAAAGGACCTATAATCGCTATAAAATGATATGAAAATTCGTATTCGTGCGTAGCTTGACTTTTCGTTTTGTATAAAATTTACTTAATCTAAATTTTGAAAATCTGATTAAAGAATAAATCGTCTTTTCTAAAATCCCCGCAGGTTCGTACTTGAAATCTGATATAATCTCAAGTCATGCCATTTAATATTAATTATTTGTCTACGAGATAATTTTATTAGCCTATGTACTTATTATTTGCTATTGAATGAATTTTCAAAGGCTCGAATAGATTTCGAAAATGATGAGTATTCAGCACGGCTGTATCCTGATTCGAGATATATTCGGGCGAGCGAAAATTCCTTCTTTTGTTAACGTAATTTATGCACCATTAATATTTTCGACAATATCAAGAACTCCTCAAACGGCGAGGTTAAATATAATAAAATCTCAAAGAGACGAAATTCTTATCTGCACTGGCAGGGTCAACGTACACATATAAAAAAGAAACCTTCGGAGTTATCTCAACTATCTTAATAGTGAGTCTAGACGAGTGGCATTTATTTCCTTAATGAGAAATTTATTTAAATTAGTGAGACGTCTCAAATAGTTTACAACGAGACGATCTGGTATGGCTCGACTGGGGTCACGAAAGTTCACGAAGGTTGAATATGTTTCGATGTATAAATTCTCGTTTGAAATGGCGTGGCGATGGCTAGGTATGTATACCTGTATAATACAATGAATACCGGGATGCCTAATGTCGATGCAGCCCTACGTACATACAATGCACATAATAAACCAAGCAAAATTATAGCCTCGAATGTTTATGCTTAAAATGAATTCACGTAAATTATTATTATGTACGATAGGGTCAATACTTGGCAGTGAAGGCAAAGGCAAATCGTACACGCAACATCCACTAAATACGATGCAATATATATATAAATTAAAGCATTTACGAAGCGATCAAAATACTACGTTCTGTATATTATTATGTATTATATAATATGTATTTATGTGTATAGTACCTCGATCAATATCAACACGTTTGGTTGATTCGATTATAATCACGGTTAATTCTTGAATCCGGAGCAAAATTCGATGGCTACTTTCGGATAAATTCGGAGTAACTTCCCTGAGATTCGGATACGGCTACGTTCGAAATTAATGGCAGAAACGATATGATGGTTTGTTGAGTCTTCGTTCACGAGGTTATATACGGCAAGTTTGGTAATTCCAAAGCTACGATCGGTTCGAAGAACAAACCGACTATCGAATCAGCCCTAAAAGTCAAAGTTCTAAAATTGCTAATAAGAACAAAATTCAGTTAGTTATACGTTCATAAATATACGAATTGAAATTATTATTGCCCACGGTAGTTTATAATTTTACGACTTTAGTTTCGAAATTAATGACCTCACACATCAAAGCATGCGATTATACGAAGATTATTTGACCTTTTAAAATTATACGACGACGACAAAGTAGACTTTGTTTCAGGCAGAGTTAACTGGCGGCTGAGAGGTTTACTTATACGAAAATCAAACGAAAATCATTATACGAAAATGAAAATCTTAATTCGAAAATGCTACGTGCATGAAAATACGGATAATTTATCTGACCTCAAAAGTTTTACTTACGATTCTTTTGGTTTGATTTCAATCGAGTAAATTACACGGCAAAGTTCTACGGAAGCCTCGGTATGCGTGGGTATGATTATACCTATAATGCCGATAATAAATAATCCTGCGCGGCCTAGTCTTACGAAGTAACGACTTACAAATATGTTTCGGCTTAACTATTTTATGGTAAATACGCGGCTGGAGCGAAAAGTCACAAATATTGATAATTATTACGAAACACAACAAGAGTACTAAATACACGGGCAGAAATTGCTCGTGGTGCAATTTGTAAAAGCCAACGAAAATATAAAAATCTAGAACAGCGTTCAAAATATCAGCAGCCAAATGCTGAGTCACAGGATGCATAAAGGAAAAACTGGCAACTTACTGACATGCAAAGCCTTACCGACGGCTATTGTTGAGTTTCGTTTTCTTCAACTTTTCTTGAATTTTCCAAATCGAAATTCTGTCAATGAACACTTTAATTCTACGTTCATGCTATAATTGAAGGTATTTCGACTTTACCTACTTTCAACTATCGAAATTATGAATTTCACTTTTGAAAAACTGACAAATGGCACGGCGAACTTGCTGAGTACTGTGCAGTGCTTAAGGCGCGGTGTGGTGCTGGAATAAGAATGATTACAGCCACATAGAAATGTAACGGACGAAAAAGTGAAAGTGAGAGCTGTGCTATAGTAGCCACTACCACTGTCTACCCATAAATATTACAACTCATTACTATTCGATCCCTATAATATAGCACTATGGGCCTGAAGTTACCAAAATATGCCACAAAAGTCTGACAATGCTTTCCGTGGTCAATTATTAAAGCTACGATTTTGACTAGTTTTAGTTATACTATTATTTCAAAGTTCTAAATTTTAACTAAGAACTAACTTAGCTATATTTAATTATTGCCTACTCAGGACGCAAGTGCCGCTGTGGTACAATAACCACTTGCTACGGATTAACGCAAGTGTGTGCCCGTACTTTTTATTAAATCTATAATAATTATAGGTCGTTGTCTCTTACTTTTAACGCACGTGTCGATTTCAAACTTTCAACTACATGCAGTGTATCAGTTGACACTCGGTTTCGACTATTTTAAATTAAAGCTATGGTTTCTATCTTACTAATGGATGACTACAATTTTATTTTACG